>OX463223.1:97493624-98073624 GCA_949820135.1 Sylvilagus floridanus
GAAGTTGAGCCAGGAGTGGAACTAGGTACTCCTATAAGGGTTATGGGCAACCCAAGCAACATTCTAACCACTGGGCCAAATGCCCACCTCAGCATAGCTCTTCCTAACCAAAAATGCAATGTAATTCATATTAAGTTCTAGGAAACACTTGTTAATGTTGGCTTAAAATGTATCTAGTCCAGGGGCACAGCAGGTTAAGCTGCGACCTGAGATGCTAACATCCCATATGGGTACCTGTTCAAGTCCTGTCTGCTCCACTTCCAATCCAGCTCCCTGCTATTGAGCCTGGGAAGGCATCAGAAAGTGATATAAGTCCTTGGGTCCCTGCTACCAACATAGAAGACTCAGATGGAGTCCCAAGGCTCCTGGTTCCAGCCTGACTCAGCCCTGTGTGATATAGCCATTTGGGGAGTGATCCAGAGGATGGAAGATTCGTATCTCTCCTCTCTCTCTCTCTCTCTCTCTCTCTCTCTCTCTCTTCTACCCCCTCTCTCTAACGCTGTCTTTCAAATAAATAATATTTTTAAAAAGTTATCTATTTAAACTCCTATGTGATCTGAGTAACAAGCATGTGCTTGAAACAATAACTATTCAGGCATATATTTACTATATAAAGCAATTAGTCTGTATGTTTACTTACTAAACTTTCTTGGACATCCAGATTTCTCTTGTACAACTAACTTTTGTGTCCTCTTAGATAAAGAGATCTGGAAAAAAAATCCACCTTTTGATGCTGATGTTGTGGAGCAGTGGGTTAAGCCCCCAGTTGCAATGCCAGCATCCCATATAGGAGCACCAGCTGGAGTTCTGGCCGCTCTGCTTTCAATTCACTTTACTGCTAATGCACCTTGGAAGGCAGTGGAAGATGGCCTAGGTACTTGGGTCCCTGCCACCTATGTGGGAGACCTGGCTTCAGCCTGGCCCCAGCCTCAGCTGTTGTGCCAATTTGGGGGAGAGAACCAGTAGAATAAAGATTCATTCTCTCCCCACCCTCTCCCTCTGTTATTCTACCTTTCAAATAAATATGTTTCAAAAAATTCACCTCTTCCCCCATTAAATTCCCCACAGGAAAGTCTAAATTTGAAACTTATTGGATGACTTTTGACCATGTGCAAATAACTAATGAATTTGTCTCTTAACACAAAGGTGTGGTATAATGCCCACCTGAGTACTTCCTACCTAGAAGGGAAATACGTATGTGCCAGGGCATTATCAACAATTATGAGGAGACAGAATATTCAGTTTGTCCATCTTTCATTAAGCAAGTGTGGTAGAAAATTGAAAGTTAATAAACAATTCAATCCAGCCAATGTTCAATCAATAATTTAAAAGGTAAGTGTAACACATTATTAAGGCGAAACTCTTCAGTCTTGCCTGTAGCACTTAGAGATGCTCATCTTCCAGAGCATTATAGATATTTACTGTTTAAGCCTCTTGCTTTAGAGAGCCTGTAAAACAAATATTGGTCCCCAAGGAGAGGAATTCCCATCCTTATTTCCCTCAAGCACAGAACTAGGGACATGAAACAGCTAATCAATACTGTGGAATTGTGAGAGATAAGCTTGATGCTTTCCCACCCAGGGATTTTTCAGGATTCCTCTGAATCAAGAGGCAATATGCCTGCGGACTGAGTGTGGCCCCTGTCTCCAGGATTAGAAGGGGGATGGAAATATCCTCGCAGAGTGCACTGGGGATTCACAATCCTGGGAACTCATTGATTTAACTTCTCCTGCAACTAATGCCTCTACCTGTTCTCTTTTGGGATTTTGCAGCATGAGGCAGGAAATGAAAGGTATCCTCTAAGCAAAATTGTTAAGCTTCTTGGCTGTGAGTAGATAGTCTTGAAAACAGGAAAATGTTCATTAATCCTGGGCTCTGTCAATTGAGACCTCGCTCTCCTGAAGCTGATTCAAGTACCACAACATCATCCCCTGAATCCAAAATCTAAGTTATCTCTGGATATGATTTAATAATGACTTCGATTGTTAATTTTCCTTTGATAAGTGTTATTTATATTTATTATGCAATTTTAACATAGAAGTGGTCTCCAAAAATCTAATGAAAAATGCATATTGTGAAAAATCATACATAGATTTCAATGTTTTCGGCACCAAAATAAACATTTTTAATTCCATTTTCTTGTGAAATTTTTGGAGTCACCTCATGTTATTTCTTTTTTTAAAAGATTCATTTATTTATTCGAAAGGCAGAGTTACAGAGAGGCAGAGGTGGAGAGAGACAGAGATGTCGGTCTTCCATCTGCTGGTTCATTCCCCAGATGGCTACAATGACTGAAGTTGAGCAGATCCGAAGCCAGGAGCCAGGACCTTCTTCTGGGTCTCTCATGAGTGCAGGAGCTCAAAGACTTGGACTATCTTCCACTGTTTTCCCAGGTGCATTAGGAGAGAGCTGGATCAGAAGTGGAACAGCCAGGAATTGAACCGGCACCCCTATAGGCTGCTGGCACTGCAGGCAGCAGCTTTACCAGCTACGCCACAGAGCAGTCCACCGTATTATTTCTTGGTTTATTTACCTCACCGTGCTTGTCCCTTGCAGGACAAAGGAAAATGCAGTGTAGCATTATTAAAACAACTAAGCATAATCAATAAAGATAAAAGTAAGTGAAATTACAGAACAAGTCTTGATTTCAGAAAATTAGCAAGTTGGTACCCTTTTCAGTAACCTTAACATTTACTGTGATAATTTCCTTCTTGCCAGACTTGAGTAGAACCTAACTTTTATCAGCCAGAATTTGGATATTGCTCTTCCTTCCTTTTCTCCCTCACCTCTAACAGCACACTACTTACTCTGCTTGCCTATTGAGAGTAATTAAAATGAGAATTTGGACATTGTTATTGTCTTCTCTGCTTTAATTTATTCAAATTGGCGACAAGATCTCCAGGACTTTTTTTTTTTTTGGCTTTACATGGAATCAAAGCACCCATTTAGTGGCTCTCTTAATGTTTTTCTTTTTTTAAATCATATTGTTTCTCACTCATGAGTCCTCTTTCTAAAAAT
This sequence comes from Sylvilagus floridanus, assembly GCA_949820135.1. Lineage (NCBI taxonomy): Eukaryota > Metazoa > Chordata > Mammalia > Lagomorpha > Leporidae > Sylvilagus > Sylvilagus floridanus. The sequence continues at coordinate 97,496,643 of OX463223.1, forward strand.
TCTTGATAAAAGGCCTACTTTGCCATAATGTCATCCCTCATCAGCATGAAACTTTTTAAAAACATTTGTTTGTATGAGAGGAAGAGGGAGAGAGAGGGAGAGAGAGGGAGAGAGATGGAGAGAGAGAGAGAGAGAGAGAGAGCATTTCCATTCACTGATTTGCTCCTCAAATGGCCACAACAGCCAGGGCTGGACCTGGCCAAAAGCCAGGAGCCAGGAACTCTATCAAGGTCTCCCACATGGACAGCAGTGACTATGGCCATCACCTGTTGCCTTTCCAGAAGCATAAGCAGGAAGCTCGACCAGAAGTGGAGCAATTGGGACTTGAACTAGCACTCAAATATGGGATACAGGTGTCATAGATAGTGGCTTAACCTGCTACTTCATAACCTCTGCCCCTGTGCTAGTTTTTAAGAGTTCTTCCATCTTGTCTTCTAATAAATGCAAAACAAAAACAGAAATTTCTAGGCAACTTGAAAAGTTGCTTTTTGTTTACTTCTTGGTGTCCAGTGTAGTCCAGTGTAGTATGGCATCACTGTGAACTCCATGCGTACATACTTGCTAATTGGTCCATGAAGTGTTCAATAATTAGATAAGTGATGCTTTTATTATTTTTAAATTTTTATTTATATAAAGGGAACATTTTTTCTTTTGATTTTTACCCTGGCATACTTTCAATTTACTTTATAATCACAAGCTTAACCCTCCACTACATAAAGAATTCAACAAGCAGTAAGAAGAAAAACGAGTGTTCCTCAGGAGTATACACGAATATTATATAATGTGATAGATATTTGAAGACTTGCTACATGTGTATTTAAGAGTGTTTTAGTGTTGGTTGAAGAAATTGGTTGGAGTTTTAAGATGAAATAGGAATGCATTATTACTTTTCCAACTTAGATTATAGGAATTAAGATTTCCATTATCCAAAATTCACTATCTAACAAGTTTGCAGGAATAGATTCAGTTCAGATATGAGGGATTGCCTGATAGCAAAACACTTATCTTTGATATACAAAGTTTAGAGGAGAAAAGGAAAAAGTTATTTGAAATAGTTGGGAAAGCTTTATTATCCTCGAACCTAGAGAGAAAACCAATATTAAATTAAGTAATGGCAGTGAAAAGTATCAGTAGACTTGAGACTATGCTTGAATTGGGCAAGGTAAGACCAGAGCCTACAGATACAAGAATGAGGCCCTGGTATATGGGATTAGAAGGTATAGATTGAAATTTTTTTGAAGATTGAGGAGGTGGGACAACTTTTAGTGAAACTTTGAAGGTAGGTGACAAAACATAGTATATTATCTGATTGATGACATGCAACTGCTGCAGGAATGTTGACTAGTATAACATGGCTGATGGCAGTGGTGGTGGTGGGGTGATGGGGCATATATTTAAAAACTATGTTTTAATTCTTTGTGTGCCAAATTCCAATTTAGGATATGAAACTTTGAAATATTTTTTCTTCTATTTCATATCGCATGGTTTTCTACAGTGAAAGTAAGAAATCATGGTGGGAACCCAGTGATACCTTTTATTTTCAGTATTATAGAACCTTAGAATGTCCTGGAAAGTGTCTTTGGAGATCATGAATTCCATGGTTTTTACAACATTTAAGCAGTGGAGTATTTTGTTTTCTGAATAAAATAAGTGAAAACATAATATTTTAACATAAAATATTTTGTATCTCATTTGTCTCTTTCTATGGTACAATGAGTTTGTGACTGACTTACCTTCCCAATTATTTAGTGTCGCCTAATAGGAAAGTGTTTGTACTCCCTGTTTATTAACGGGGTCCGTAGCAAGGAGGCTAGTGATGCAGGAGCACATTAGACATGAAAAGAAGCAAGTCAGCCGGTGCCGTGGCTCACTAGGCTAATCCTCTGCCTTGTGGCGCCGGCACACCGGGTTCTAGTCCCGGCTGGGGCGCTGGATTCTGTCTCGGTTGCCCCTCTTCCAGGCCAGCTCCCTGCTGTGGCCAGGGAGTGCAGTGGAGGATGGCCCAGGTGCTTGGGCCCTGCACCCCATGGGAGACCAGGAGAAGCACCTGGCTCCTGCCTTTGGATCAGCGTGGCGAGCCGGCCATGGCGGCCATTGGAGGGTGAACCAACAGCAAAGGAAGACCTTTATCTCTGTCTCTCTCTCACTACCCACTCTGTCTGTCAAAAAAAAAATAAATAAATAAAAAAGAAAAAGAAGCAAGTCAGAGTTTCAAATGTGGCCTCTAATAATTCCAAAAAGTCAATACTCTTCTCTTGGAAACATGGCCATTCTTGAGGGTGCCTCTCTCCCCTCACCACTCCCCCCCCCCATCTCAGTAGGTATTACAGCTATCTGGTAGAGTAAGTTGTAATGGAGCTGTCTTTGCTTGTAGGATTATTGTTATTGAGGATTGTGTTCCTGACCAAGGACACCACACCCAAAATATGAAGGAAAAGCTAGTATACAACTGTAAACCACTGCAATCACTTAAAGCAATAAAATTGGTCCAAGTTCTACAAATGGGGCATTAGTGTACCATACACATTGATTTTGTAAGGGACCTCTGTGTATTGTAAACTGACCATGAGGCAAATAAAAGCCAATTCTATATGTATTTAATCTATTGTTTTATTATTTATTTATAATTTATACTCTGCTTGAATTCAGAAAGGATATGAAGGGTCTTATAAAATGAAACTCATATAAAATAGGACAATTAAACACAAATAAAAATGGGACAAAGCCAATTCAAAGCAATGTTGAATGAAACCCAAAATTAATATGTGCTAGTTATAATAAACCCTAATTACACATTTAATTAGCAAGTACTTTTGTTTGGCTGCCTTTGGTGGTTGAAGGACTTTGGGGAATGATTTGAATGACTCAGGCCTCTTAAAGTTGGTTTCTGAGGAAGTTTGAGCTGATGCTTCATTTTTATGCAATACATCTTCCTGTAACAAGCTGCAGCAACCACAAAATTAAGAACTAAAGGTTGGCAGGATTGTGGTAGAGGTGTTAATTAGCTATCCTAAAGGCTTCAGATTTGGGTTATTTTGGTGTGCCTGCATTTTTCTAATATTCTAATGCGTGTGTCTGCAAGGCACATGAGGATGGAACATTCTCACATAAATCTTTACCCCAGGGTACCTTGTAGCCAGAGGTTAAAGAGCTTAGGCTGTGGCTTCACTTTGGTTCCTGTCATGCAATATGGGGTTACTTGCTTAATCATTCCATAGTTTAGCTTTTGTGTCTCTTAAATGACACCAATAATATGCCACAGATTCAGTTCAGCAGTCCCCTCCAGTAAGCTTCTGCTAGTATCCTATCTACTCTATATGCCCTTTCTCTGAGCTCCCAGAGCACGTGACACAGACATTCACTTCTCACTTGACCACACACTGAGATCATTAGTTTGTGTATCCCATTAGTCTGTAAAAACAAGGCCTTTAGTGCCTAGCATACTGCTGGCCACTCAATAAATAATGGCTGAACAACCTCAAAAGAATACTGTAAGTGCTGGATGAGAAATTTGAATGCAAATACATATTTAAAAAACATTTTAGTGTCATTTGTACATTTACCATGATATTTGCTGTCATCACGGTCTATGTTTATGTATGCAGATAACATTTTGATCTATTTGCCCCTTTAAAAATGGACTGATGGATTCAGATACATAGCTCGTAGATGATGGTAGGCAGTGCTGCCTCACATCTTCCCAGAGGGTTGTAGAGTTTTCTAACTCACACAGAGGCATCCTGTGTACTGGGAGTAACCCTGTGTTGATCATGTGGCCTTGAGTCACTAGTCTTCCCTCAAAAACATAGTTAATTTGTATTAAAATGAGAATTATGAGTTACCTAGTCAGTTCTTAAAAATGCAAATATATAAAATATTCAAGCATAGCAGCACTAAACAGTATTATATTTAAGTGCATCACTTAGATAATAAAGTTAAACAAATAGCTAGGTACCACTGGTAACCTTTTTCATTAATCTTAATTATTAATCCAAATCTAACCCATGTATGGTATTCTTTTCATTTTAATTGGAAAGCTCCTGACTCATTACCTTGGTGTCAAATTTCTCCAGTAGCTAGAAGTTGAATTTGGAGCAAAGTGTCACTAGGACAATTCTAAAACTCTCCTTTCTTTGTGATGTTCCTTTGGCAGTTCAAGTATTGTCCAAAATAGCTGTTGACTAATTACAGGAAACTCCTAAACTTGTTTCACCAGTGCTTCTGATCAGATTAATGTCCTGAACTTGAAAATAGCCTGATGAGGTCTCTACTTAGACAGCAGGGAACCCCTAACAGCCAACAGCTGGCACTCAGAAGGAGCAACTTTTTCCTTGAATGAGATCAAAAGAGTGTCTCCCTTTTCTAGAATAGCTGCTGGACAGGATCATCACATAAAGTAGCACAGGCTATACACTAGGTGAGAGTGCCATGACTTAGGGAACAGTTTTTCACATCCTAGACAACATATGCATAGAAGCATATATTGATCTCCATAATTTCTGGCAGGAGACAGTCCTGTGCTCTAACAAAATGAGTAAAATTAGTATATCATGACAATTTTCTGATGAATAGATGCAAAGTATCATTACGGAAAGATATCTTTTCCTGATGTGCCCTAAGGTATCTTATGGGCTGACTCTGATACTAATTCCTTACATTTAATAACATGGCTCCCTTAGCAACTCCCTGAAGCCTATAAGCCATATGCACAGAACTTATTTCTAGAAGTACCTACTCAATCCCATATCACAAATTTATCTGAGCATTTTAAAACGGAAATATGAGACAAGGATTTGAAACAAGAATTTAAAGGGACTCAGACATAGGCAGGTATACAGCCATGGGTACACAGTAGTATATTCACTCTCAGGAACACAAGTAAATAACCTCTAACTGTTGAATAGCCTTGTAGGTAGGTGTACACATGCACCTTGATAGATAAACATTTAACTGGACAGTGAATCAAGTAACAGATGAGGCTCTGGCTGTTTGTTATGGTGCCAATCTGTTTCCCGACTGTCCTGTTTAACCTGCTTTTATCCTGTCTCACTGCTACAGGCAATGAGTTCCCTAAAAGGTACATGATCTTATGTGGGTCCAATTCAACAAACTTTTGTTAAGCACTTACTAGTGACAAAAATAGTACTACGGAGAGATGGAAGTGCTTCAGTCTTGCAAAGTTGTTTGACAAGATCAGAACTGTGTCTGAAAATTAGGTAGGACTTTGATGGCCAGACATGTGAAAAGAGACACATGAGAAGGTGGAATATTTTAAGCATACATATAGAAGAGGTAGAAAAGTGATGCTCTGAGAATCCCACAAAGACTGATATTATCAGAACAATGTTTGCCTTAGAAAGAAAGGCTGAAAGAGTTATATGGAAGCTAAACTGCAGGGGGCCTTGAACTCCAAGTAAGCGATATGTGTTCTAATTTTTTCTTTTTAAGATTTTTTATTTATTTGAAAGGCAGAGCTACAGAGGAGCAGACGCAGGGAGAGAGAGAGATCTTCCATCCACTGGTTCACTCCCCAGATGGCCACAATGGTCAGAGCTGGGCTGATTGGAAGCCAGGAGCCAGGAGCTTCTTCTGGGTCTCCCACATGGGTGCAGGGGCCCAAGGTCTTGTGCCATCTTCTACTGCTTTTTCAGGCCATAGCAGAGAGCTGGATAGGAAGTGGAGCAGCTGGGACTTGAACTGGCACCCATATGGGATGCCAGCACTGCAGGTGGTGGCTTTACCCGCTATGCCACAGCACCGGCCCCTTGCAGCTGACTTTTATGTGGATGATGAGGGAGAGAGACAAGCAGAATATGACTCTGAACTTTCTGGCCTGAGAGTTAAGAAAATTATAGAAAACACAGAAGCAAGAGTAGGTATAGGTAGTAACTACAGGAAGATTTTGAGTTTGAGTTTGAGGTGTTCGTGATGCCGGGGCTCAAGACAGTGATGAGAAAGGCCAGAACTTAAGGGTTAAAGGACCAAAGTGTGCATGCTTTTCCAAGAGAGGTAGGCGGGGTGAAAAACGTTTGTGTGTCCCTGTCATTTTGAAGACAAAGCATATACATTGAAGACAAGTACAAACAATACATACAGAGAGAATATTTGAATACAGATGTATACTACAGAGGATAATGCTGTGGAATTATAAAGAGAACCAATAAAGGGTGGAGTAGTTAGGGAATGCTTTGTAATGCAGGTGAGAGCAATTGAATTTTGATCTGAGACGAGGAGAAACACAGATACAGACTTGGAAGCAGAAAGAACACTACTCAACTGATATGGAAGAGCTTTTAGAGAAAGGCAAAGACATTTGGACCTTATTCTGTACCCCAGGTCATTACTTAAAGTTCTTGAGTAGAAGAATACCATACTGAAAAAATCATTTATAAGATACATGTTGTGATAGTGAAAAGAATAGACTGAAAGGGATAGAAATAAAATAGGAGTCAGGGATATTACAACAGCCAGCATTGTGGTGCAATGGATTAGGTTGCTGCCTGCAACGCTGGTGTCCCATGTTGGAGTGCTGGTTCCCCTACTAATGCACCTGGGAAAGCAATGGATGGTTGGCTGAGTGCTTGGGCCCCTGCCATCCATGTGGGAGACCTGGATGGAGCTCCTGGCTTCAACCTGGTCTAGCCCTGGCCATTACAGCCATTTAGGGAGTGAAACAGAGGATTGAAGATCAGACTTTCTCTCTGTCACTCTGCATTTCAAATAAATTTTAAAAATTTGAAAATCTTAAAAAAAGAAATCCAGGAGATGAATGGATGATGGGCTGCTTCTTTTAAGCAATGATGATCTAAACTCATTTACTGGGGTCAGCACTGTGGTGTAGCGAGTAGAGCCACTGCCTGCAGTGCTGGCATCCCATATGGGTGCCAGTTCTAGTCCCAGCTGCTCCACTTCTGATCCAGCTCTCTGCTATGGCCTGCGAAAGCTGTGGAAGATGGCCCAAGTCCTTGGGCCCCTGCACCTGCATGGGAGACCTGGAAGAAGCTCTTGGATCCTGGCTTTGAATTGGTGCTGTTCTGACCATTGTGGCCAACTGGGGAGTGAACCAGTGGATGGAAGACTTCTCTCTCTGTCTCTACTTCTCTCTGTGTGTAACTCTGACTTTCAAATAAATAAATAAATAAATCTTAAAAAACTCATTTACTGAATACCCTGTGAAGTACTATACCAATAACTCAACTTACTTAAATTATAGCAACACAAAGGAAATCAAACCAAGTTACAAATAACTAAAATCTCTACTAGAAAATGAAAATGGCTACAAGAGAAATTCTGAGTTCAAAGGATATAAGAACTGAATGGGGGTTTTAGCAGGATTGGGTAGACTTTGGCTCAGAGGTGAGTAAAAGGACATTCCAGAATTTTTCTTGTTTGAGGAGGAAAGCCTGGGGAAGGGAAATGATAAGGGAATCGTAGGCATGTAAAACAGAGCAAAGAAACCAAGATGAGAAAACACAGGGTTTGGGAGAGACCAAGAGATTTGGAGATTTGAGGATATGGGTAGAAATGAAGAACTAGGACAAGGGGGTGGGGAGAGGACAAATGAACGGGGGGAGTAAGGAGAAGAGCAAGGATCAGAGAGAGAGCATAGCATACTGAGAATTTCTCACACTTCACAACTCCCCCTTTTCTCACACTCTGTCTGGATTCTTTCTTGGTGCCATCAGAGCATCTGGGATTCTTTGTTTTATTTCTGGACTGTCCATCTCTAGGCACCATCTTCCTCTGATGTGAAGGCATCAGATCCTGATTGACTTTCAGAGATGCCCTGGTCCGGGAAGAGAACTGAATGCCACCTGCATTTCACACAAGACCAGTTTCTATAGGAAGTAACATCCATATTCAATCTTTGATATTCATGAGACTCTTTTAGTGTCAGTTCTGCTGTTGTGCAGTACTATTTGACATACCCTTTGAAGGCTTTGTCATGCATGTAAGAAGCACTACTCCTAATTGGCTTTCTCTGTATGCTTATGATCATGAAATTGCAGATTGAGCCTTCAGAGTCCCTTCCCAAGCATGCGAATACAGCTGTAAAATGTTGTGGTCTGTACTACCACTTGATTTTTCTATCACATTCTGTCTAGGACCTTACAAACTGTTTCCACATTTCTTATGTCCTATGTGCTAGTATTCACGCCCTAACCCTATGTGATCAGCTATGTTAGTTTCATCTCTATTGTGCAGATGAGGAAGCTAAGAAAAACAGACACCTTACTACCAGGGACCAGTATCAAGATTCAAGCTCAAGTGGCTAGTGTTTTAGCACAGCTGATTAAGTTGCTGCTTGCAACTCCATTCTCTTCTATCCATGCAGCGATTTGAGTCCAGCTGCTCTACTTTTTTTTTTTTTACAGGCAGAGTGGACAGTGAGAGAGAGAGACAGAGAGAAAGGTCTTCCTTTGCTGTTGGTTCACCTTCCAATGGCCGCCATGGCCGGCTCGCCACGCTGATCCAAAGGCGGGAGCCAGGTGCTTCTCCTGGTCTCCCATGGGGTGCAGGGCCCAAGCACCTGGGCCATCCTCCACTGCACTCCCTGGCCACAGCAGGGAGCTGGCCTGGAAGAGGGGCAACTGGGACAGAATCCAGTGCCCCGACTGGGACTAGAACCTGGTGTGCCTGAGCTGCTAGGCGGAGGATTAACCTATTGAGCCACAGCGTTGGCCCGGCTGCTCTACTTTCAATCCAGCTCCCTGCCAGTGCATGTTGGAGGGCAATGGAATCTAGGCCAAGCACTTGGTACCCTGCCACCCACATGAGGGATCTCGATGAAGCTTCTGGCTCCTGGCTTCAGCCTGGCCCAGCCCCAGCTGTTGCAGCCATTTGGAGAGTAAATCAGCGGATGGAAGATCTCTTTCTCTCTATGTTTATTCCTTTCTGTCAATCTGCCTTTCAAATAAAAATAAATCAAGGCCAAAGCTCCTGACTACAAAACAAATCCATAATCCATCTCAGGCTAGTCAGTATAAACTCTTCAAAGCAGCCTCTTTGAGTTAGGAAATTACCTAGTTTCTTCTAAAATAAAGTGGGATAATGGAGTCACTTGCCTTCATTTTAGGACTAATTATCTCTTTAATGCCTAATAAAGCCACTGACATCAGGTGAGATGTAGATTTGAAATGGTTATAATGATTGTTTTTTGAAAGCTAAAAGCCACTTTAAAATGCTTATGATGTTGAATGTTCAACCCATGTACCATCATTTGAATGGTTGAGAATTCCTGAGATCAGAGTTCTCTAAAAGTTCTACAATTATTTTCTTTTTTTAATAAATTTTTTATTAGGCAGAGTTAGTGAGAGAGAGAGAGACAGAGAGAAAGGTTTTCCTTCCATTGGTTCACCCCCCAAATGGCTGCGATGGCCGGCGCGCTGCACCAATCCGAAGCCAGGAGCCAGGTGCTTCTTCCTGGTCTCCCATGTGAGTGCAGGGCCCAAGCACTTGGGCCATCCTCCATTGCCTTCCTGGGCCATAGCAGAGAGCTGGACTGGAAGAGGGGTAGCCGGGACAGAATCCAGCGCCCATATGGGATGCCAGTGCCACAGGCGGAGGATTAACAAAGTGAGCTAAGGCACCGGCCCTTCTACAATTATTTTCTAAAGTTGATTTATTGTATTTACTTGAGAGAGAGAGAGGAAGATATCTTCTACCTGCTGATTCACTCCTCAGATGTCTGTAACAGCCAGGCCTGAGCCAGGCCCTGGAAGCCAGTAGCCAGGAGATTCATCCTAATCTCACGCAATACTGGCCTGGACCCCGGCACTTGAGTATTGCCTCCCAGGGTTCATTAGCAGGAAGCTGGATGGGAAACAGAGCATCCAGGACTGCAACTGGCATTGTGCTATGGGATGTGGGTATCTCATGCGGTGGCTTAACCTGCTGTGTCACAATGACAGCCCCACTTATACAATTCTTAGGAGATTAATAACATACCAGTCTAGTTGTTTGGGGCCAGAATTGAGATGTAAAAGGCTGATTATATTCCTAGCTGTGCCTTTGTGATTTCAGGTAAATCTTTAACTTCTCACTTCCTTTTTTATCCAATTGAAAGGAAATATATTTCTAGCATGGACTATCTGGGAAGTACTTTAAAATTCTAGGCTCAAAGGGACTTGCAAGTCTTACAAATTCTGCCAAGTGCTTTGCATAATTTCAAAATGAATGCAACGTCAATACAAGATGGAAATCATTCATTACAGACAAGCAAAGTGTATGGAGACAAGGTGAGAGCACAGATTTTTGCCAGCCTACCAATGTTTTTAATAAATGCAGCTCAGGACTATGATTCACAGCAAATTGGATCATCTCATGTACTACCTTTTTTTTGGATAGTATCTTACTAAGACTTATAGTTCAGAAATGGGATTTTTCTAAGACAGAAACCAAGTGAAGAAGACTAATTCTCTATGCCATTTCCCCTTTCTGAAGGCTGGAAGGGAAAAACAAGTTTTGAACTCCTTGGCAGAATACATTTGTCCTGTGCCTTGATGTCTTTATCTATGAAATGGAGATGCTAATGTCTTCTGCCCACAGAGAAGCCAGTGTGAGGAAAATTGGGAGTTGCAGTGTAACAGAGGGCTTCAGAGCCAGATTGCAATCCCAGCTCTGAGTCCCATTTTCCATGTGTATTATATGGAACTAGTATGTTCCACAATGTAGTGTTGTTCTAAGGATTAAATGATGTATCAAGGGGCAGCCTTTGGCATGCTGATTTAAACATTACTTGGGACACCTACATCCCATATAAGAGTGCATGGATTTGAGCCCTGGCTCTGCTTCCCACCCAGAATCCAGCTAATGCATGTAGTGGGAGGCAGCAGGTGATGGTGTAGCAGTATTCGTGTACAGAGACAAAACACCAAGGCCTTTTAACAGGAAGTAGTGTTTTATTATTTAGGCTGGCTTAAGGTCCAGAAGGAATTTCTTATTCAAAAGCCTGAGCCCCAAACAAAGAGGGGTCTTTCCTTATAAATGGTTTTCAGCTTCTTTCTCTCCCTTATATGGCTACATGCATGCAAATGATTGGGTATTCTAATGCTACATGGTGGCAACAGAAATTAATTCAATATTGCACATGCATAGGTAGTTACTGGTGGTTTTTTCCCCACCCACATACTGAGCCATGCTGTCTGGCAAGGGTTACACCATTGCTCTGTACTAGTAAACAGAACCTGAATTGGCTACATATAAGCAGATAGTAACTACAGTGGAAGCAGTCATAGGCAAGCAGATAACAACCACATTTCATTCCTAGGACAGGTGCCTCCTTTTTTCTTCTTTTGACCTTGGGAAGACTTCTACCACAACTTTAATCGTGTCAGTTAGAAACAGTTTAATTAAAAGGTGAAGGCCTCTGCCACAATGGTTCAAGTACTTGGGTCCCTGCCACCCTCTTTGGGAGTCCCTGTTTGGGTTCTGGGCTCCTGGCTTTGGTCTGGCCCAGTCTCGGCTGTTGCAGGCATTTGAGGAGTAAACCAACATGTGGAAGATTGATTTCTCTCTCTGTCCCTCTCTGTCTTTCTCTCTCTGTCTCTGTCTCTCTCTCTCTCCTCTCTGTCTCTAACATTTAAAAAAATGAAAATAAATAAAATTTTTAAATGACACATCAAGTGCTTAGTTCAGTGCCTTTTCTTTAAAAAACATATCACTGCTGCAATATGGAAGACACTAATTTTGTTTTGGAGCAATGCTACGTGTGCTATTCCTCAACTTCATTTTAGAAAGGGCAGAGTGCCCCATGCCAATTGCCCTATGAGTTAAGATGCTGGTTAGAACACTAGGTTCCCATATCACAATGCCTGGGTCCCATACCTGCCTCCTGTTACTGACTGTAGCTTAATAAATTAAATAAAAAAACTTTAAAAAAGAAAAAGTTGAGGAAACAAGCATGACTGACATTACTTCTTAATAATGTATCCCTTTAAGTTTTTTTATTTTGTTTTTACTTAATTTACTTAACTTTTTTTTATAGTACTAGTTATAGTATTTTTTTTTCTTATTTAGAATATAAATTTCCAAGGTACAACTTGTGGATTGCAATGCCTTCCCCACCCATACCCCCCCCACCCTTCCCCCTTACCCACTCCCTCTCCCCTTTCATTCCCATTCAGATTCATTTTCAATTCTCTTTGTATACAGGAGTTCAGTTTAGTATGTGTTAAGAAAAGATTTTAAACCATTTGCCCTCACATAGCATCCTAGAGTGAAGCATACTCTTTGAGTACTAGTTGTAGCTTTAAATCACGTTGTACAGCACATTAGGGACAGAGATCCTATATGATATTATTTTTTTAATTGATTGATTTTTATGTAACTTCCAATTTTTTTTTATCATTTCCAATTGTCTTTCCATACGGAAGATCGATTCAGTATATATTAAGCAAAGATTTTGTCAGTTTGCATTTACTTAACTTTTACTTAAGTTATACAAGTTTAATAAGAATCTTCACATCAGAGTCATGTATTCCCTTTACTAACTGATATGAATTCAATTCAACAAGTATTTTTGAACATTTAGTACGTGCCTCTGACTTCTCTTGTACTAAATTCTCTTGCCGCACTTTATTATGAGGAGCAGATATTCCCGGGATATTAAAAACTGTAGAGTTTCCTAAGTTTTTAGTGAATAATTATTTCAATCTTTCTTGACATCTGAGCTACCAATATCTTTAATAACTATTATGAACCCACACACTCACAAGAGTATTTCAACAGAAGCTTATGTAAAATGAATTAAAAGTATGAGTTTATTTTGGTGTAATTTTTCATAATATATGGAAAACATGTATCATGAAATAACGCACGGATTTCAAGTTTTTATGCACCAAAATAAACTTAAGTTTTAATTCTATTTTCCACAAACTCTTTAAAAATATTTATTTTGAGAAGGAGTGTGTGTGTGTGTGTGTGTGTGTGTTTGAGAGAGAGAGAGAGAGAGAGAGAGAGAGATTTTTCATCTAGTGGTTTTATTCCCCAAATAGTCACAACAGCCAGGGCGAGGGCAGACTGAAGTCAGCAACCAGGAACTCCATCATGGGTGCAGGGGCCCAAGTACTTGGGCCATCTTCTGCTGCCTTCTCAGGTGCATCAGCAGGGAGCTGGGTCAGAAGTGGAGCAGCCAGGACTTGAACGAACCCTCTGATATGGGATAATGGTGTTGCTGGTTAACCTGCTGTGCTACAACATCAGCTGGCCCACACAAACTTTCTGAAGTATACTTGTGTGTGTGTGTGTGTACTGCTCAGTATGCATAGCACTGGCAACAATTTCAATTATACGGATATTCAGCAAAAATATAACAGTTGAGTGGTTTTCCTTCCATCATCAGGGATGACAATGAACTTTCACCATTATGGCTGATGATGAACTTTCTTCAGCAAAGATGGTGGTGAACTTCCATGATCAAGGAATGAGAGCTTACAAAGCCTAGTGTTAACTTTATTCCAATTTTTGAAGAAATAGGGGGAACAGAAACCTAAGTCCTTTAAAGGGCTCTTTTCAGGTGGAGGCCATCCTAGGGAGATTTTATAAGCAGGTAGGATAGGAGCTAATTCTATATCTATGCAGAATTTTTCCTGTTAGATGGAGGACTAGAGAAAGGCCATTGCTTTTCTAAGCTCTTGAGGCAAGAGTACTTTTCTCTCTAGGGATCCTGGGAACTCGGATCTATGCATGACCCACTATGCTCTTTATTCAGAGGCAGCATAGGATTTCCATCCTCTGGCATGTGGCTTCTTTCCAATTCTGAACACAGGGAAGAAAAAGCAAAATCATCGGTCTTTTCTCTCCTAAGTATCAGTCTTGGACTCTGTCTTAGCCACTTTGGTCCAGGCTTCTGCCACAGCAGACCATTCCTTTGTGAGATGGCTATTGATGGGGCCTTTGATTATTTCATCACCTTTGTGTAGGTCTTTCCCAGCCTGAGGATTGGAAACTCGGAAGGCGTAGGAGAAGAAATGAAACTTCCAGTGGGTAGTATCTCAGATGCTGCTACTGTCACCTCCCTTCTGGTCACTTGCTTGCTTGTCACATAGTTCTTTAGGTTTTTTGTTCAATGTGTAGTTTAGCATGTAACTCTCACTCCTGAGCTTTGACTTCCTACCTGGAAGTGGCTGTGTAGTGTTGACCTCAAAAAAGCAGGGAACTGGCATTCTTTGTGAGAAACTAAACCACTGTGGTGGACTGTTGAGGCTGTGGGCTAACAGCAATGACCTCAGCCTTACCCTACCTCTACTCTAGCAGAAAAGTCCCCGAGACTCACTAGGTCTAAAAAGACCACTCGGTTCATCCTAATATCCCAGCAATTATTTTCTTAGAGTGAATGCATAGGTGTATCTCCATCTCTCCCCACTTCACAGGTCCCTACAATCTCTTCAGCTCAGTGAAGACCAATGTTCCTAGGGAATCCTACAGGGAGAGCTCCAGGTCAGGGAGCAGGAAGGAGCCCGCACCTTGCTTTATACATATTTTTAAAATGTTGTGATTAATATTATACTTAATATACTTGTGTTAATATATTATATTGATGTGATATAATGCATTATATTAATATTATGCCATTTATGAGGTCATAGTGCACTATTTCAACACATGCATATAGTGTGAACTGAGCAAATTTGCAAATCAGCATCCCCAACTCCTCACCATTACTTAACCCTGTTGGGAGCCTGCCTGCTCCTTTCCTCTAGCTCTTCATACAGGATGGAATACATCATTGTGATTTATAGTCACCCCACTGTGCTGTGGAACACTAGAACCAAGGGGGAAAGTAGGGGAGGAGAGAAAGGTTGGATAAAGGATACCAAAACACAATTAGATAGAAGTAATAGTTCCAGGGCTCCACAGACATCAGCTTTTGTGAAATGCGTGTTGGTTCGCTGTTGGGACACCTTTGACTGTGGCTCATAGTAGGTGTCTGATCTTCTGAGTCACAACTATTAAGGGATGCTGGTCATTGAACACTCATTTTGAACTCTTGGTACCTATGCAGATTTTTACAGAGTCTCAAAACAAAAGACTATTTTGAAGCTCACCACTCCCTATCTCACCCCCTCTGGGCACTAGTGAGTTCATTTATGGCACTCTGTATACTTATGCACGTACATATAGATTTGCCCCTGCTGATGTATATGTTTCTCTTCCTACCAGTGTAAGTTAGTGTTTCCGTGTAGGAGTCTAGCATTGTATTTTTTAAGTTAAGTGTTGTGAGGGCCATTCTCAGAAGGATTACTGTAGTAATTTGTTTACAAAATACTTGCCACCTCCAGATGTCCCTAAACAGACTGTGCTGACTACAGAAAGAAGCAGTTCAAACTAGAATTTTTTGGAGGAACTCCCAGAAGATTAAAAAGTTCAATTTTAGATCAGCCATTTGGGATCTAGGAAAAGGTATTGGGGCTAGTGCCTGAAAAATGGAGGTATCAGGGATGGGTTGGAAAAACATAAAGAGAGAACGGAGGTTTGGTAAATGGTTAAGAAGCTCCCCTGTCCCACACCCCCTCAAAAGTATATAGCCTGGGCCAGATGCCTAATTTCTCTTCCAGTGTTTGGAAATACCAGAAAAACAGTTCTTGAATTTGAGTTGTCCAGGTGGCTGGAGATCTATTTATTTTTCATTTAACAAAGGGTCAAAGGCTGTTTGCTGATGTTTTTGCTTAAGGATCCCAAATAAACTTTGCAACATATTTATCTGGAGCTGGATTGGTGTGTGGATAGTTTGTTCAGTACTTAAGCTATTTTCAGATCACCTTTAAGTCACTCCTTTGGAAGAAAGTAGTATTTTTATACAGAAGGATTTCTGGGAAAAAATATTATATAAATATAAATATTCTCTATTTATTATATTATCTCTCATATATATATAAGAGATATATACTATATATATATATATATGGGAGAGAGAGAGAGAAGCTGGGTTACTGCCCCCAGCCTTCTGATTCCTGAAAGAATTTCCCACTGGAAATCCAAGCAAGTCACTTGAGCTCTCTAACTGCTGTGAACACAAAGGATTATTGTACAAATAATAAGAATTCGTCAAACAGTGGTACAAACCACGATAAGATGCCAGAAATCTAGGCTGACTTTAAGTCAAGTTGGATTCTAAGAGTTGACTGATGGGGTGGGCATTGCAGTGCTGAAGGTTAAGGCACTGCAGGCGTCCAGTATCAGAGCACCGTTCTGAGTCCCAGCTACTCAACTTCCTATTCAGCTCCCTTCTAATGCTCCTGGGAAAACAGCGGAAGTTGGCCCAAGTTCTTGATCCTCTACCACCCATTTGAGAGACTCGGATGGAGTTCTTTTTTTTTTTTTTTTTTTTTTTTTTTTTTTTTTTTTGACAGGCAGAGTGGACAGTGAGAGAGAGAGACAGAGAGAAAGGTCTTCCTTTGCCGGCGGTTCACCCTCCAATGGCTGCCGCGGATGGCGCACTGCAGCCGGCGCATCGCGCTCATCCGATGGCAGGAGCCAGGTGCTAGGTGCTTTTTCCTGGTCTCCCATGGGGTGCAGGGCCCAAGCACCTGGGCCATCCTCCACTTCACTCCCGGGCCACAGCAGAGGGCTGGCCTGGAAGAGGGGCAACCGGGACAGAATCCGGTGCCCTGACCGGGGCTAGAACCCGGTGTGCCGGCGCCGCAAGGCGGAGGATTAGCCTGTTGAGCCACGGCGCCGGCCAGATGGAGTTCTTAACTCCCGGCTTCAGCCTGGCCCAGCCCTGGCTGTTGAAGCCATTTGGAGAATAAACCAGTGAGTGAAACATCTTATTCTCTCTGTGTCACTTCCCCCTCTCTCTTTTTACTCTGCTTTTCAAATAAATAAATAAGTGCTTAAAAAAAGACTTGGCTGATAAGGACAACTATTCAGTGCTTAGCAATGTAAACTCAGAATCTGCCCTGGTATGGAATGCCTAAACCAGTATTCTGTGAATTCCAGTTTACTGAATTTTGATTAATTTCAGTGTCTTACAAAAGTGGGTGTGCCAAGCATTTGTTGTACAATGGCCTTTGGTCTCAATTGTTATGAAAGTATATATTGCTTCTTCTAGAGGTTAAAGAATATTTTTACATTTTTAAAATTTTGTTTATTTTTGAGATAGCATATCTTAATTTACATTATTGTCAAAGACATAATGATCCACGTAATAGAGAGTTCAACAAATAAAAAGGTAAAAAGACTACAGTCTGGTAGGAAATTATGCAAGAGCTTTAAATAATAATCAAATAAAAAGACATTCAACTTCACTCATATGAGGTAAATTTTTTAAATAGTCACAAACTCAGTAAAACTATAGTACTATATACCTGTTAACAATTTTTTGAGAAACACTCAAAAAACTTTAAGAGAATTCTGTATTTGAAGCCAAACTGACACACATAGGCATTTATTTCTCTCTCTTTTTTTGTTTTAGATCTTAGAATTTTTCTTGTAGTTCCCAAACATAAGGAAGAACATGCATTATCTGTCTTTCTGTGTCTTGTTTATTCCACCTAGCATGATGTTCTCCAGTACCAACCATTTTTGATGCGAATGATAGAACTTTTTTATGGTTGAATAATAGTCCATTGTGTATATATACCATATTTTTCTTTATTCATTCATCTGATGGTGGACACTTGGGTTGATTACATATTTTGGCTATTGTGAACAGTGCTGCTATAAACGCGATGGTGCAAGAATCTCTTTGCTACAAAGTGTTCATGTCTTTTGTGTATGTACTCAGTAGTGGGATTACTGGATCATATGGCAAGTCTATTTCTAGTTTTTTAATAAACAATTTTTTATTTTAGAATTTTTTGCTTGTATATGATCATATATGTAAAGACCAAAAAGTTCATGGGAAAATGGAATGAAAAGATAAGTTTATTTTGGTGCAAAAATTGTTGGAATTCATGCATAGTTTTTTATTTGAGATTTATTTTATTTATTTGAAAGACAGAGTTACAGAGAAAGGTAGAGACAGAAAGAGAGGTCTTCCATCCACTGGTTCACTCCCCAGATGGATGCAATGGCCAGAGCTGCGCCAATCCGAAGCCAGGAGCTTCTTCCAGGTCTCCCACGTGGATGTAGGGGCCCAAGGACTTGGGCCATCTTCTACTGCTTTCCCAGGCCACAGCAGAGAGCTGGACCAGAAGAGGAGCAACCAGGACTTGAACCAGTGCCCATATGGGATGCTGGCGCTTCAGGTCAGAGCTTTAACCTGCTGTGCCACAGTGCCGGCCCCCATAGTTTTTTGATAACATGCAATAACTTTAAAATTTCTGAAGATCTCTCTCAATCGGAACTGCCCCAAATGATGGAGTTAGAAACAGGCCAGGGAATTCCAATACAATCCCATCAAGGTGGCATGTACCAAGGCCATCTCACTAGTCCAAGTGATCAATTTCAGTTCACAATTGATCACACTGATAGGTCTAAGAGTCAAAGGGATCACACAAACGAGACTAGTGTCTGCTAATACTAACTGATAGAATCAAAAAGGGAGAGAATGATCCAACATGGGAAGCGAGATACACAGCAGACTCATAGAATGACACATGTCCTAAATAGCACTCTGGCCTCAGAATCAGCCCTTAAAGCATTCAGATCTGGCTCAAGAGCCCATGAGAATATTCTAGGCATGGAAAGCCAAGACACTCTGGAAAAAAAAAGAAGACCTAAATGAAAGATCTCTGTGAGTGAGATCCCAGTGGAACGAATGGGGCCATCAAAGAAGGAGGTACCTTTCTCTGAAGGGAGGAGAGAACCTCCACTTTGACTATGACCCTGTCGGAATAAGATTGAAGTCAGCGAATCCTAAAGGCTTCCATAGCCTTGGCAACTCATGACTAGAGCCTAGGGAGATTACTGATGCCATAAACAAGAGTGTCAAATTGTTAAATCAACTTCAGGAGTCACTGTGTACTTACGTCTCATGTGGGATCTGTCCTTAATGTGTTGTCCAATGTGAAGTAATGCTATAACTAGCACTGAAACAGTATTTTACACTTTGTGTTTCTGTGTGGGTGCAAACTGATGAAATCTTTACTTAGTATATACTGAATCAATCTTCTGTATATAGATAATTAAAAATGAAAAAAAAATCTTGGTGTTAAATTGGAAATTGCCTAGAAAATTAATCAATTTTTTAAAAAAATATATCATGTAGGATCTCTGTCCTTAATGTGCTATACATTGTGAATTAATACTATAACTAGTACTCCAACAGTATTTTTCACTTTGTGTTGCTATGTGAGGGCAAACTGTTGAAATCTTTACTTAATATATAGTAAACTGATCTTCTGTATATAAAGAGAATTGAAAATGAATCTTGGTGTGAATCAAGGGGAGAGGGAGTGGGAAAGGGGAGGGTTGTGGGTGGGGGGGAAGTTATGGGGGAGGGAAGCCATTGTAATCTATAAGCTGTATTTTGGAAATTTATATTCTTTAAATAAAAGCGTTATAAAAAATAAAAAAAATTTCTGAAGATCTCTTGCACTTTTCAAGGTACGACTTTCACAGATTTATAGAACATTGTGTATACTTGCATATCCATTTTCAGAGGGCAGTATAATTTGAAGAAGAATTGTAATTTTTTGAATGATTTCTCCCTTGCTCACATCAGGAACAACAAATAAACTGTTACTAGATAATATATTTTATATTATTATATTCAGCCCTAGGAGCTATGGTTCTGTAAACCATTGTAGTACATATGCCTTAGTAAATAGGCACAGGCAAGAAACTCAAGTCCTTCTAGTTAGGCCAAGCAGTATACACACAAATATCTAGGTACACTTACACACATACATGCGCACATGCACATAAAGCTTCCAAAAGCATGAAAGATAGCAGAAAGAACTTCATATGGAACGTTTCTCCAAAAGTGTTATGTACCAGTACATCATGATATGTTCCTGAAAGCATGACTCATAAAAGTAAAAATTGTCAAATTGGACCTTATCAAAATTGAAGTGTTGCTCTGGAAAGGACCCTGTTGAAAGGATGAAAGGACAAATTAGAGTTTTGGAGAAAATGTTTTCAAATCATACATCCAACAAAGAAGTTGTATGTAAAATCTATAAAGAACTCTAAAAACTCAGCATTTAAAAAACAAGAAATCTGGGGTGGGTGTTCAGCACAGTGCTTGAGGTAGTGCTTGGGATGCTTGAGTCCTATATGTGAATGCCTGCCTTTGAGTCCTGGCTCTGCTTCCAGTTCTAGCTTCCTGCTAATGTTCTAATGTGCTGCTCTGGAGCAGCAGGTGATAGCCCAGATAATTGGGTCCCTGCCACCCATCTGGGAAACTCAGATTGAGTTCCAGGTTTCTGATTTTGGCCTGGCTGTTGCAGGCCAGGTGCACGTGGAAGATCTCTGTCTGTCTACTTCTCTCTCTGTCAGTGCCTCTGCCTGTCAAGTATATAAAAGTAGACAAATAAAGCATTTTTAAAAATTCAGTGACAAAATGGGCAAAAGACACACACAGACATTTCATCCAAAAGAGATATACAGATGGCAAATAAGCACATGAAGAGATATTTAACATCATTATCCATTAGGAAAGTGCAAATTAAGATGGTAACAAGCCATCACTAGATATCTATTAGACTGACTAAAATAGAAAAGTAGTGAAAGCACCAAATGCTGGAGAGGATGCAGGGAAAATGTATCATTCATCTATTGCTGATGGAGCATAAAATGATCCAGTCACTCTGAAAATAGCTTGGCAGTTTCTTTTAAATATTAAAAATGGATTTATAACACCAGCCAGCAATTGCACTTTGGAGCATGTATTTAAGGGAAATGGGAACTTATTTTAACATAGAAATATGTAGACAAATATTCCTAGCAGCTTGATTCATTATTGACAAACCCTAGAAACCACTCAAACGTCCTTCAATGGGTGAATGGTTAAACTAACAATTTTGTATACAGACTGTGCAGTACTGCTTAGCAACACAACAACGCTGATAAACCCCCAAGGGAATTATACTGAGTGCAAAATGCCAGGCTCAGAAAGATTCATATGGATTGATTCCATTTCTGTAACAATTGTGAAATAGTAAATTATGGAGATGAAGAACAGAGTTGAGGTTGCCAGAGGTTAGGAATGGGAGGGAGCAAAAGGAATGAGTGTAACTATAACAGGGTAGCATGAGGGACCCTTGTCATGATACAACCCAGTATCTTGATTGTGGGTGATGGCTAACCAAAGATACACATGTGATAAAATTTCACTGTGCTTCACTCATTTGCATGCATCCACACACACAACAACATGTGCACACACAGTGAGTACACGTTTCACTTGTAAAACTTGAATAAGCTCTGTGGATTGGACCAGTGTTGACCTCCTGCTTTTGATATCATACTCTAGTTCTTCTAGATATTAATGTTGGGAGAATTGAGAGAAGAGTGCATGAGATTTCCCTGTGCATTTCTTTCCTGCAAGTCTATAATTATTTCAAAATTTAAAAAAATTAAGCCCAATAATAGCATCTTTGTAGATTTTGTTTTATTTTTAAAAAGATTTATTTACTTATTTGAAAGCAAAAGTGATGGAGGGGGAGAGAGAATATCTCCCCAAATGGCCACCACTGGTAGAGCTAAGCCAGCCCCAGAAATCCAGCTGGGTATCCCACGCAATTGGCAGAAATCCATATACTAGGGCCATCATTTGCTGCCTCCTAGATACATTAGCAAGGAGCTGGATCACAAATGCGGAGTAGCTGGGACTGGAACCAGCACTGTGATATAGGATGTGGGCCTCCCACACAACGGCTTAACCCACTGCACCATAACACCCACTTTTGCATATTTTATTTTAATATGCCTGATGTATTTTATTTTATATGTAGAACATAATTTCTCTATTTTTTGTATTAAAATAATTTTTGTCTTGGTTCTCTCTGTGTCTGTCTGTACCTAAACAACATATATATAATCTGTACTTAAAAATAGCCTCTTATCTAAAAAGATTTTAATTTTCTGGTGTAGGGATGTTACGGTGGAAATGGAGGATTTAAGCTTGCACCCAACAGACTACACCAAAGGTTATGGGATACTACTCCTGTGATAATGTTATTGTACAAGGGCACTTCAAAAAGTTAATGGAAAGTGGCTCTAAAAGATAAGTTCATCTTGGTGCAAAGATTTTGACACCCATGCATAGCTTTTTCATAATACACATTTTCCATGTACTTTTGAAGACCCCATGTATAGCTATGTTGCTAGCAACATATGTGTTGCTAGCAAATGAGCTAGACAAAGTCCTATTCACTGGCCTTTGTATGAATAAGAAGACATGAAATAAATGGCCATGTTAGAGAAGCCCATGGTAGCAGGGATCTATGGGTAACCGGCAGGTGCTAAACATGGCAGCAAGCAGGAAATTGAAATCTCAGTCCTGCCACTGCTGGGAACCGATCTCTGCCAACAACCTGAGGGAGTTTAGAAGCGTATCTTTCCCTGGGTGTTTTTGTCCTGAAATTTTTCTTTCTCTTGGTAACTGGGGAACCTACACTAAGCTAAGCACAGAGTTTTACAGCGCTATTGTTAAACTATAATCAATAAGTTTCATAGGGCTGTTTGTTGAGGATTTTGTAATAATCAGATCCCAGTTGTGGCATAACTAATCAAAACATATTTGTGTTTGGCTTTTAGAATGTGTCTTATGGTTTCACTTAAATATGGTTATATATGCCTGAGTGACTTTGAATTCCATTCAGAAAATGGATGACATTACATCATAGACTCAGGCAAAGAACCCAATTTCAGCAGAATACCCTTCTTGAGACTTGAAAAATGTACACTTCACATATTTCTTTGCTCTTAGCAACTCTAGGTTGTCTATTTTGTGAAGAAATAGCCTTGTGACATTTACTTTGAGGCAATTAATTAGGTATTCTGATTCAAAAGCCTCTTTTAGGGCTGTGGGTTGCACTAAAATACAGAACTCAACAGTGGAATAAATAATGTATCTATGGACTTTCTCAAGATCCTTTATTGCATTTTGGCCCAGGAAAATGGCATCATTTTGATCATTTTTATTTATTTATATCAATTTATCAAAAAGTTCACACCTAGGCTAATATATATCTACCCACACATTAAAAAAAACATGTAAGTGGCGATAATACAAAATGAACATGGTCTATAACATATTGAGACATTCGTAGAAATAGATACTGTTGAGAAAATATGACATTTTACTGCACTTCCAATTTGGGAAAGGAAAAGCACTCTAAGTGCATCTATTGAGGCAATGAGTTATGAAAATGATATCCTGATGCCTCAATTGCCTTTGTGGGATGTGGAAGTGAAAAATCTGGAAGAGTGCATAAAATATATTAAGCATCATAGAAAATGTGTGCTTGGACTTTTGTCCATGCAGTGCAAGGTCTAACACACTGAACATTGCCTTTCTGAAGTCCCTTCACCGACAGTTTTGCCTCTGCCCCTTCGCTGATTGTGCTATCCACCCACTGCAGAACCATTGTCTCCCATCCAAATATCCGTGTGCCCACCATAATTTCAAGTCATCAGGCAACATGTTCTCTTGCCTCTGTGCATGCTATTTGAAAGACATGTATATGTGGGACTCAATTAGGAAACTGATGTAGACTAAATTGATTCCACCTCTGAGCCCTTGCATGAAGATGTAGTATGAGGATACTTTGAAAAGCTCATGGAAAAAATTAAAAGATAACTTTATTTTGGTGCAAAAGAATTTGCAGTCCATGCACAATTTTTCCCATGAAATATGCTTTCCATGAATTTTTTTGAAGTCTGTGCACTTCCCACATTTCGAGGTTGTTAAGGTTTGTCAGGTTTTCTGCTCACACTTCACTAGATCAAAATAGTTCAGTGAATTGTGAGCCTTGAAAAGAGCCTCACCAGGTCTTCAGGAACAGCAGGGTAGAACTTCTGCCCATGGGGACTGAAGAGAGATAGAGAGTTCCCTTATAGGTAGTATCTCTGTAATAAGCAGAGAAAGTTCATTGGCATGGGCTATGTTCGCCTACTCTATAATCAATTCTTTGCCTTAAAAGTGCTCTTGATTTTCCACTGGTCTCATGTTGGTATAGCAGATCTTTAGCTTCTGACAAAATTGAGAACTGAGTGGAATGACTATTTCCTTCCTCCACACCAAAGGTAAAATAATTAGGAGGAACTTTTAACAAAGGAAGAAGAGCTATTTGGAAGTGGATAAGTATATAGTCATCCAATATAGCCATGGGCAAGGGGAAAAAGTCAGTGACTTTCTCCTAGGTAAATGGGCAGGAATTATGATACACTATGAGTACAATACATAAATGGTGGTGCCTTAGTTATGGCAGGTTATAGCAGCTCTTGAAGCTATGTTCCCCACCGTAGTGGCTAATGGAATACATTAGAAAAGGATGTTTTTGACTCAATCATGCTTTTGGGCCTTCAAAAATTGCCTCACTCTTTTAAGACAAGCATTAGAGAGCATTGCATTTGAAATGTTTGTGTTCTACATGTACAGATACAAATGCTTACATTCACTAATCCCAACTGTCATAATCAACACTTGTAATACTCGCTTTTCTTCCATGCTTAAATGGAACGTTTCTTTCAACTTACCTTAAATCTTCACACCAATAATCAGAAATTCTTCTGAAGTTATTTTGTTGTTGTTTTTGTTTTCTGGGTAGCTCATAAGTCACAGCACTGTGAGTATCTTTATATGGACAGCAGACACAAATTCTTTGACAGACTTAAACTTGTTTTGTAGTTATAGTCTGCTTGCTTTTCCTGTGGTCCTTTGATGTGCTGCTTATGGGGAGAGAGAGTCTCTGCTTACATGGACTAATTCACAAAAATCAAAAGTGCTATAACTCCAGTAGTAAGATTGGCTGAGTTTGCGTTATTAACATATAAATTGTGCACTAGAATTTGGAACACAACACAGATTTTATTTTATTTTTTTTATAACGCTTTTATTTAAAGAATATAAATTTCCAAAATACAGCTTATAGATTACAATGGCTTCCCCCCCCATAACTTCCCCCCCACCCGCAACCCTCCCCTTTCCCACTCCCTCTCCCCTTGCTTCACATTAAGATTCATTTTCAATTCTCTTTGTATACAGAACATCAGTTTACTATATATTAAGTAAAGATTTCAACAGTTTGCCCTCACATAGCAACACAAAGTGAAAAATACTGTTGGAGTACTAGTTATAGTATTAATTCACAATGTATAGCACATTAAGGACAGAGATCCTACAAGATATATTTTTTTAAAAAATTGATTAATTTTCTAGGCAATTTCCAATTTAACACCAAGATTTTTTTTTCATTTTTAATTATCTATATACAGAAGATTGATTCAGTATATACTAAGTAAAGATTTCATCAGTTTGCACCCACACAGAAACACAAAGTGTAAAATACTGTTTCAGTGCTAGTTATAGCATTACTTCACATTGGACAACACATTAAGGACAGATCCCACATGAGACGTAAGTACACAGTGACTCCTGAAGTTGATTTAACAATTTGACACTCTTGTTTATGGCATCAGTAATCTCCTTAGGCTCTAGTCATGAGTTGCCAAGGCTATGGAAGCCTTTAGGGTTCGCTGACTTCAATCTTATTCCGACAGGGTCATAGTCAAAGTGGAGGTTCTCTCCTCCCTTCAGAGAAAGGTACCTCCTTCTTTGATGGCCCCATTCGTTCCACTGGGATCTCACTCACAGAGATCTTTCATTTAGGTCTTCTTTTTTTTCCAGAGTGTCTTGGCTTTCCATGCCTAGAATATTCTCATGGGCTCTTGAGCCAGATCTGAATGCCTTCAGGGCTGATTCTGAGGCCAGAGTGCTATTTAGGACATCTGACATTCTATGAGTCTGCTGTGTATCTCGCTTCCCATGTTGGATCATTCTCTCCCTTTTTCATTCTATCAGTTAGTATTAGCAGACACTAGTCTTGTTTGTGTGATCCCTTTGACTCTTAGACCTATCAGTGTGATCAATTGTGAACTGAAATTGATCACTTGGACTAGTGAGATGGCCTTGGTACATGCCACCTTGATGGGATTGTATTGGAATTCCCTGGCACAATTCTAACTCCATCATTTGGGGCAGTTCTGATTGAGCATGTCCCAAATTGTACATCTCCTCCCTCTCTTATTCCCACTCTTATATTTCACAGGGATCACTTTTCAGTTAAAATTTAAACACCTAAGAATAATTGTGTGTTAATTACAGAGTTCAACCAATAGTACTAGAATAAAAAAATTACTAAAATGGATAAAGTATTACATTGTACAACAACAGTCAGCACAAGAGCTGATCAAGTTACTGTTTCTCATAGTGTCCATTTCACTTCAACAGGTTTCACCTTTGGTGCTCAATTAGTTGTCACCGATCAGGGAGAACATATGATATTTGTCCCTTTGGGACTGGCTTAATTCAGTCAGAATGATGTTTTCCAGATTCCTCCATCTTATTGTGAATGACCGGATTTCATTACAACACAGATTTTAAACTGAGTCCCCAATACCTTGCTGCAACCACATATACACTCACACTCAACAAGCCCTGGTTTTCAATTTAGGATTCCAAAAACCTGACTGCCACATCCACTGAAGGTAAGAAGAAATATGGATTGCATTTACACCTTACATTAGGCACTTTTGTGTACTATTTCCATCTTTATTGAGAGTGGAATCTCATTATATATGTTTTTACAGATAAAAATGCTGAGGTTTGTAAGTTAAATGACTTGCCCAAGGACACACACTTAGTATAGTAACAGACTTTCAAATCCAGGTTTATCTGAGTCCAAAATCTATACCATTTTTTTATGACATGAAATGGGTTTTTGCCTGAATATATGTGTTGGTTATATAAGAATTTTAATGTGCTTCCTACAATAGCAACTGGCTTTTAGGAACCAGTTCATTGGCAGTGGATTTCCAAACATTTGAGAACACCCTTTCTCATTGTCCTCCACTGGTGTGTTTTTCTTCATTCAATTTCGCTTTATAAATATTCATCAGGTGCCTACCATGGATAAGTTGTGATGCTGGGAGCACTGTACCTGTCAGACATAATTCAGCTATGACATATATTTGTGATTTACCAAGAGAGTTTTATGCTAAGGTTTGCCTCCTTGACCTGCTCGGTTTTGAAATAATTCTATTCCTGAGCCTAGAGGCTATGAATGCAGCCTTAAATTTGATAAGAGGCAACTTTATGGTAACAGACCGAGTGATATTAATAGTTGTATTTTCTGTTATGTCTCAATTTCCCTTGATGAATCAAGTACTAAATGTGTGTTTACCCACAGTTCTCAGCTAGGGGATGGTGGCTTGGGGAAGTGATATGATTTGCTCACACAGCAGATGACTGATAATAGCCGAACTCCATGGAGTTCAGAGTCCATTATGTCTGTTCTAGGGGTGATATTGCTGCCTACCTACAAATACATCTATGAAAACTCACAAATGAGATAATTTCAACCTCCTTTGGTTTTGCAAATTATCCACCCTATCTCACCTCAAACCAACCCTCATTTTCTTTTTTTTTTTTTTAAGATTTATTCATTTATTTGAAAGTCAGAGTTACACACAGAGACAAGGAGAGAGAGAGAGAGAGAGAGAGAGAGAGAGAGAGAGAGAGAGAGAGAGAGTCTTCCATATGCTGGTTCACTCCCCAATTGGCTGCAACGGCCAGAGCTATGCCGATCAGAAGCCAGGAGCCAGGAGCTTCTTCCAGGTCTCCCATGCAGGCGCAGGGGCCCAAGGACTTGGTCCATCTTCCACTGCTTTCCCAGATCATAGCAGAGAGCTGGATTGGAAGAGGAGTAGCAAGACTGGAACTGGCATCCATATGTGATGCCTGCACTGCAGGTGGCAGCTTTATCCACTATACCACAGTACCAGCTCCCACCAACCCTCATTTTCTAAGAGAGAAAGACCCTGTGTATGGGAAAATGGGTAGGAATGTGTCTACGCTTTAGAATCAGACTTGAACCCAAAGTCATCCTTGTTTGTAACTGTGTTTGATCTTGAAGAAGCCGGTTGTCTGTCCTGGGCTTCCGTACCTTATCTTTAGTATGAGGGTGAGAATAGCTACCTCGCAGTATTTTTTTTAAGATTTATTTATTTATTTATTTGAAAGTCAGAGTTACAGAGAGAGAGAGAGAGAGAGAGAGAGAGAGAGGTCTTCCATTCGATGGTTCACTCTCCAATTAACCGGAACCATCTTCTACTGCTTTCCCATGCCATAGCAGAGAGGGGATTGGAAGTGGAGCAGCTGGGTCTCGAACTGGCGCCATGTGGGATGTTAGTGCTTCAGGCCAGGGCGTTAATCCACTGTGCCACAGCGCTGGCCCAGTATTGTTTTTGAGTATTAGCAGTAATGTGTACAATGTGCATTGCAGGCTATTTCAGAAAAGGTGTGTAGATTGATGTCAGCCTGGTGAGAGCATTACTTTATTTTTAAAGATTTATTTATTTATTTATTTATTTATTTATTTGAAAGGCAGAGTTACAGAGAGGCAGAGGCAGAGGCAGAGAGAGATGGCTGCAACAGCCAGAGCTGGGCCAATCCCAAGCCAGGAGCCAGGAGCCTCTCCCAGGTCTCCCATGTAGGTGAAGGGGCCCAAAGACTTGGGCCATCTTCTACTGCTTTTTCAGGCCATAGCAGAGAGCTGGATCTGAAGTGCAGCAGCCGGAACTCAAACCAACGGCCACATGGGATGCTGGCACTGAAGGTGGCAGCTTTACCTGCTACACCACAGCACCGGTCCCTACTTTTTATCATATGTATGAAATGGCAGACAGAATATAGCTGTGTCTCGCTATTACCCTGTGCTTCAGTTTTGGTGTGAGCATATTACTATTGATGAGTTTGTCTCATCCTGGACTCTTTTCTGCTCTTTCCCTTCCTGACACCTTACTTTCACATTTATTTATTTCTTTAGAGAGATATCTTTCATCTACTGATTCTCTCTCTAAATGCCCCCAACAGCTGAGGCTGGACAGGCAGAAGTAAAGATCTGGGAACTCAATCTGGATCTCCCATGTGAGTGGCAGGGGCCCAAGTACTTCGGCCATCACTGCTGCCTCCCAGGCTGCACATCATATGGGGTTTTGGTGTTCCCAAGTGGCATCTTAACTACTGCACTAAATGTCTGCCTTGTACACCCTGTTTTTGAGGCCTTGCTTCCAATACAAAGGCAGTCCTTCCCCCAACCCAGAACAATTTTTCCATTGTTTATTTCTTGTGGGATTCGAAACTAGCTCTCTCCCAGATCATAGCTGATCACCTTTCTCTTCCCATTTTAGACACTGATGCCTTCTCCCCAGCAACTCCAATGAGGACGCTGCACACATTGATGAGGACCCAATATTACAGCTGAGGAAGTGGTAGCTCAGAGGTTACAGGATTAGTGGGAATTCTGGGCATATCTTGTCATCTCCAAGTCTATTAATGTTTAATGCCACACCCCAGCAACCCCTCCAGGTAACAGGCACATCCTATTCATATTTATTTTCTACTCCTCTTCCTCCTCCCCCTTCCTGGGCTGTCATATTAAGTTGTAATATCACTGATCTTTTCCTTCCTCTCTCTCTTTCCTCTCCCTTAGTGCATTTGTATTTTTCTGATCTCCTTTTCAGCATAGGCAATCAAAAGATGAGCAAGCAGCACAAGATCTAGATGATAACAGTCAGCCTTTCTGTAAGCCCTGGCCAGTGGGTTTTCAAGTTTGATTACTGTAGTTAGGAGGCATTTAAAAGTCGAGCAGCCTTAATCCCTTAAACACAGCCTGGCTAGAGATGAGTGGAAGAGGTTGTAATTTTACCAGGTGTTTTCCTGCAGGGAGAAGTAGAAAAAGGCTGCAGAACTGGATGGTGTTTCAACAGAGAAATAAATGAAAGTACAAAGCTGTGAAAAGGGCAGCAGTGGGTCTTAAGGTAAAGCAACTGAGCAAGCTGTGGAAAATGGTCCCTGGGATGGGGAAGCAACAGTAAGAGCAGTGCTCTCAGTCTTTCCCAGTAAGAACCTTGTGGGATACTTTTGTGTACTAGTTCTATGGCCAGGTTATTATTATTTTATTTCATTACTAGAAGCCATCTAGGTCAAAGAAGAATTTCCCTTTGGGTCCAGCATGGGAGTAGCTGCATTAAGGCAAGAGGATGCCTGCCAATGGCACGTGCACAAGTGACTATGTCGTGCTTCTTTATGAGCAATGATGGTAATGGCAGGGAAGGGGTAATTAGGCTTTACAATCTGGATGGCTTATTATAGGGACATCACACACAGAGAATAAAAAGTACAGAGATGCATACACATAGAGCATATAATAGTGGTTACTTGAAGCTAGGAAGGGTAGAGAAGTGGGGATGGAAAGAGGTTGATCAATGGGTCTAAGACTACAGTCAGAAAGAAGGAATAAGTGCTTTCTGTAGCACAGAAGGGTGACTGACTACAGTTAACTCTAATGCATTGCATATTTCAAAATAGCTAGGAGAGGATTTTTAATGTTTCACCACAAAAGAATAATGTTTGAGGTGATAAATGTGCTAATTACCTCCATCCGATCATTACACAATATATACACCTCTCAAAATTTCACATCATACCCTACACATTTCCGCAATTATGTGTCTATTTCATAGAAAGAAAAAAAGCATATAGAAAGAAATTCAGCCAAACCAGAAGAAAATCTGCAGACATTTGCAGCCCATGGCTTTTCCTGCTGGGCAAAATGGCAGCCTCTAAGGGGAGCAAAAGATGTGAACCAAAATGACCCTTTAGTTAGATCTGACACCCAAGTCATATCACAATGTAGATGTTTGGTGCTGGGGGTGGGGAAAGTAGTGAAGTCCAAGAGATCAAGGTTCAAACCTCAGCTCTACTCCTCATTCTGACTTGGAACAAGTTACTTAGCCTCTCCAAGCCTCAACTTCTCCATTGCCTTCACAGGACCATAGCTCTGGGCACTGAAGGAGATAAGGCAGTAGAAAGATCTGGATTCTCAGTGATAGGCTAACCAGCAATCTTGGTTAGCCTATGACTCTCCAGGTTTTAGTGCTGAGACTCCAGGGAAAACACGAACAGTTGGTCACTCTATTGCTCTTCCTTTTGGGTTAGCCCTTAGTCAGCTATATAGGGAGGATCCTAGCTATGGCATGAGCTCTTGCCTCCACAACAAGGATCAAAGAAGTCACAGAGTGGTGGGCATCTGGGGTATCCTCTTCTAATGAGACAAGAAAATTGAGGCTCAGAGAGTTTAAGTGATTGGCCCAAGGTCACACAGCTAGTAAGTGTCGGAGCCAGTCTGTCTGCCTCCTGCCATGTCCAGAGGACCCTGGGGAATATAAAATTTGTAGTGAAGCCGTGGGTTTGGCTTTTCTTAAAGTCTAAAGCACCCAGAGTTGTATTGTAACCAAATCAAACATTGTTACTCTGAATCAACTTTGGCAGGCCTGTGTTAGGAAATGGCTTTCTTCCATCACTCCCACCTCCAAAGCAAAGAGAATAGATGGTCCAGGTTTGGGGACTCAAAGAGCGCCAAACAGAAATCCCCAGCTGTGTGCATAATGGGAGTCCAGTTCTCACTTAGGGAGTGATCATCCCCCAACTTGATCCAGCCTCCCTCAAGAGCAGCATGAGAAGTTAAAGCAGAAGAGCACCCAGCTAATAACAGGTAGTGATGTACATCATGTTGCTTGCCTACTCTTCGATTGGGTGGGGATTGGAATTCAGTTTGGCTGTGTCAATTGGGGATCCTATTGCCAAGAAAGGATAAAGGATTCCCCAAAGCCACGTGCATCAAAAAATCCACTAAGTCACAGGAAAACACACACAGCAGATAGTAGAAGTTTGGGGACTTGGGAGGAACATGGAAATGTCACAGCAGCAGTAGTATTTGCCTTTTCCCAATTAAGCTACAGGTAGAGTATTTTTATATATATATATATATAATTATGCATATAGTTATAATTATATAGGAAGTTGAGTTGAGATCTTCTTGAGATATCTTATAGAATGAATTTTATAAGTATGAAATAAAGGAAATGCTGACTCTCACTCTATGTAATTAATTAATGCACTCTGAATTGTAGAGCATCAGGGTGAGAGGCTGCCTGTACCAAGGTGTAGGAGTTTCTAGGAGTAATGGACTTCGGGACTGGCTTATCAAAAAGAATCCAAAATGAAACCAAATGGGGGTTTTCCAAAGCTCTGGGCTTCTCTCCAGGGTCTGCCATAGTTTGGGCAGATATTTTACACAGGACTTGAATTACCTGTGCTTTACAATCACACATTCCTGGATTTGAATGAAGTTAATTGACCTTTGCAGTGATTGAACTCAAGACAATAGACTCCCTAGAACCATAACTTATTGTCACTACAATACAGCCATCCTTGGGAGTAACAGTACATAGAGACCACAGCGTTGTTTAGGTTTTAGTGTTGGATAGATCTGGCAGGAAGGACTAGGAGGCCTGCCTGCGTGTGTTCTGGTTTAAGAAGCATCAGGAGAAGCATGGTATTTCAGTACGTACTAGGATTCTACAACCTTTCCTAACTTCACACTATCTGCAGAATCACAGACATTCCCACAGGAATGTGGAAGATTGCCCAAGATGATTGCAGGTGTGTGCCATTTTATGAAACAGCCATGAGCCTGTAAAAATGGCCACATAACAAGATACCCTAGATGGAGTCTCATTCCGCATTGCCTTTCAGAATGACATCAAAGGTACCTTCTTTGAGAAATATTTTAGCTCCAAGATAATGCAATATTCTTGAAAGTACAGAAAAAACATGGAGAGTCTTATTTGAGGAGAAATTTTCAAGTTCCTTGATAATGTCGTGGGGGGGGGGGGTGTCAAGCCCCTTAAGCTAAGTTCAGAATGTCTTTCATGTGAAAGAATTGAGTTAGAAGATGGCTTCACTACCTATTTCAGAGGACCACAGGAATGATTCAATAATAAATGTAGAAGTCTATTTTCTCTTCTAGTCAATCTTGGACAGTCACTTAAAAAAAAACACAGAGAACTCCCTTCTTGTCCATCATAGACTGTTAGATCTTTAGAAAAAAAGGATTACCATTTGCCTCTTGGAGAGAAGCTCATTAACAGTTCGAGAATTGAGTTGAGCATTCAGAACTCTTCACAGGACATCCTTTTATTCCTAGCTACCCATGGTCTTGCCTTTCAGACAAAGGTCCAGCTGGGGTGGGGTATGCATTCACTCAGTCACATACAGACTAATTAAGCAGGCACTCCTAGTTTCCTTGTCACAGAGAGAGGAAGCGCCGAGTCCACCAGCATTTTGTAACTATGGCTCCTTGAACAAAGTAGCAGAAAATGCACAAGCCTCAGATTTGCCTTTTGAGCATTAGAGGTGACACTCAGTCTGGTTGTGCTGATGGGACCATGGGATGTTATCTACAAAAGAACAGAAACTGGAAATCACTGTGCAAAGCTCTCTTGGGTGATATACAATGGCTCTGCCTCCAATGTCTCTTTACAGGATGTGTTTGCTTGTTTCTTCCAATTTTCTTCTTAGTCCTTGTTCCATCTAGAAGCCCCAAGCAAGTAAATGTTATTTTGCATGCACGTATTTTATTGACTGGATGTATCCCATTGATTAATTTCTTAAGCTTCTGTTTCTTCATGCTGACTTTAGGGGGCTGTTTATTGGATTTTTAAGGCAACAATTTCTTTAGCAGGAATTGGGTTAGTAGGTATGTTGTTATGAAGGGGAACAGAGTTTAGAACGGAAAAGACTTATTTGTCTAAGTTCAAAGTTGATGACACGTAGCCTGTGTTTACAATGTAAGAAATCTTATTACAGATTCTAACCTTTCTCCCTGCTATACAGAAATCACATCAACATTTTGTCCACTCTCAATGTGGTGACATATCTCACATGACCAGACTCCTAACACACAAACTCTGAACTCACACACTACCATCTCCTCTGACATGGCAGTAGCTATAATTCAGAAGTTACAAACTGGTTGCCTGTAAGTCAGCCTTGGCCTGCATACATATTTTTAGGCACTAGTAAGTTTTTAATTTTTGATTAGTTGTTAACTAATTATAATTTCAAAATCATAAAAGTTTATATACACACAAAGACACCTAGATTTTCAGCTTGTCTTGAAAAATAGAACAAGCTGCACACTAGTCAGTATTCATACATGGCTGCCTAGAACTAAGTACCAACTGGGCTTGGGCTCTCCATTTCTCTACACTCTCTACTAGGTCTTATGATTTTATGGTTAACAATTATCCTTCTATGGGCATTGAATAGACAGCCCTGTACTTAAAACTTGTGCATGAAAAGTGACCAGTTTAATATTATGAGACAGAGAGAAGATTATTGAGATTTGGCTTGTATACACAATGACAGGGTATATGGATCAATGGGCATTGTCTTGGTAGAACTCTTCTTATGATCCAGAATGTAAAAATTTAGGGCAATGAACATGAAGGGCTCATGGCTCTTTCAAATAATTCGCTGAACTGACATAACATTGTGTTTGACTACATGAATTATCAGTTCCTCTCACTTTCAATCCTACCACCCATATCTTTGAGACAGATAATGTGCCTGCAGTTTCTTTAGTTATTCCACAGGCCTATCAAAGTTCACAATAGGAACTGAGAAAAGATAGATAAAGCATGCCATCCAAGGATCACTATACATAGTCCTGCTTTTCTTGACTATTACAAATGTTAGGTTCATGGAATGAGAACTAAAGGCTTTTTTTTTTTTTGACAGGCAGAGTTAGACAGTGAGAGAGAGAGACAGAGAGAAAGGTCTTCCTTCTGTTGGTTCACCTCTCAAATGGCTGCTGCGGCTGGTGCACTGCACTGATCTGAAGCCAGGAGCCAGGAGCTTCCTCCTGGTCTCCCATGTGGGTGCAGGGCCCAAGCATGTGGGCCATCCTCCACTGCCTTCCTGGGCCACACCAGAGAGCTGGACTGGGAGAGGAGCAACTGGGACAGAATCCGGTGCCCCAACCAGGACTAGAGCCTGGGGCACCAGCGCCGCAGGCAGAAGATTAGCCAAATGAGCCATGGTGCTGGCCTAAAGGTTTTGATGACTTTCTAGGTACTTGGATGTCATTCATTAGTAGGGCACAGGTGAGTGTAGAAAAAGTGAACACTTTTTAAGTACCAGGAAGGGATATTAAAGAATTATGATTACTTTTAAGGGTTGAGGGAAGGAAGCAGCTGGGTAGAAAAGGCTAATTTCATTTTATTTCCAATCACCAGAGTCTAAGAATTTTCTGGAGGAACTGGGAGGCACAGGGCTCTAAGAATCTAGAGGAGCAAATCTCTCTCCTCATTTCCTCATCACCTCCTCATTCTATCATCCTACCCCTAAAAAGAACAGGAGGAGAAGGAAACAGCTGGTATGGTGGTGTAGGAGGTGAGGGCAGTTGAAATTAAGAGAGGATGAAAGAGGTCTTTTGTAACATTTTGGCTGGGGAAACCCAGTTTATAAATTATAAAGATGGAAAGAAATCAATAGATTTTTAATGTGTGACCCAAAGGTACTTGTTTCCAGATGATCTGAAATTCAGTCTCTTGTACTAATATCCACAGTGTGACTTATTTTATTAAGTTAGAATTAGAAATTTGTTTGTGCTTAATAAAAAACCAAGGTTTATCTTCATTATTATCTCATTCAAGGTAATACTACTGCATATGGTTCTGTCAATGCCCTCTTGCATCTTTAAACTTAGTGAAGAAGTTTACATACCTAAATCATTTGAGAGTCACAGAGCTTTCCTACTCCCTAAAATTAACATTCTGTCCCCATCACAGTTAACTTTGTCCTCTGGCTTCCAGAAGGATATTTGACTTATGATAGAAAATAAGTCGGTGGCAAAAGGTCAATTTGGTTTTTTTTAATGATTCATTTGTTTACTTGAAAGTCAGAGTTACACACAGAGAGAATGAGAGGCAGAGAGAGAGAGAGAGAGAGCTTCCATCCGCTGGTTCACTCCCCAGATGGCCACAACAGCCAGAGCTGAGCCGATCTGAAGCCAGGAGCCAGGAGCTTCCTCCAGGTCTCCCACATGGGTACAGGGGCCCAAGCACTTGGGCCATCTTCTACTGCTTTCCCAGGCCACAGTAGAGAGCTGGACAGGAAGTGGAGCAGATGGGACTCGAACTTGTGCCCATATGAGATGCTAGCAGGTGGTTAGTTTACCTGCTAAGCCACACTGCCAGCCCCAAAAGGTCAATTTGTACAGGCTGCCAACCCTGTTTTGGTGCCAAGGGAACATACATTTTGGATTGACAAGCCATAGCATCTGCTAGAGTAGTTTCAGGTTTGGCCTACAGTGTGTTCGTGATAATAATGGTATAATTTGTTACTACTACTAATTATTTGTTTGGATGGCAGCTCTATATCCTCAGCACCCACTTCAGAAATCCTTTTCAATCTCCAATGGTAGACACACATTGAAACTCTCCCCCCTTTCATACTTTCATACTTTGGGCATCAGCTATAAGAGATGGCCTTTCTTATCATCTCTTTCCTCTTACCTAACTCAATCATTCCTCCCGAAAGCCAAAGTGTAGGCAGGGCTTTTGTTTGTTTTCTTTTTCAATGAATATTCAATGTATTCACACCAATGCCTGTGTTTATGTTCCATTAATGATTTTGACATTACTTTAATTAGTGTTTTACTAATATGTTATATTAATATATTAATATAATATTATATATTATTAACATAATATTAATAAATCAATATAACATATTATATTATAATATATTATGATAATATATTATATATTTATAGCTACATACTAGTTTTTTTTCAAAAAGATTTATTTATTTATTTGAAAGTGAGAGTTACAGAGAGAGAGAGACAGAGAAATCTTCCATCTGCTGGTTCACTCCCCAGATGGTTGTAATGGCTAGGGCTAAGCCAGGCCAAAGCCAGGAACCAGAAGCTTTTTCCAGGTCTCCCACGTGGGTGCAGGGGCCCCAACACTTGAGTAATCGTCCACTGCTTTTCCCAGGTGTATTAATAGGGAGCTGGATCAAAAGTGGAGCAGCCAGAACTTGAACCGGCACCCATATGTGATACCAGTGTCTCAGGCGTGGCTTTACATGCTACATCACGGTGCCAGATCCTGTATACTAGGTTTTATAGATAGCTAGCTTCCTCAGACTTCTTTTTTCAGAATTTCCTTGCTTATTTCTTATGGTCCATTTGTTTAAAAAATAATTAATAGATTTTTTTAGCAATTTTAAATTTATAGAAAAATTAAGTGGAAAGTAAGGAATGCTTCCGTGGATTCCCACATCCCCTCCCAGTTTCTCCTAATATTAGCATCTTGCATTAGTGTGGTACATTTGTTACAACTGATGATCCCATATTGACACATTATTATTAACTAAAGTCTGTAGTTTGCCTTAGACTTCATTCTTTGGTCCATTCTAGGAGTTTTTGACAAACGTGTAATGATAGCCACTCACCATTACAATATCATACAGATCTTATTTAGACAAGACCATATTCAAAGTGGAAGTTCTCTCCTCCCTTCAGAGAAAGGTACCTCCTTTGATGGTCCGTTCTTTCCGCTGGGATCTCACTCACAGATATCTTTCATTTAGGTCATTTTTTTTTTTTTGCCAGTGTCTTGGCTTTCCATGCCTGTGAAACTCAAATGAGAGTTCTTGTTGCTCCATATCCTTGCCAGCATTTGGTGTTGTCAGTGTTTTGAATTTTAGCCATTCTAATAGGTGCATAGTGGTATCATCAATGTTTTATGATGTTTTAAATGTTTTCTTAAATTATTTTCTCAGTGGTTGCTCTACAGTTTATATATATATATATATGTATATATATATATATGATTATATATATATATATATAATCTTACCAGAATCCACTTCAAATTTATACTAACTTAGTTATAGTGAGATTTAGGAACCTTACTCCTATATAGCTTTGCTGTCTCTAATGGTCCTCTGGCTGGTGGAGCTTAACTGGGGTTCCTTGAGTTGGGGGTGGCTGTTGGCTTATTGGATATGGGCTCTGAATAACTAAGTAGGATGGTTTTCTGGAAAGAGGTTGTGGTTTAAAGTAATAACTTAAAGAAAGAGGGTCATTTCTCTTTGTTGCTTATAGTAATATCATGAAAGAGCCTGGCAAAGGCCTAAAATCTGAGTCCTCTCAGGCTCTCTTACTCACTGATTATATAGTGAGGGATCTTAATTTACTGGTCCGTGGCTTGCAATGCCTGAGAAGCAGGTTCTTCTTTAAGGGAGAGTGCCTCTTAGAAGAGATTGGGAGCATGGAGTTCTGCAGATACCTGCCAGCCTGAGCTATAAGGCTTCAAACTGTAAATAGTAGGAGGGGGAGACATCCAACGAAAAACTGTAAAATGAGATGGCACAGAGACCATCATATATGACCAAATGAGAATAGTAATGGAAGCATGTAAAAATTAGAAGAACAGAATAACTTGGGAAAAGGGCAGAAATAACGGGCGGTTTCACTAGTACAGAGTTGGAGCAATTAAAATTTTGAACTTAAGCCTTTTATAGAAAGGTATAAATATGACCACCTAGGTCTCACAAAGATTTAGTGTGAAGGGATATATATGACATAGCAGTGAGAAGGGTAAGGCATAGAGGATCAGATGCCATCACTGAGAGTATATACTATGAGCCAAAGAGAGGAAAGGAACAATACATGCTTAGACAATTGTTTTCTCATAGATGATTCAATTTCATTTTAAATATAATTTCTCCCTTTCTCTGCAACCTCCTCCCATTCCACAGATCTTATTTTTCTTTTCATCTTGACTCCTGGCATCATTCCTTTGTATGTCAGGAGTAGGACAATTAATCTTAAAACCCCTGTGAAGTTATCACGATGGCTCAGGTAAATCATGATTGCTCATGAATGGATTTATCAGTTGACATACGGAGTTTCTGTCCATTTATACCACGTAATTGGCTAGAGAACTGAACAGAGTATAGAGGTGGGTGGGGCAAGTGAGAGTGGCAAAGAATTATTTATATTAGAGTCTCTAACGCCAGTGGCTGCTGGAGTCAGACATGCCACATGAAGGGGGGATCTGCTGCTAGGTGGAGGTGAGTAGTTTTCCCAAATGGCAATCTTACATGTTGGTCTGTATCCCCCAATGTACAATTATGGTGAAATGGTAAGGAAACTCTATGCTTGGTTAGGATCAGTCTGTTCAGCAAGTAGCTGGAAAATCTGTGGTCAAATTCTGATATATGTAAAAAAAAAAAAAGGTAATTTTTTGACGTTAGTTGTCTTTGAGTGTCCTTGTTTTCATGTGCTTCCTCCCTTCAGGAGGTCAGATCATGAGTACCCCAAAGGCCATGGGAAAAACTTTGGAGTTGGTCCTGAAAGCTGAAAGCACGGAGAAGTGATTGGAGGCTTGTGAGCAGGGAAGAGACATGAGCCAACTTCATATTTTAAAAAAGAACACCCTAAAAAAAATCTGAGAAATATGAGAAATAGGTTCCTTTTTTTTTTTTTTGACAGGCAGAGTGGACAGTGAGAGAGAGACAGAGAGAAAGGTCTTCCTTTGCCGTTGGTTCACCCTCCAATGGCCGCGCTCGTCCGATGGCAGGAGCCAGGAGCCAGGTGCTTTTCCTGGTCTCCCCATGGGGTGCAGGGCCCAAGCACCTGGGCCATCCTCCACTGCACTCCCGGGCCACAGCAGAGGGCTGGCCTGGAAGAGGGGCAACCGGGACAGAATCCGGCGCCCCGACCGGGACTAGAACCCGGTGTGCCGGCGCCGCAAGGCGGAGGATTAGCCTGTTGAGCCACGGCGCCGGCCGAGAAATAGGTTCTGTCTAAAGCTAAAACCTATAGGCTTCCAAAAAATCTACCTCTACTGAACTCTGCCTTTCCCCTACCACTTGTTCTTCCATTAGGAATGTTGTGCATGTATCAATATATTCATGTCTCTCTCTTCTACCTCCTACCTCACATAGAGATGTTCTCCATGTTTCTTGGGTCACGTATCTTAAGAAACTTGAAACATGCATCATTCTGATTATGTTATCTGAGGGCCTGGTCTTCAGGCCTTCATCTTTGTTATCTATGCCTGGTCTTCAGGTCGCTTCTCAGGTATGTGACTGAGATTCAGTCTTTTAGATATCTAATCTTCCCATGTGACGGAACAAGGGATATGATTTTGCACGTTGACATAATTAATACTATACTTTTGTCTTTTAGAAAATACTGAAGGAAGGACCTTTGCTGAAGAATTGTAACTCCCTCAAGAGATGGAAACTTAGATATTTTCTGATTCAAGGACAAAAACTCTACTTTGCACACCATCCAGCGGTAATGTATCAACTCAGTCTTGTCAATTGTGTCAGCTGGTGAGTGTCAGGAAATGTTTGCATGGAGAGATGGGTCAATAGGTAAAGACATGTTGGCAAACATAGGAGTATAAATTGAAATCTTCAACTCTTGCTTCATTGTGTCCTTTTGGCCCAAATGAGAGACCCGTTTCTCTCTTTTCACTTCCTGTTTTCCTCCTCTCTCACAGATTACCCAGTTAGCATCTGCTCTCAGAACTAACTACATAATTTACTTTTATTCTGTGTTTGAAGCACCTTCTGGTTCCAACAGAAAACATAGCTTTTGGGGGCTGCCAGTTTCCCCACTTACTCAACCATGTATGTAACACACTTACCTCGTACTTCTTATCAGTCTTGCTGAACACCCATGTATCATAGGTCCACTGGAATCTATACTCAGGGGCATCATGCGACAAGACATAGGGTGAACATGTGTATTGCATGCATTTCCTCTGCTTGTGTGCATGATTCATTATCTCATTAGATTTCATTTATAAAACACAAGCTCAAAGATAAAATTATTAATAATTTCAAAATGGCAACAGCAGCTTATTAGACCAAAGTCGGGGCCCTTCTGAACATGGAGCCCTGTTTTAACTGCACAAGTTGCATCCTGATGAAAATTTTCCTGTCTGTATCTGTAGTACCGATTTCCTGCTGCTGGGTGAGTAGCATCTGTGGCAGCCAATGTGTAAGGAGATGCATGCCTTAAACTACATGCAACTAGCAACATGGTCAAAACCGACCACCCAATAGGGGTAACTATTTGCTCCACTAGGGCCCTAGCCCACATCGCCTTATCATCTCCTGCATAAATCTTTATATTTGAATCCTTCTGAATTGACCAACCCAAGCCTTCCTTTAAATCTACATAACAGTTTTGGAAGCAGTTGTGTTTTGGTTTAGTTTTTTGATTTGTCACATAGCATATCAACAAAAATCATGAATGCCTGCCCAGGTATTTGTGTATGTGTCTCTGTATTTGCCTTTTAAAGTCTTTTTGCCTCATTAACCAGATGGTTCCGTGTCCCCTCTTATATCTTTCCAGTTTGCGCGCTTTGAAACAATTGATCTGTCTCAAGTAACCTTAGCCGAAAGCAGTTGTAGAAACCTTTGCCACAGTTTTTGTGTAAGTAATATTTGGAATGACTGACTGGGCAAGGGTGGAGGCTAGCTGGGAAGAAGGGTTGCCATGCCCACTTGTTGACTCCTTGGTGTTCAAGTTTTCCAAGTCTTCTTTGATCTTAAAATATGAGTATTTGTGAAAACATTTTCTACTAGCCTATTATTATGGGAGAAAGTGATACAGCCTGGTATAAAGCTAAGCTGATTCCAGGGGCAAGGGGAAATGTGACTATTAGAAAACCAGTCCTCCTGGTGAAAGTTATTCAGAAGAATATACCTGGGGGCTTTCTAGAGACTGCCAATATGTTATAGAAAATATCAGGATAATTTGATGAAATAGATAAGTATCTAAATTCAAGTGAAATCTATCCTCATGCTGTGATTACTAATGAGAGTACCTCAAAAAAGTAGAGGATTATCTAGAGTAGTATTCAGATCCTTGGTGTAGCTAAAATGTCGTATGAATTTGGTCATTCCAGTGCATCAAGACTAGAAAATTATCAGGAATTCTCTGACCTACCTCCACCCAGATTTGTCTCAGTCTCAGTGGTGGAGATTTGGGTTTCTCTCCAGAGAAGTAGAGGATTGTATTTAGCAGACTAAAGAGCTACAGGCCAAATACCTTGCTTTTGTGGCTGGTTCGTGTCTCATTCTCCTTTGAAAGTAGAGCAGCTGGATCTAAGGAGGAGATCTAGCTTTCTTTCATTTCTGTTTCATTACGTTACACTGACCCAGGGTGAAACAGAGTGTTCTGCAGACAGGTCCCTAAAAATTGAACCTTTGAGTGATGAACCTATAGGCTAATATTTCTGGTCTCCATTCTTTTTTTTTAAATTTTTTATAACGCTTTTATTTAAAGAATATAAATTTCCAAAATACAGCTTATGGATTACAATGGCTTCCCCCCCATAATTTCCCTCCCACCCGCAACCCTCCCCTTTCCCACTCCCTCTCCCCTTGCATTCACATAAAGGTTCATTTTCAATTCTCTTTGTATACAGAACATCAGTTTAGTATATATTAAGTAAAGATTTCAACAGTTTGCCCTCACATAGCAACACAAAGTGAAAAATACTGTTGGAGTACTAGTTATAGTATTAATTCACAATGTATAGCACATTAAGGACAGAGATTCTACATGATATATATTTTTAAAATTGATTAATTTTCTATGCAATTTCCAATTTAACACCAAGTTTTTTTCATTTTTAATTATCTTTATATACAGAAGATCGATTCAGTATATACTAAGTAAAGATTTCATCAGTTTGCACCCACATAGAAACACAAAGTGTAAAAATACTATTTCAGTACTAGTTATAGCATTACTTCACATTGGACAACACATTAAGGACAGATCCCACATGAGACGTAAGTACACAGTGACTCCTGAAGTTGATTTAACAATTTGACGCTCTTTTTTATGGCGTCAGGAATCTCCCTAGGCTCTAGTCATGAGTTGCCGAGGCTATGGAAGCCTTTAGGGTTTGCCAACTTCAATCTTATTCCGACAGGGTCATAGTCAAAGTGGAGGTTCTCTCCTCCCTTCAGAGAAAGGTACCTCCTTCTTTGATGGCCCCGTTCTTTCCACTGGGATCTCACACACAGAGATCTTTCATTTAGGTCTTCTTTTTTTTCCAGAGTGTCTTGGCTTTCCATGCATAAAATACTCTCATGGGCTCTTGAGCCAGATCTGAATGCCTTCAGGGCTGATTCTGAGGCCAGAGTGCTATTTAGGACATCTGCCATTCTATGAGTCTGCTGTGTATCTCGCTTCCCATGTTGGATCATTCTCTCGCTTTTTGATTCTATCAGTTAGTATTAGCAGACACTAGTCTTGTTTATGTGATCCCTTTGACTCTTAGACCTATCAGTGTGATCAATTGTGAACTGAAATTGATCACTTGGACTAGTGAGATGGCCTTGGTACATGCCACCTTGATGGGATTGTATTGGAATTCCCTGGCACATTTCTAACTCCATCATTTGGGGCAGATCTGATTGAGCATGTCCCAAATTGTACATCTCCTCCCTCTCTTATTCCCACTCTTATATTTCACAGGGATCACTTTTCAGTTAAAATTTGAACACCTAAGAATAATTGTGTGTTAATTACAGAGTTCAACCAATAGTACTAGAATAAAAAAAACTAAAATGGATAAAGTATTACATTGTACAACAACAGTCAGCACAAGAGCTGATAAAGTAACTGTTTCTCATAGTGTCCATTTCCCTTCAACAGGTTTCCCCTTTGGTGCTCAATTAGTTGTCACCGATCAGGGAGAACATATGATATTTGTCCCTTTGGGACTGGCTTAATTCACTCAGAATGATGTTTTCCAGATTCCTCCATCTTGTTGCAAATGACCGGATTTCATTGTTTTTGACTGCTGTATAGCATTCTATAGAGTACATGTCCCATAATTTCTTTATCCAAATGTATGCTTTGA
The DNA here is from genome assembly GCA_949820135.1 of Sylvilagus floridanus. Taxonomy (NCBI): domain Eukaryota; kingdom Metazoa; phylum Chordata; class Mammalia; order Lagomorpha; family Leporidae; genus Sylvilagus; species Sylvilagus floridanus. Next base: position 97,540,575 of record OX463223.1, read on the forward strand.
ATTCCCTGTGATCTTTTGCTGTGAGGTTTCCTTCGTTTACCTACTTTCATGTTGATGGCGGTGTTTCTGTGTTTCTGTGTATAACACATCTTTAAGCATCTTTTGCAGGGCTGGACGAGTGGCAACAAATTCTTTCAATTTCTGTTTGCAGTGAAAGGTCTTTATTTCACCTTCATTCACAAATGAGAGCTTTGCAGGATATAATATTCTGGGCTGGCAGTTTTTTTCTCTTAGTACCTGGGCTATGTCTCGTCATTCCCTTCTAGCTTGTAGGGTTTCTGATGAGAAGTCTGCCGTGAGTCTAATTGGAGATTCTCTGAGAGTAATCTGACGTTTCTCTCTTGCACATTTTAGGATCTTTTCTTTCTGTTTCACTGTGGTGAGTTTAATTACAATGTGTCGTGATGAGGATCTCTTTTGGTCATGTTTCCTAGGGGTTCTATGAGCTTCCTGTACTAGGATGTCTCTGTCCTTCTCCAAAACTGGGAAATTTTCTGCTATTATCTCACCAAAATGGCATTCTAATCCTTTCTCCCTCTCCATGCCTTCAGGAACTCCTAGAACTCGAATGTTGGGTTTTTTAATAGTATCCTGTAGATTCCCAACAATGTTTTTTAGATTTCTAATTTCCTCTTCTTTTCTTTGGTTTGACTGTATATTTTCCTGTGCTCTGTATTCTAAGTCCAATATTCTCTCTTCTGCCTCACCCATTCTGTTTGTAAGGCTTTCTAATGTGTTTTTCATTTGATCTATTGAATTCTTCACTTCATTATGATTTCTCGTCACTATCACAGTTTCATGTTCTACTAGTTGTTTCATTTCAGCTTGATTCTTCCTTAATATTTCATTTTCACGAGATTTTCTACCTTGTCCATTAAGGATTTCTGTAGTTCAAGAATTTGTTTTTGAGTACTTCTTAGTGTTCTTATCAATTTTTTGAGATCTGCTTCTTGCATTTCTTCTATTTCATCATCTTTGTAATCTTGAATTGGGGTGTCTTTTTCATTTGGGGGTGTCATAGTGTCTTCCTTGTTCTTGTTACCTCGGTTTTTGCGTTTGTTGTTTGGCATATTGGTTTCTTCACTGTGGTGTTTTTTCTTGTTATACTCTGACTCTAGATAAGTGGACTGTCTGCTTTCAATGGAGCCTTAGAGGCTTGAGATGGGTGTGGCCTGAGAGCTCTGTTTGGTTCCTCCGGGTTGAGGGTGTGCCAAAGGTGACACTCCCAGGTTAGGTGTGGTAAATCTCTCTCTGTTTCTTTCTTTGTTTTTGATTCAAAAGGGAAGTAATTCCACACAGCTGAATGGAATTGGGGGTGGTTAGCAGGCAAATGATATACCCACAGGAGCCAGAGATCGGAAGCTCTTTCCCAAGGACCACAGAGGGAATCTCTGCGGCCTTCAGTGTGGGTTCAAATTCTCCTGCAGTCTCACCACTGGGCTACCAAGGCTACCGAACTGTAGCATCTCTGGAGAGTACTCACGTGGTGAATTCCATGAGTTCTCTCCCCCACAGTCTCTTTTTTCACAGTCTCAGTTCATTAGCACCACACATTCATTAGGTTATAATCTCCTGTTATTTCACCCCCACGCCCAGAGTCAGGTTTTTCTGCTAGGCTCAGGGCCGGTGCAGACCTGAGGTCGCCCTGCTTATGACGTATGTCCAAAATGGCGCCTGCTCTTTGTCTTGCTCACCTTTGAGAGGTGGGCGGAGAGAGAAACTCGTGTCTGTATCGGTCACTTTTTTCTTTCTCTCTCTCTTCTAGTTAGCCTGGTGAACTTTTCCCCACAGGGTTTCAAGCCTTGTTCACTCTAGTCTCCTCTTTCTGCTTCCCTGCTGGTGTCTCGGGCTATTGAGGATCGGCTCACCTGGCGTTCCAGAGCTGGTGCGTTGAGTCTGCCGCTGGTGTCCCGAACTGCGGGCTCCCACGCTCTCCACGCAGGTCCACTGTGAATCACTAGTTCTGGAAGAGTTTCCTCTGCTGTTTCTTCCCCTACTCTTCCTTGAACCTGCAGTATCTCCACTTTTATTAAACTGTCTCTCCCTGGACTATCAGTGTGCTCCCTTCCTATTCCGCCATCTTGCCCTAATCCCCTCTGGTCTCCATTCTACAAAAAAATCCAAATGGCTAGCCTATCCCCTTACCTAATTAAATTGCAGAGACACTGCACCCAACATTGGGTTTAGACCAAAGAGGTAGCTGGTGTTGTGGCATAACAGGTAAAACCTCTGCCTGTGATGCTGGCATCCCAATGGGTGCTGGCTCATTTCCTGGCTGCTCCACTTTCGATCCACTCCCTGCTAATGGCCTGGGAAAAGCAGTGGAGGAATGACCAGGTACTTGGGCCCCTGCCACCCACGTGGGAGACCCAGATGAAGCTGCTGGCTCCTGATTTTGTCCTGGCCCAGCCATGTCTATTGTATCCATTTGGAGAGTGAACCAGCAAATGGAAGCTATTCTCTCTCTCTCTAACTCTGACTTTCAAATAAATAAATAAATCTTAAAAAGACATAGTTGTTACCATAATCTCAACTTGCTCTTACTCTCATCTACCACAGACTCTTGCTGTGTGCTACAAGCAAAAGGAGAAACCAATTATTTATTGGTGTGGTTAGCTCTAGTTCCAAGAGTTTGAGGGCTGGTAATAAAAGCAAATCAGGCCATTACAACAATGTCTGATGCTATAGCATTCTATGCTCTCTTCTGCCCTCTAGGAAAAGACCAAGTCCTACCCATGATTGATGTTTGCTAGCCTCTCAGCATGGTTTTCTTGTTGTTCATTCCTGGGTTCTTGCCCCAAGCAGGACCAAGAGAGACAGCTGTCCCTTCTTCAGGCGGTCCTTTCCCATAACAAAGAAAGAAACTTGATTGTTAAACATATCACTCTCCCTCAAAACAGAAAGAGTCACACCTTGGTGAAGCATATACAATTTTACCACTTCAATTAGACAGAGTCACAGTAAGCAAGAAGGATTTTCCGGCACCTCACTTGAGTAATAGATGGTGCCTGGCTTCATATTTAAGAGCCTGAGTTCTGGAACCAATGCATATGAATTTCAATTCAGGCTTAGTTTTTTACCTGCTAGGTGATGCTGAGCAAGTCATTTAATTCTCTCTGCCTTGGTTTTCCTGACTATGAAATGGGAAAAAATAACAATGCCCATCTCATGGGGTTGAAATGAAGATTGAAAGAAGTAACATTTATAAAGTGTTTTAGACTAATTCCTGGAGCATAATCAGCATCATTAAAGTTTCCATTATTGCTATTATCATTGCTTTTATTTTGGGTGGGTAAAGACTGAAAGTGACCCTGGGAACTAGTACCTTATTTTCAAGAAGAGGCTTTGTTTGTGGCTAATAGATCTAGCTGTCTGCTTCCTAAGGGAGTTCACAGACTCTGGGGGGGAAAGTATGGAGTGGGAACCAGCTAATAATGTGGCTTTTTGTCTAGGTTATCACACCACAACGAAAAGTCACCCTGGCAGCACCAAACCGAAAAGACATGGAAGAATGGATCAATGTCATTAAGACTGTCCAACAAGGAGAAATTCGTAAGGTAAGGGAAATAGTAGAGAATCACACAGCTTTTCATGTGTTAAAAAAAGGCCACCTTCCAAACAAGGAAATGATAGAATGGAAGCAGAAACCATCTGGCACAGAAATGTAGATAGAGGTCATTATGAAACCTATTTATAACTATTTCATTAATAAGTGTAATTCACTTAGACTTTGCTAAGTATGTCATTTAGATACCTCTGTATATATCTACTTACTGTGTAGATGCCACTCTACACCCAATGGAGGAGGCATTCAAGAGGTATGTAGGAAACTAACGTAGATGTCCTTATGTTAGGAAAGTTGCAATTAGCAGTCTTGAGTCTGTGAATGACTATAGTAACAAATAAGGAAATTGAGACTGAGGAAGAGGAAGTAACCACTCAGTAGGAAAGCCAGGATTTGGACCTAGGCTTTGTGACTTCAAACCTTATGTCCTTAACTTCTATGCCATCCTGACTATTTTCTGTCCACTACAAAAAAATGTAGGAGGAAGAGCAAAGGAGCAGTCCCTCCACCCCACTTCAAAGCTTAGCAGGATTCCTATTCTCCCTGGAAGTACCAAATCTCTGGCCATGTTGTCAGTTCCAGGAGGGATAGGAGTTATGTCATTTACTCACCTAGAACAGTGTCTAACACATAGTAGAGACTCAATAAATATTTGTTGAATTAGTAATATTTGTTGAATCCCAGGGCAATGCTAAAGAGTTTTGAGCAAAGTTCTACTGTGAAGGTCTTAGAGATAAAGAGGACTAGGAATCCAACCTTTAAAAGAACCTGATGTCTGAAATAGAAGCAAAGAGTTTGTTCAAAGGGTTGTTCCAGGCATTTGGGATGTAGCAGTGTGCAATGTGCAGTGTGGCTTGGCAACAGTGGGGTTGAAAAATAAAGATAATGTCATTGAGGAGAGCCATTTATCTTCACTCTCCTATAACTTCTCAGGCTTTTGACACTTAGTCTCATAACTATACATTCTACTACCTATGATTATAGTGGGGAAATGACAATGTGGCTGACCTGGGGCCTCTCCATGTAAAATTAAGACCTCTTTCAGACCCACAATGTATATACTTAGTTGAAGGATCCTTTGCTTAGTATCTGATGAAGGTCTTTATGTAAGTTAGCACTAGTATTCCATTCTTTGTTATTTTCTTTTTCCTTTCCTGATGTAGAAGCACATTCCTTCCCCTACAATGAGGTCACTACGGCACAGCAGTAGAGGTAGACACAAAGTTGTGAATTCCTTGCTCCTCTCCCATCCTCACCCCTATGAACCAATCCATTACTTCTATTCAAGCCTGAATGCTTCTCATGAATCATAACATTTTCATTTTGGCATAAAGTGTCACATATGATAATATGAATTTTAATAATTGCTCAGAAAAACAAAAACTACTAGCGAATGTCATCAGAGAGTTGATGCACCATTCTTGAATCCATTGAATGAAACAGCTAGGTATTGGCTACCCAGCACAAAGTAGAAAGGCAAAAAATGTGCTTCTTTACTCTCTTGGAAGAATTGAATATCAGGTTGTAATCACAATCTCTGTGGAGCTGCTCCAGTTGCCTAAATCTATTAGGAAACACTTTCGCTGATAGTGAAATGTCTCCCTGCCAGCATCTTAGCAATTTGTCATGCTTGAGGCTTCAACAGTCAAATATACTTTCTCTTACATGTGCCTTATCTCTAACAGTCCTTTCTATCCTCTGTCACCACCAATCCTTGATAAATGGGGTGAGGAAAGATTAATCACGGACTTGATGGTCTATTAAAGTAATGACAAAGTAATTGGATAACCCATTAAAAATCAGTCAGTACATATTAATGAACCCTACTAGGTGGCCATTTCTGTTTCATAGAGGTTTAAAAAGAAAGTGAATCCCTGGCTCCTGGCTTCAGTGAGCATTCTAGGTGGTTGAGGAAACAAGATATAGACAAAAGAAACAGTTAAATGACAATATTCAAGATAAATAGTATTCAGAGATATTACAAGGCAATGCTTGATTGATTGCCAAATGAATGAAACCAACAGTGAAGTGGTATGAGAACTCAGGCGAAGAAGAGAGATAAGTATAGGCTGGAGTCCCCTGGGGAAGAGTGAACAGAGGTGATATTTCAGTCTCACCTTGAAAGATGGTTAAAATCGTATTGGTGGCAATGGGCGGGGACAAGGGGAAGTCCTGAGTAGGAGAACTGTTATAAGCAAAAGCTGAGTAAGAAGAAAACAGAACCTTTTTTTTGCAATATAGTGTGAAAGGAGGAATCTTTCACTAGAAGAGTTTGGGAAAGTGAGTCCAAGAAGTATGTCTGGAGAGGTAGATTAGACCTGATTGTGCAGGGTTCACAATGCCAAGGTAAAGAATGAGGAAGGTCTGCAATATGATCAATGTTCAATTTAAGGAGGATGGGAAAGAGAAACTTTGGAAATAAATATAAGATGCATTAGACAAAGGGGAGACCAGAGGCCAGCAGTCTAGAGAAGAGACTATAGATTAAGTCAAGCAAACATAGTTAAGCCCCTAGAATGAGGATAGGAAGGGAGGACAGATAGTAAGATGCTGAGTTGGGGCCAAGTGAGAAATATAAGGAATACAAGGAAGAGAGAGGAGTCACAGTCAGGTGAAAGATTTGGGCTTGGAGGATTTTTTAAAATAATAATAAAAAAAAGAGGCAATTGGCAGTACGTTGCTACTTGGAAGACTACATTAAAAGGGTAGCTCTTTCTAATGGATTGTCATGGACACACTGACTATGAGAATAGAAAGGGACTTTAAAAGTCATCTAGATTTCAGATTCTAGATTCTAGGGCATTTGGAGATCATATTTAAACTTATCCAAAGAGAGGGAACCAAGTTTCTTGCAAAGGAAAAAAAGGTAATTCAATGTTTCTAAAACTCTAAGTCCCAGGAAGTTGTTCTTAGACTTTGATCCAGCAGAAGAAAGAACTTACTAACATGCAATGCAGAAGTAGCATCAGCTGCCTCTTGAGATAAAAAGCTTCCTGTCATTGGAAATATTATAAGAAAAATATTTGAAAGTGCACTTGTCAGGATGTAGTACAGAAATTTAATTTTTCAGGTGGGCAAACTAGATGAACTCCAGCACCTAGTTTCAAGTTAAAAGTATTTAATGTGAAAAGTTTATGATTTCAACATTCCATTGAGTAGATAAGAGAGATCTGGTTGAATTTTCTGAAATCAGTTCAATTTGGCAGAATTGAGATCCTAGCTCTTCTTAATTGATGCTCTTAGACGGACACTTTAAACCTGCCTAATTTATTCCCTTACTCCCCTAAGCCCTATCCTTTGCAATTAAGAGTAAGAATACTAAGCTAAGGGCTGGAACTGTGGCTTAGAAAGTTAAGCCACCGCCTGCAGTGCTGGCATTCCACACAGGCGCTAGTTTCAGTCCAGCTGCTCCACTTCCAATTCAGCTCCCTGCTAGTGGGCTTTGGAAAGCAGTAAAAAATAGTGTAAGTGCTTGGGCCCCTGAGACTCATGTGGGAAACCCAGAAGAAGCTCCTGGATCCTGGCTTTGGCCTGCCCCAGCCCCAGTCATTGAGGCCGTTTGGGGAGTGAACCAGCAGATGGAAGATCTCTCTCTCCTCCTCTCTCTCTGTATCTCTGCCTTTCAAAGAAATACATAAATCTTTAAAAACCATACTAAGCTAGACAAGGAAATTATAGAAATTAAAAAATAGATTTAAAGCAACTAAATGACTCTCTAGCTAATGTCTCCATGGCTAGTGGTTTGCCCAGGATTAATCCAGCTTAAATTTGACCCAGCACAATTATTTATTAATAGCTTGCCATTTCACTGTTAAAAGTGTCCTTATTTAGACAATATGTTTACCCTAACAATGGCCAACCTGACAGATCCTAACTTTCTTCTATAGTTATTGAAATCTTAATAAAAGTGAGCAGTTGAGTTCATGTTACAGCACAAACTATTGATTTAACCTTTCATCATATAAGCCATCCCAACAATCTTCCTTAATATCTTATTATCTCTTATTCCTTATTATCTCTTTAGAAGATCATTATGTTCTTAGAATTGTATCTACAAAGTACATTGAATCTGATACAAACTAATTAAAAGCTTAAAAGATTAAAAGTAAGATTTTTCTACTTTATGGGATGTTTCAGCTGAGAGCTTTGTGCACTCTGCAGACATTTAATGTTATTAATTCCTTACATTTTGATAATGCCTTAGAGGTTTCCAAAACTCCTAGACTAACAAGATCTCATTTAACATACAGACAAATCATGAATGTATAAATCTGAGTTCTGGGTGTGATGAAAGAGATTCAGGAAATGGGGAAATTAGCCCTAGCTTTCCTAGAACAGCAAGGTCTTAGTTGGGATTGCTATAATAAAAAATACCGTAGACTGAGTGGCTTAAAAAGCATTTATTGTTCACAGTTCTGGGGGCTAGAGAGTCAAAGGTCATGGTAATGACAGAGGTGTCTAGTGCAGACCTGCTTCACAGATGGTCATCTCCTCATTATGTCTTCATATGGCAGAAAAGGGAGCAAAAGAGGGCTCTCTGGGTTCCCTTTCATGTAAAGGGCACTAATCCCTCATGAAGGCTCTGCCACCTCCTATAACTATCATATTGAGGGTTGGACTACCAACATGTGAATCTGAGGGGGACACAGCCAGCCCATTGTAATTCACCTCTGTCCCAAAATTTGGGTCTTCACATGCACAGTGTATTCATTCCATTCAAACAACTGCGGAAGTCTTAGCTCATTCCAGCAATAACTCTAGAGCCCAAAGGATCGCCAAAATACCATGCAAATCAGATATGACTGAGATATCCTGAAGCAAAATTCCTTTCCAGCTATGAATCTGTGAAGTCAAACAAGTTGTGCACTTCCAAAACACAATGGTGGGACAGACAGGCACAGGCTAGACCATTCTGAAAGGAAGAAATAGGAAAGAAGGAAGGGATGATGGATCCCAAGCAAATCCAAGCCCTAGCAAGGCAAGTTTCATGAATTCTTAAGGCTTGAGAATACTCCTGTTTTCCTCGATACTGTTTTCCTCGATACTGCCTTCCAACCCCACTGGAGTGGCAGTCGGTCCTTCCAAACTCACTGGAGTAAAGTTCCCATTGTCTTGATCCTCTAAGGTGGCAGTGACCCCAGCCCTCACTGACCAGCAGGACATGACAAATACTGTGGTTCTCGGAGTGGCCCCATCAATGCCATGGTTCTCTGTTGGGACAGGTGTTATGCCTCCAGGGTTCTACTGAATGACTCCACCTTCCCAGCTCTGCTGTGTATTGATCTCATCCACTCAAATAGTGGGAACTGCGGCCCTGCCTCCCATGGCTGTGTACCCTGGGCCTATGGTAGGAGTGGCAGCTCCGGGGATATCTATATCATCTTTGTGGCCTTTCTTTCCCTGTCTTGAAGACTAGTGTGTATTTATAGCACAATAGTACTCTAGTCTAGTCCAGTCCTGTAGAATCTAAGAAATCTGATAGTTTTTCCTCATTCAGTTCCAGTTTCTCCTTTTTTCCTTTAGTTCCAGCTGGCAGTGTTTCTAGTAGCATAATCACATCTCTACTCCTAGCTTTTGTTGACATGTTAATCATGGCAAGGGCTGGGCCAGACCCAAACCAGTAACCAGGAGCTTCCTCTGGGTGTCCCATACCAGTGGGAAGGGCCCAAGGACTTGGGTCATCTTCCACTGCTTTCCCAGGCATATTAGCAGGAAGCTGGATTGGAATTGGAGCAGCTGGGAATCGAACTAGTGCCCATATGGGATACTGGTGCTGCAGGTGAAAGCTTAACCTACTATGCCACTGTGCTGGCCCCCACAATAAGCATTTTTCACATATTATGAAAAAAACTTATACCAGAATAAACTCATACTTTAAATTTTATTTTTCTATGAAATTTTTGAAGTACCCTCTTATTGACAGAGAATTTTTTAAATCATCACATTTTAGTTCCTTTTTACTTAAGAAGTCCATCCTCAATTATTAATGTCCTCTCACATTTTAACTTTTAGTAATATACTTTATTAACTAAATCGATGCATAATTTCAAGTGTCATCAAAATAAAAATGTTTAATGAGCTATTTTAGTTGTTTTATTTAAAAAGAATTGTTAATATTATTCTTGATTGACAAATCACAATTGTATACATTTATGTAAATACTTTGTTTTTATTTGAAAAGCAAAGTGACAGAGAGAAGGGGAGAGACAGAGACAGCTTTTTTTTTTTTTTTTTTTGAGAGAGAGATATCTTCCAACTACTGGTTCATTCCCCAAGTGGCCACAATGGCCAGGCCTGGCCCAGCCGAAAAACAAGAGCCAGGAGCTTCTTCCAGGTCTCCCACACAGGTGCAGGGGCCCAAGCACTTGGGGCATCTTCTACCCCTTTCCCAGTCCATAGCAGAGAGCTAGATCAGAAGTAGAGCCTCTGGGACGCAAACTGGCACCCATATTGGATGCTGGCACTTTAGGCGGTGGCTTCACACACTACACACTGGCCCCTTTCAGCTTTTTAATAAAAGCCATCCTCACAGTGGTATCTCATTGTGGTCTTAATTTGCATTTCTTTCATGATTAGTATATTAGTCACCTTTTTGCTACTACCATAAAATACCTTAGACAAGGCCGACGCCGTGGCTCAACAGGCTAATCCTCCACCTAGCGGCGCCGGCACACCGGGTTCTAGTCCCGGTCGGGGTGCTGGATTCTGTCCCGGTTGCCCCTCTTCCAGGCCATCCCTCTGCTGTGGCCCGGGAGTGCAGTGGAGGATGGTCAAAGTGCTTGGGCTCTGCACCCCATGGGAGACCAGGGAAAAGCACCTGGCACCTGGCTCCTGCCATCGGATGAGCGTGGTGCGCCGGCCGCAGCCGGCCATCCGCGGCAGCCATTGGAGGGTGAACCAACGGCAAAGGAAGACCTTTCTCTTTGTCTCTCTCTCTCACTGTCCACTCTGCCTGTCAAAAAAAAAATCATAAAAAAAAAAACCTTAGACAAACTACTTATGAAAGAAGAGAGGTTTACTTAGATCACAACTTTGGAGACTGAAAATCCTAATGGCACAATGCAGATTTTGGCAAACATCTCCATGGAAGATGGTGAAGCATACACAGCAGAAGGATCACATGGCAAGCGAAGAAACAAAAGGAGAGTGGGTCCAGAATCAGGCTTTTGTAACACTCTCACAGGAATTGTCTTCCATGATCAGGTCCCAGTGATCTGAGGGCCTCTCACCAGGTCCCACCTCCTAAAGATTCCATCATTTCCTAGTAGATCCACCCTAGGAAAGTTAGCTTTAATATATGGGTCTTTGGGAGAAATCAAATTAACATCCAAACCATAGCCATTAGTAATGCTAAGCATTTTTTTCATGTTCCTATTGACCATCTGTGTGCCTTCTTTTGAGAAATGTTTATTCAGGTAATTTGCCAAGTTTTTGTTATTTATTTTCTTGCTATTCAGTTGCTTGAGTTTCTTATATGTTTTGGATATTAACTCCTTATCAGATGTATGGTTGGCAAATATTTTCTCCCATTCTATAGGTTGTCTTTTCAACTTGTTATTTGTTTCCTTTGCTATGCTAAAGCTTTTTACTTTGATGACATTCCATTTGTCTATGCTTCAACTGTTGCCTGTACGTTTCGGGTTGTATAAAAAAATCATTACCCAGATGAATGTCATTGAGCTTTCCCTGTTTTCTTCTTTTCTTAATGGAAGAGGTTTTTATTTGTAAAGAAGTGAACTTACAACTGGTCTACAACATATTATTGAATATAATGAATCTTCCATCCAGACCCATACAGAGCAATGTTACAAAAATATTCTTTGTGAAGATGTACAGGGAAGAAATGTGCAATTACAAACAAGTTTAAGCTGCAGAGTTTAAGATACTTTAATAGCTAATGTTATCATCAAGTAACATTTGAATGCTCAATTTTACTTCACTGAATAGAGAGACAGCAAATAGGAAAATCTAAAATTCATACACGTGCTACTCATAATATGAAAATGCTTTCTTTATTTAAAAAATACATCAAATGGAGGCCAGCTCTGTGGCGTGGTGGGCTGAGCCTCCGCTTGAAGCACTGGCATTTCAAAAGGATGCCAGTTCATGTCCCGGCTGCTCCTCTTCCAATTCAGCTCCCTGGTAGTGCACCTGGGAAAGCAGCGGAGGATGACCCAAGCCCTTTGGGACTCTGCAGCCATGTGGAGGACCTGGAAGAATCTCCTAGCTCCTGGCTTTGGGTGGGCTCAGCCGTTGTGGCCATTTGAGGAGTGAACCAGCAGATGGAAGACCTCTCTCTCTCTCTCTCTTCTCTCTCTCTCTCTCTCTTTCTATATTGTGCCTCTCAAATAAATAAAATCTTTACAAAATTCATCAAGTGGACACTTTTTACATAGATCGTGGTGTGCTCTTATTCAAAATTAAATTCATTTTCAGGATAACCCCTATTTTCTTCCAATACTTTTATCATTTTGGATATTGTGTTTAAGTCTTTCATCCATTTTGAGTTAATCTTTGTATATGACATGAAACAGGTCTAATTTATTTCTCCTGCATCAAGCCATACAGTTTTCCTAACACCACTTATTGAAAAGACCCTCCTGTTCTCATTTATTGTTTCTTGACAGCTCTATCAAAACTCATTTGGTCATAAATGCACCGATTTATTTCTGGGTTTTTTTATCCTGTTCCATTGGTTGATATGTCTGTTTTTAATCCAGTGCCACGTGGTTTTCACTATAATCGCTTTATGATATTTTTTTAAATTTATTTATTTGAAAGTCAGTTACACAGAGAGAGAAGGAGAGGCGGAGAGAGAGAGAGAGAGAGAGAGAGAGAGAGAGAGAGAGAGGTCTTCCATCCGCTGGTTCACTCCCAATTGGCTGCAATGGCCAGAGCTCTGCTGATATGAAGTCAGGAGCCAGGAGCTTTTTCCAGGTCTCCCACACGGGTGCAGGGGCCCAAAGACTTGGGCCATCTTCTACTGCTTTCCCAGGCCATAGCACAGAGCTGGATCGGAAATGGAGCCACCGGGACTTGAACAGGAGCTCATATGGAATGGTGGCACTGCAGGCGGCAGCTTTACCTGCTATGCCACACCACCAGCCCCTTACAATATGTTTTGAAATCAGGCAGTATGATGCCTGATTTTGTTCTTTTTGTTCAAGATTATTTGGGTTATTTGAAGGTTTTAAAAAATATTTACTATTTTTAGATAGCATTTTAAATTTAAATTATAGTCGAAGGCCTATTGGTTTCACTAATTAAAGAGTTCAACAAATGAAAAGTAAAGAAGACCATAATCCAGTAGGAAAGTAGGCAAGGGTTATACACAATAATCATAGGAAAAGGTGTTCAACTCTCATCATATAAAATCAATTTTAAAGTATTCACAAAGTCATTTAAACTCTGGTATCATATAATTCCTATCAATTTGTTTGACAAATATTTTTATTCTTTTTATATAAATTTGTTTATTGATTTGGAAGATAGGATTATAAAAAGAAGGAGAGACAGAGACCTTCCATCTGATGGTTCACTGCCCAAATTGCCACAGGCCTGGCTGAGGTCAGGAGCTGGGAACTCCAACTGACTCTTTCACGTTGGTGCAGGGGCTCAAGGACTTGGGCCATCCTCTGACCATTTGCAGGGAGCTGGATTGAAAGTGTAGTAGCCAGGACATGAACTGACACCCATTTGGGATGCCACTGGCATTGCAGGCTGTGGCTTACCTCACGATGCCACAACTCCAGTCCCTGTTTGAAAGATTTAAAACAAAGTTCAGCAAAACACTGTATTTGCAGCAAAACTGATATACTCAGAAATTTCTTTTATTTCTTTTTTCTTAATTTTAGCTCCCACATACAAGGGAGAATATGTGATATTTGTTGTTCTGTGTCTGAATTATTTCACTCAACATGATGTCCTTTAGTTCCTACCATTTTGCTACAAGTGATAAAATTTCATTATTTTTATAATTAAATATTTCATTGTATTGTGTGCATATATATTCTTTATCCATTCATCTGATGATGGACACCACAGTTGATTCCATATTTTGGCTTTTGTGAGCAGTGCTGCTATAAACATGGTAGTGCAGGTATCTCTTCGATAAAATGAGTTCGTATCTTTTGGGTATATAAACCCAGTAGCAGAATTGCTGGAACATATTTCTAGTTATTTTTTTTTTTTAGAAAATTTCATACTGTTTTTTTGCAGTGGCTGCACTAATTTACATTTCCACAGAGTATGAGAGTTCCCCTTTCTCCACATCTTCACCAGCATTTGTTGTTGTCTTTTGGATAATAGCCACTGTGATAAGACTGAAGTGATATCTCATTGTGGTTTTGATTTCCCTGATGGCTAATGATACTGAACACTTTTTCATATATTTGTTGGCCATTTGTATTTCTTCTTTTGAGAACTGTCTATTCAAGCCCTTAGCCCATTTCTTAACTAGGTTGGTTGTTTTAGCTGTTACTGTTGTTGGATTTTTTTGAGTTGCAGATATATTCTGGATATTAATCTTTTGTTTGATTGTTGGATAAGTAGCTTGAAAATATTTTATCTGATTCTGTGGGATATCTCTTCACTTTTTGATTGTTTCTTTTACTGTACAAAACTTCTAGATTTGATATACTCCCATTTGTCTCATTTTGCTTTCATTGCCTGCATTTTAAGGGTCTTATACAAGAGGTCATCACCTATACAATGGCTTGAAGTGTTTCTTCTAAATTTTCTTCTAGAAATTTCATAGTCTTAGGTGTTAAAGTGAGATCTTTGATCCATCACAACAACTTTTATGTATGGTAAGAGATAGGCATCTAATTTCATTCCTCTACATATATACATCCAGTTTTGCCTGAACCATTTTTTGAAGAGACTCTTCTTTCTCCAATGAATGTTCTGAGCATTTTTAATCAAAAATCAGTTGCTGTTTGTGTGTGAATTAATTTATGGGCTCTCTATTCTGTTCCATTGATCTATGTATTGGTTTTTTATGATAGTATCATGCTGTTTTAATTATGATAGCTTTGTTGTATGCTTTGAAATCAGGTATTCTGGGGAGCCAATGCTGTAGTGCAGTAGGTTAATCCTCCACTTGCAGTACCAGTATCCCCTATGGGCACCGATTATAGTTCCGGCTGCTCCTCTACAGATCCAGGTCTCTGCTGTGGCCTGAGAAGGCAATAGAGAATGGCCCAAGTCCTTGGGTCCCTGTACCCACATGGGAGACCTGGAAAAAGCTCCTGGTTCCTGGCTTCAGATCAGTGCAGCTCTGGCTAAAACGTTCAGGACTATATTGAATAACAATGGTGAGAGTAGTCTTCCTGTCTGGTTCTGGATCTCAGTGGGAATGCTTCCATCTTTTCCCCATTCAATAGGACACTGGCCATGGGTTTGTCATAAATTGCCTTGATGGTGTTGAGGAATGTTCCTTCTATACCCAATTTGCTTAGAGTTTTCATCATGAAAGGGTGTTGTATTTTTTCAAATGATTTCTCTGCATCTATTGAGATAATAATATGATTTTTGTTCTTCAGTTTGTTAAACTGATTTGCATTGACTTGCAAACGTTGAACCATCCCTGCATACCAGGGATAAATCCCACTTGGTCTGTGTGAATGATCTTTCTGATGTGTTGTTGGATTTGATTGGCTAGAATTTTGTTGAGGATTTTTATGTTTATGCTCATCAGGGAAATTGGTCTGTAGTTCTCTTTCTCTGTCATCTTTTTCAGGCTTAGAAATGAAGGTGATGTTGACTTTGAAGAAACAATTTGGGAGGATTCCCTCCCTTTCAATTGTTTTGAATAGCTTGAGAAGAATTGGAGTTAGTTCCACTTTAAATGTCTGGCAGAATTCAGCAGTAAAGCCATCTTGTCCTGGACTTTTCTTTGTTGGGAGGGTCTTTACTATGGATTCAATTTTTGTCTTGGTTATGGGTGTGTTTAGGTTTTCTCTGTCTTCATGGTTCAATTTAGGTAGGTTGTATGTGTCCAGGAATCTATCCATTTCTTCTATGTTTCCCAGTTTGTTGGCATACAGCTCTGTGTAGTGGTTTCTGATCATTATTTTTATTCTTGTTGTGTCTGTTGTTACATTCCCTTTTTCACCTCTAAGCTTATTAATTTGTGTCTTCTCTCTTCTTTTTTTGGTTATTTGGGTCAATGGTGCATCAATTTTGTTTACTTTTTCAAAAAAGCAACTTTTCGTTTTGTTGATCTTTTGCATTGTTTTTTTGGTTTCAATTTTGTTGGTTTCTTCTCTAATCTTAATTATTTCTTTTCTCTTACTAGTTTTGGACCAGGTTGAAGCCAGGAGCTTCTTCTGGGTCTCCCATGTGGATGGCAGGGGCCCAAACACTTGGGTCATCTTCTGCTGCTTTTCCCAGATCATCATTAGGGAGCTGGATCAGAAGTAGAGTAGACGGGACTTGAACACTTACTCATATGGGATGCCAGTGTTGCAGGAGGCACTTAACTTCCTACACCACAATGCCAGCCCCTGATCTGAGGAAAACCTAACAGGAACACAGGAACTTTGTTGGATCTCTGTTCTGTCACTATGGTTGGTCACCGAGAGGTGTTTTCTCCATGGATAATAGTTAACCTGAAATTGCTTTCTAGGCTGGGGAAACTAATTGCAAACACCAGAACTTAGTTTTATCATGCTACACTGCTAGGGTTGGGCAGGCCCAGGTGCTCACTCTGTGGATTGACTGCTAATCCACAGTTGTCTCTTGGCCTACAGATATCTTAAAAAGAGTACTTGGTTGTCTAGGGGAAACTGGCTAGGAATTTAAGCATGGAAGGCTTGTGGAGATGTTTCCTGTAGTGCAATGCTATTGCTAGTTTCTCTGGTGTGGTGTCCCCACTGTCTGCAGTGATCATGATCCACATCCTAATTACTGTGAGCCCCACCCTCATTCTTTGTTTCTGATTCTAGGTAGTCTAGCCCTGCCAGTATGTTCAGTGTTTCCCATGGGACAAGGCAGGAGTAAGCTTCTGAAGAAGACCAGAATGATTGGGAAACTGGCTGTCTGTCTCCAACTCACATTTCCCACTGTAGAAACTTTGATTCTAGGGGAATTCTTCTTAAGTGGTGCTTTGCTGGTTTGGATGGAGGAAGCATAGTGTGGTCAAAGAAAAGCCTTCCTCTTGCCATTTGATCTTGGATTTTCTCTTTTCTCAATTCTGTGGCCCAAAGGAGTGTTTCACCCTCAATTACAAGTTTTGAAACAATCATAGTGGTATTCTTTTCTATAGATGACTCTTAGATGAATTTCTGTTGGAGGGGGCATGAATCCAGAGAACTCCTATTTCTCCATCTTTCTTATATCACACCTCTTCCCATATTTTACTATAAGCAGTCAAGAGGATCCAAATTTCTTCAGCTAAATATCCATTACTATCACACCCAAGTTCTACCTACCACAAAACACTAGAACACAAACATAATTAAACCAAGATATTTGCCACTTGAAAACAAAAGATCACCTTTTCTCCATTGTCCAATGACACGGTCCTCTATCCTGTTTGAAATCTCAATAGAATGGCCTTTTCTGTCCATATTTCCAGCAAGATTGTGTTTGTGATTACTTATGTACTCTCAAAGAAAATAGCAATTTTTCTCTACAGCTCTTCTTTCCCCAGAATTGGCTTTAAAATTCCATTCATGTCAATCTAGGAGTTTTGTACCATGTGTCTGGAGGGTCTTCCAGCATTTGCCCATTATCTAGCATTATCTAATCCCAAAGATGTTTCCACAGTTTTAGGCATTTTTTTCAGCAGTACTCTCACACGTTGGTACCAATTCCTGTTTTACTCGATTCGGAATGTTATAGCAAAACACCACATACTGGGTGGCTTAAACAAAACATTTATTTCTTGCATTTCAGAATGCTGAGAGCTGAGATAAAGGTGCTAGCAGATTCAGTTTCTGGTGAGGATCCACTTCTTGCTTCATAGACATCCATTTCCTGTCATCTTATCACAGAAATGAGAGTGAAAGATATTTCTGGGATCTCTTTCATAAGAGCACTAGGTCCATTCATGAAAGCTCCACCTTCATGACAGAGTCACCTCCCAAAAGTTCTACCTCTTATTCCCATTACATTGAGGCTTATAATTTCAACATGTGAATTTGGGAGTGGAGGATTGGATATGAACATTCAGTCTATTGCAAATGGAGTATTTGGAGCAATGGACTCTGCATGAATGTATTTACTTAAGTATATTAGAGAGGATAAAAATCAAACATAAAAACCAGACAACCACACTCTGCAACCTTTAAGTCAAGTTGCCTTCCTTTGCATGAAGAGATCAGTGGTTTGTGTACAGCCTCAGTTTTGTTTTGTTTTGTTTTTTGTAAATTGGATTTTTGATCTGTGTCAGCAAGTAGAAAGGCCTGTAATGACACACTGTATTAGTTTCCCAGTGCTACAGTAACAAATTGTCATAAACATTATGGCTTAAAACAACAGAAATATATTGTCATGGTCCTGGAGTCTAGAAATTGGAAATCCGAGTCATCAGGGACATGATTACTCTGAAGGTTTTAGGAGGGGATCCTTCTTTGCTTCTTGCTACTTTCTGGAGGTTTCTGGAAATCCCTGTTGTTCTTCAGCTTGCAGATTCCTCACTCTAATATTTGAGCCTCCTTCATCAGCCTCACTAGCCTCTGAGCCAGTTTGGAAGTCGTTCTTCCATTTTCCTGAAGGATAACGTATGTTCACAGCTGAGTAGTTTTATTAGGTTGTTTCGTACCTGTAGAATCTTAGAAGTCTGACAAACTTTTTTCATTTTGTCCTGTCTGTCCCCTTGAGTCCAAGCTGACAATGTTTTTCTCAGGTAGTTCATTGGATCCATATGTTCCACACCTAATATCTCCAGCAAAATTTGTCCAGTTATATCCTTGGTATTCTCTCCAGAGAACATTTTCCTATATTTTGCAGTATGGATAGGATGAGAATTTGCTAAATCTTCAAGCTCTGGTGGCTTTTCACTTAGTAGCTCTGTTATGGACTACATTGTATCACTGTATCCTAGATCCATATGTTGAAGTCCTATGCTAGCCTAATGTGACTGTATTTTCAGACAGGACCTTTAGAAAGTAATCAACGTTAAATGAGGCCATACTAGTGGAAGCCTAACCAAACAGAACTGGTTTCCTTACAAAAATGAGGAAAAAGATCTTTCTTTCTTCACATTCACATATTGAGGAAAGGCCATATGAGCACACAGTGAGAAGGTGGATATCTGAACTCCAGGAACAGAACCCTCACTAGGAACAAAATTGTTTCACAGACACTTTGATCTTGGACTTCTCAGTTCTAAACTGTCAAAAAAAATGATTTCTGTTGTTTAAGCCACTCAATCTATTACAGCACTCAATCATTACAGCAACCTGAACAGACTAACACAAGTTCCTTTTCAATGCATCTCTTTCCTCTCACATTTTACTATAAACACCCAAGAGGAATCAAGCCACACATTCCACACTTTGCTTGGAAATAGCCTCAGATAAATATCCAAGTTTATCACACATTCTGCTTTTATCTGAACAATTCAAATTTGCTGTCACTTTATAAAAAGGATCATCTTTATTACATTTCCTCATTTCCATCTGAGGCCTCACCAGAAGCAACTTCAATGTCCACTTTTATAGCAACATTCTGCTCAAGTTAAGGTAACCTTTTTCTATCAGGTGCCTCAAAATTCCTCCAGCCTTTACCTATGACACAATTCCAGAGACATTCCCATATTTTCAATTATCTGTTACAGAAGAACCCATTTTCCATTACCAAAATCTGTATTAGCTTCCTAGGACTGACATACACTATGTGGATTAGAACAGAAGTAACTTATTCCCTAATAGTCCTGGAGTCTAGAAATCTGAAATCAAGGTGTTCGCAGGGCTGTGCTGCCTCTGAAGGCTCCAGGGGAAGATCCTTCTTTACCTCTACCTAACTTCTTCTGATTGCAAGCAAATGCTGACATCCCTTGGCTTGCAGATATATCACTCCAACATGTGCCTCCACTGTTTTCGGTATCTGTTTGCTCTGTATCTTCACAAGGTGCTCTGCTCTCTGTGTGTGATGGTGTTCAGATTTCCCTCTTCTCATAAAAATACTAGTCATCATATTAAAGCCTACTCTTATCTAGTATGACCTCATATTAACTTGATTATATATCCATATCTATCTATATCTATATCTATCTATCTAAATATATATTCTATTTCCAAATAAGGCTATATTCATAGGTGCTAGGTATTAGGACTTAAACATATTATTGGAGGGTCAAAATTTGACCTACTACATACTCATTCAGGTTTAGATATATCGAAGTTTCTTTATAGAATATGATAGAATATAGACTCCATCTCCTCACCTGTTGAACCTGTGCAATGTTTATTAAATATATTCCTTTGTATTCCATAGCCAGTTGAACTATGAAATTCAATATTCAGCCCAATCAGAGTTCTGCATTTCTTCTACTTGGTCTTTTAGTACCTAGCACATTCTAGAAGAGCTTTCTCTCTGTACACTAGAATGGTGCATTTCAAATGTGTCTCCTCCAATAGATTCTGAGCTCCTTGAGGGAAACAATGGTGGCTAATACATCTCTGCAGCTCTAGTGATTAGTATGTTAGATGATATCTAGTATAAGGTCTCAGAAATTATTGGGGAAGGAAGGGAGATTGAGAGGAAGAAAGGAAGATGTTTGTAGAGTTATAATCAATATCCTGGGGAGTAGTATGGTGCTGGAAGCTCAGATTGCCAAAGCCAAGAGTACATTGTTTTCTCAGGATTCCCTACCTTCTACTTGGTTCCTCATAAGACTTTCTAGGGTCTAAATATAAAGCAAACATTGCCCTGACACAGCAGTCCCAGGCCTTGTGCGACAATGGTTCAACAAAGTAGTTTTTCGTTCCAGAAGTTCCCAGGTCAATCCTGGGAGCCGCAGAGCACCTAACCGGGATGCCAGAAGGTGGGGAGGAAGAATCAGAGAACTATGTACATGATATGTTCATGCTATGAGTAGTGAATTCCTATAAAACAATCAAGGTTGTACACTTAGTGTGCTAGAGAGCCTTCAGTTGTGTTGTCTCTAAAGGACCACTGTCAGCTGCTGTCAGGAAGAATATAGAGTTAATTTAAAAATCTTATCACACTTTTATACACCCAACCTATTATATTAAAAGAATAAAAAGCTGTGTGTATGCCTATGTCTAGGAAGGCAGAGAAGGAGATAAATTAGACATTCATAGAAATTAGAGAGATGCCACCAAAGTCCTATGAAATGTACAACCCTGAAAGAACTTGAGGGTTCTCAGTGTCCATTCCTCCCTTCTCCTTTGAACCCCAAAACTCAAAGCCAATATAACATATGCCTTCCACACAGTCATAAAAAGTCAGGCTGTGACATAAAAATGCAGCATCTGCAGGAAGATTAAGAATAAATGTCAAATTCAATATCATGAAAGATAACAGACAGAATGTCACTCCATGAGGGCAGGGACTTTGTCTTGCTCATTGCTATATCCCAAATGCCTTGACATGTGCCAAGCATACTGTAGTTGTTTGGTAAATCTCTGTTTAATGAATTATTGAATGCATTAAATTGATTAACCAGGAAACTGCCATAGGCAGAATGTGGTATTCAGAAAATAATATCTGAGCAAGAAGCCTGAGATACAACTGTTGTCTGGGGAAACCAATGCTCTGCTCACCTGGCATCAGGAGTGCTAGGAAGGGTAGTGTATATCTCCAGGAGGTTGTTAAAGCCCGATAAGTATTCCTTAGTTTAATGTTGGAGCCCTGCCTCATCCCTTTCTTCCCTGTGTATATCACTAAATTTCCAATTGTTTAGTACTTGAACAATATCAAAGTCAAGACTAACACAACATGTTTTGCTTGGATTAAACCAAGACAATAGTTGACCAAGAAGTATAAAGGGCATTGCTCCTGCCTTCAGCTTCAATTTCAAAATCATTCTCTCTATTCTTTTTCCTTACTAAAACCATTGGAAAAAATATACAAATATAAGCTCCAACTAACAGCTTTCCACTTCACATACTCTGTTTTAGACTTGGCAGCAGATTTTATGACCTTTCCTAATCTGTCTCTGTGATTAACCCTCCATTTTTTACTTTCCTTTGATTTATTTCAGATACCTGTAGCAGAAAACAACCCTTTCCTTGTTGGAATGCACTATTGGTATTCCAGCCACAGTCCCAGGACACAGCATTGCAATATTTGCCGAGAGAGCATTCCTGCCTTATCTCGAGATGCCATTATCTGTGAAGGTAACTTTCTGATTCCTTGTGGCTCAGTGTGTGGAAATGAGGGGTGGGGAGTAGAGGGGTAGGAAAGAGAGTTCATTTGTCTTTAGTGTCATTGATCCCTTCTAGGTCACTGACTCTGGTGTGGGAATAACCCTATTTGAGGACAGGAGAAGAGAGGAAACTAGCATGAGGGAGCATTCTCATGAATTAAAATGATGGGTTAGATATGAGGGAATGGGCCTATATATATGTATATGTATATGTATATACATATATATGTATATACATATCATAGAAAATGTAATTCTTACCATGAATATCCATTTAAGTCAGATAGTAGAAAGTTTAGCTGTTAATTAACAAGAAGAAGCTGTATCATATTGGAAATAAGGCTTGGAGGTGGATCCAAACTATGTAGAATGCACCTAGGTTCTCACTGTGCAGCTTAGGGCAGGGAATTATAATCTTCATTAGAGCCATATTCACACCCATCCTTTTCTCTTCCTCTTCTCACAGTGTGCAAAGTGAAATCTCACAGATTATGTGCTTTGAGAGCAAGCAAAGACTGCAAATGGAACACCTTATCCGTCACTGATGACCTTCTTCTGCCTGCAGATGAGGTGGTAAGTAACCAACCATGCCCTCCCATGGTCACCCTGTCCCATGTCCCCTTCAGCCAAGACCTACAGGAAAAGAATACTTCTTCCTATCTCCAGACAGGCAAAAGAGGCCTCTCTCTTAGATTCACAATCCAAGAAATCTCAAAGAAAGTAAAGCCCCCACTCCCACCTATCATTGGCCGCTAGCACAGGAACAGGAGGACAGGGCCATCCAGAACTTAGGGCTTTGACCTGATTGTCCTCCATGGGGTGATCCAATTATTCCAACTGGCCCTTCCTTTCCTTTATCTCTAACTTCTACTTTTTGGTTCTTTTTAACTTTCAGCAGACCATGCCTCATCAATGGGTAGAAGGAAACATGCCTCTCAGCTCTGAATGTGCAGTATGTCACGAGAGCTGTGGCAGTTACCAACGACTTCAAGACTTCCGCTGTCTCTGGTGCAATTCTACGGTAAGACTCACCTCATCTCCTTGATACTTAGAGAACTCGGTTTCTAGAGAAAGGGTGTGTTAAAATCTAATAGAAACCTCAGAGACCCAAAGCTCAGTATCCTATTCATCCAGATCTGGCTATAGTTTTTGGGAGAAATATTTAAGACTCATCTTTGATATTTCTTAAGCTGTAAGGTCTCCTAGAAAATATGAAAGGCTGAACTGTCTAATGGTAGTGTGGACAACTCAAAAAGAAGTTTTAAGTCTACCCTTAACAAACTCTTTCCTTTCCTCATTCACTATGTCTTAGGAACTTGTAATCATTGTTGGTTGATAATGATGAGTGTTATTAACACATTATTATTGCCTCTATGCATTGAGTGTTTTATATGCATGGTATCACTTTCTCCTTACAACAACCCTAAACCAGGCTACAGTGTCCCCATTTTACAGATGAGAAAAGTGAGGTTCAGAATGGTGAAGTGATTTGCCCAAGGTTGCAGCCTTATACACAATTCAACAAAGATCATGCTCCTAACTATAACAATATCATGCCTGTAAACCAGTGGTCCTCAACCAGGGATATTTTGCCCAACCCAGGAGACACTTGGCCATGTCTGGAGACACTTCTGATTATTACAACTCAGGGGCCAGTGTTACTCGCATCTAGTAGGCAGAGGTCTAGATTCTCTTATAATGCACAGGACAGCTTCCCATCTAGCCTGAAATATCAATAATGCTGAGGTTAAGAGACTATGAGGATAGAGGGGGAAGCGTCACTATGTTCTTAAATCTGTATATATGAAATACATGAAAATTGTATAACTTAACTAAAATTTAAAAAGAGACTCTGATCCAGACTTTATAACCCTTTAGATGCTTCTCTCAAACTGAGTTTTCTAGACAATAAGAAACTGAAGTATGAACCTCTTCTTAGAAGACACTCCTTGTCCTCTGGATCTCTTTAAATTACATTTGAATAAACAGGCCAGACTCTTGTCCTCTAAAACTCATCTAATTGTCCAGGAGTGGTGCTTAAAGATGTCAGAAAGGTCACTTGTGGGGAAGGCAGTGGAATCATTGACCTTGGGCAAGATCTTTTACCTCTCTGAACTTTGGCATGCTTGCTTTTAAAATGGACCTAATATCATCTTCCATACTACACACAGTTGTGAGGATTGAAGTGTAATAAATTATTAATATTAGCACTCTTACATCGCATGTAAGCACCCCATTATGTAGGTTATATGATTGTGCTCTAGGACTAGTGATTGCTCAGTGCCTGCATATGAGTGACTTCTGAAAGCCACTTCTGAAAGGACCAGAGTTCTGAGGCCACTCTCAGGGTCAGAGCAGCCTCAGGATGGAGTGGAGTAGGAGTGGCCAGATGAGGTAGGGGTATGGAACCACATCTCAGAAAGGAAAATTTGTATACTAGGTATCTAAATCTTGGACTTGGAGCTCAATACTGATCAATGTTATCCCTTTTCTCTCCCCCCTCCTTTTTTTCTCTGCTCTGTTCTTATCGTTTCAGGTGCATGACAGCTGTCGGAGACGGTTTTCCAAGGAATGTTGCTGCGGAAGCCATCGCTCATCGGTCATTCCGCCCACTGCTCTCAGCGACCCCAAAGGCAATGGTGAGTAGCTAAACCTTAACCCTAAAAACATATTGGGTGGGAGGAGGGAGATACAAGGGATAGGGATAATGCCTGCAGAGTTTAGTAGATCTGGGTAGGGTTCAAGAAGTTGCCTTTCTAACACACCCCTAGATGCTGCTGCTGATGCTAGTAGTTCTGGGATCATACTCCATCATGTACTGTGTGATCCTGGACAAGTTACTCAACCTCTCTCTAACTCATCTATCACTTGTTTTCTGCCAGTAGGGATGAGAATTATACTCAGATGTGTTATAAAGGTTTGAGTTAACATTTATAAAAGAGGATTTTAAAAGTGCAAGAAAGGGACCAGTAAGGCAACTTTATACCGATTTAGTATACTTCTATGGAGCAAAAAGAACAAATTTGAGAGGGGCTTCTGGCTCCTAGGTTTGGGGCACTGTGATTATATTAATGCAGCTCAAAGAATCATGTGCTCTTTTTTTTTTTCTTTTTCTTTTTTTTTTTTTTTTGTGAAAGATTCTTTCAGGCTGTTAACTCATCTGGGGCTTAAAATCAACTATATCCCCTAAGCCCTTTTCACACTCGATGCTGCCAAGCCAAATCCCTATTGTCCTGTTCCAGTGCAATTTATGTCCTCCAGCCGAAAGGCCAAGACTCACATTTATTCCCTGTACATTTCATCTGTGGATTCTCACCCATCAGTCTGTGGAAGGCATGTTCCAAACCTGACTCTGTTATCCAGTCGTTCTTCCTCCAGCTTTGAGTACTTCACAGTTGACAAGCCAGCCTTTTAGGTTTCCATGTGAGTTGTCGATAAAGATTGAGAAATAGCATAGGACATGCCTTCATCAGTAATACCAGCCTGTTCGAAAGCAAGCTCATTGGCAGTGTTGTTGACCTGGTTCGAATCTAACATTGCTGCATTCCAGCCCACGATGGCACCCAAGTCACCTGGTTCACAAGGTTCTCTTGACAAACCTAGCCTTTCTCAAGTTCACATGTTCTCAGCCTCTGGGGGGTGCGGGTGGGGGAGACAGAGGCTCCTGTATTCCCCTGAGATTGGCTTGCTGCAAGTTCTGCTTCTTGTTTCCTTCACGTCTGTGGCCAAATGAGGCTTGACGCTGAAGTTCAAGTTGCCTTAATTACAGAATTTTCTCTTTATTGAATAGTTTCTCAACCTTACTCGGGATTATTTTATGAATAATTGCAACACGCTATTATCATACATATGGAGAAATGAACACCTGCAGAAGATAAGATGCTTGCTCTAGGTTAGTGAATCAACTGGAGGGCAAGCAGCTGTAGCACACAGGTGCATTCTCTTGTAGAAGCACAGAGCAGGCTCACTAGGCTAATCCTCCACCTTGCGGCACCGGCACACTGGGTTCTAGTCCCCGGTCGGCACGCCGGATTCTGTCCCGGTTGCTCCTCTTCCAGTCCAGCTCTCTGCTGTGGCCAGGGAGTGCAGTGGAGGATGGCCCAAGTGCTTGGGCCCTGTACCCCATGGGAGACCAGGAGAAGCACCTGGCTCCAGCCTTCAGATCAGCGTGGTGCACCAGCCGCAGCGGCCATTGGAGGGTGAACCAATGGCAAAAGGAAGACCTTTCTCTCTCTCTCTCTCTCACTGTCCACTCTGCCTGTCAAAAAAAAAAAAAAAAAAAAAAAGAAGCAGCAGCAGCACAGGGCAGAAGGCAGCCCAGGCTCCAAGCTGTCAAATAGATGTAAAAAGGATTTCTGCTACACCCTCATGGCTATTTAACTTGTAGATAGTGTTAGCATAATTCTTTTTTTCCTGTTTCTTAACTGAATTTTTGACTAATATATTCAGATAGTTCCATTTAAAAACAAAATAAATAGATACACATACACTAAATAGTGAAAAGTCTTACTTATTGACATCCTTTTTTAAATCTTCTCAGTCTCCTGCAGCCTCCCTGTTCCTACTAGCAGTTGACTACCATCATTAGTTCTCTGAATACCTTCTTGTCCTCCCCCCACTTTTTAAAATATTTATTTATTTAGTTGAGAGGCAGGGTTATGGACAAAAAGAGGGAGAGGGAGAGAGAGGTCTTCCACCTGCTGGTTCACTCCCCAATTGGCCGCAATGATGGGAACTGCGCCAATCTGAAGCCAGGGGCCAGGAGCTTCTTCCAGGTCTCCCATGTGGGTGCAGGGGCCCAAGGACTTGGGCCATCCTCTACTGCCCTCCCAGGCCATAGCAGAGAGCTGGATTGGAATGGGAGCAGCCGAGACTCAAACTGGCGCCCATGTGGGATGCCGGCACTGCAGGCGACAGCTTTACCTGCTACACCACAGTGCCTCACCCCCCTCCACCTTTAATACCACACACATTGTTCTGTATCTTTCTATTTTCTCTTTTACAGTGTCTTTTGGAGACCCTTCCCTATCAACAGACAATTTCTTTCTCACCTTTTTTTATTAGATTTATTTTTATTTATCTGAACGGCAGAGTTACAGAGAGACAGGGAGACAAGGAGAAAGAGGTATCTTCCATCCACTGGTTCACTCTCCAAATGGCTGCCATAGCCAGTGCTGAGCCAGGCCAAAGCCAGAAAGCAAGAGCTTCAGTCCGGGTCTCCAACATGGGTGCAGGGTCTCAAGCACTTGGACCATCTTCTATTGCTTTACCAGGCACATTAGCAGTGAGCTAAATTGGGATCAGAGAAGCCAGAACTCAAATTGCCACTGCAATGAGGAATCTGGCATTGCAGGTAGCAGCTTAACCCACTGTGGCAGCTTAACCCATTATGCCACAATGCCAGCCGCATTCCCCACTCTTTTTGACAGCTACAGAATATCCCATTATCTAGATATACCATAACTTATTTAACCAGCCCCCTACTGATGCTGAATTTGATAGTTCTCAATCTTTCACTATTATAAACAATACCACAATGAACATCCTCAGGCATGTTGTTCTACAGACATAGGAAAAATTCCCAGAAGTGGGATGACTGGGTAAAATGCACAAGCCTTTGCAATTTTCATAGATATTGTTAAATTTCCCTCCCCAGGGCACATAGTACCTTAATATGTTAATAATGGTATTAACACGCACAATGTTGCCTGTTATTAAATTGTTGAGAGGACCACTACTTTTGGATAATGTATTCAGGGAAAGTAACTACTTCTGAGCTATGCTACTGAAGGGACACAGCAGGCTCCCCTTGTAGTTGTGAGTCCAAAAAGCCCTGAAAATCTGCTGCATAACTCACTAGCAGGATGAGGATGCCTTCCGTCTTTAGGGGCCAATGAGTTCAAATTGACCCATAGAAGAAACTCCCTTAGATTTTTTTTTTTTTTTTGGACAAAACAACCCTTACATCTGCTCAGATTTCCTTCAGGTTACAACAAATGGGAATCTCAACCTCCCTCCCTCCACCCCCATTTAGGAGTTGTGCTTCTCACCCTACGTGTTTATTTTTGCTAGGGCATTCCTTGCAAGCCGTGCACTCCGAGGTGCAGGGGTTTGCTCCAAGGTCTAATGTCTCTCTCTGTGGGGGCCATTGCACATTGCCTGTTTCCCTGCCAAAAGGCTATAAGACTCAGCACGATCTGGCAGGCTTTGGCTATTTAGAGTACTGTAAACCCCACTTCTCCATGGGTAACGTCAGTGTTGGGTGATTATTGAGAGCTTTCTCCTCCCATGCAGACAATTTTCTTATCATCCTGTTTTCCCTGGAAGTTGGTGTGATCACACAGATTGCTCTGCCGTAGCCTTAGAGAAATTATTAGAGCTCTTTGCTTCACCCCACATTGATACTTGGGGTGCCTATCCTTTCCATCTCTCCTGACCTGGCATCTTCTCACTGTGAGAACTGAGCTAACTCAAACAGAAAGACAAACAGTTGGTGTGCTCGTTCTCCTCCGGAGCTCTTAATCCCTTCCTTCCTCAGTTTCCCCTACAGAGTTTTACTAGTCCTTCATTTTGGTACCAATTTCCTGAGTTTCTTGTGTATGGGTCTTTCCCCTCAGCTCAAGGCAGAGGCTGTATCTGACATGATGCATAGCACATGGTAGTCACTCAGCAAACGTTGTTTGCCTGGCAAATGCACAGAGACTTCTAAGTCACTTTGGGTGGCGTTCTGACTTTTCTATCTGCTCTTCAGTCTCAGGAGACTAGGACTGGGACTCCAGAAGTCCTTGTAAAATGTGATGATTTGAAATGATTTGTTTCCATCTCAATGGTCCTTTCCTCCTTTTTCCCTTCTTTTTGTTGCATGTGTATATCAGGACAATTAGTAGTATCTCCAGACTTCTGGAATCTTGATTGGTCATCTGCCTGTTCATGCCCTCTTCTCATCTTCGTCAACTCCAAAAGCGGTGATCATCAAGGGATCATTTTCCTCCGAAAATTCAAGCAATATCTAAACCCGTCTCAAGTATTTGATCTATCGAAGGGTGGACCTGAAGCAGGGTAAGTGGGGGTAAGGGATATAGTTGGGTATGTAGTAGGAACTCCTCTCTATATACAGTATTATATACAGTATAGACTAAGATAGAATTTCTGGCATCGGTGCTCTTACCTGGGCAGGAAATATCTGATTTGTCAAGGTGGGACACAAACACATAATCCTAATGGGTTTCAGTTGACTGATTGGAGAACTCTCCCCAGTAATAGCTTCAAACCCATTATATATTAATATATAATTATATATTAGATATCACATATTAATTATATAATATTGCAATCAATAATACATAATATAATAATATATTATATTATAAATATATAATTATACATAATAATTATGATTATATATTTATATATAAAATATATATTATATATTAATAATTATATATAATCTTCACTACAGGCTTGTTTTATTTGGTGACCATATCTATGCAGTCCTGGTTCCTCTGAGCCCACTGGCCACCATGCAAGGTGTTGTCCTTAGGCTCTGGCAAATGGTTTTGATTAGGTTACTAGGGGCTTCCAGAACAAGTTTTGCCACTAAAGAGTGTGAGTTGAGTCAAGGCCTGATCTCTGAGACTGTCTGTGGATAATTGCCTGTGGTCCTAGGTATGCAGAAGTTTAAGGAACTAAAGGGAAGAAGGCAGGTAGTCTGTCAGCAAGGTGCCAAAGCAGTCCTTGAGTCCAGGACATGTTTTAAGAAAACTGTAAAAACCAGTTGTTCATGAAGTAAGTTCCTTTCTCCTTCTTCCTTGCAGGTTGTGCATGTTCAAGAACTTTGCTCGCTTTCGTGTTCTAGTTTGTGGTGGAGATGGCAGCGTGAGCTGGGTCCTATCCTTGATGGATGCCTTTGGGTTGCATGATAGGGTGAGTCCCTGGTTGCCCCAGCTTAGCCATTGCTAGAGACAGTAGAGGTCCAGAGTTGCCAATCCCAAGAAGTCCCAAGTCTCCCTGTTTGCAAAATATGAGTTTCCCATAGGCTGCACAGTCAACCTGACTGGTAGATTCCCACTTACACCATTTTCTTGTCCTCTATATGAAGGAGGGCAGAAAGGAGTTGGCAGAAAGAATGAGCAGTGCTTTATTCTCCAAGCTTTAAAGTGAAAAGTTAAAGAGAAGAGCAAGGCAAAAAGAAGCGTCCACAGACAGCATTCAGGCCCCAATTTCCTCCTTCTGCTAACATTGCTGGTTTTATTTCCTGAATCTCAAAAGTGGCAGAAACTTGCCTCTTTCTGGGAAGTCCCTTGCTCTTCTTCCTCCACTTTGACCCAAGCCACACAGAAATTTGTAGCCATGTTTCTCTTTTGTCAGAATGGCTGTGAGTATGGCATGTTTCGGTAACTTTCCCTTTACTGATGTAAGTTCTGTACTGCTAAGAATAGGGCCCAACTTCTTAGGGAAACACTCCATCACTTCAAGCCTCCTGCCATCACACTTCCTAGAATGTGAAGTCCCTTAAAACTACTGGCTTTAAGACTGGAATGCTTCCCAGATAGCACCATCTGGGTTCTTGCGCGGATGAAACCTTGGTAGCAAGACTGTCTGAAATGGGTGCCTTCTTTTGTTCCTGCAGTGTCAGCTGGCTGTCATCCCACTTGGAACCGGTAATGATCTGGCACGTGTCCTTGGCTGGGGTGCATTCTGGAGCAAAAACGAGTCCCCTTTGGACATCCTCAACAGAGTGGAGCAGGCCAGTGTGAGGATACTAGACAGGTGAGTGGCCGAAAGAACAGGTCCTTGTGCCTCTTTCAGTCCCACATGGCTTGTTCCCAGTCACATCATGTCAGGCAGCAATACTCTAGCCTCTCTCAGAGGGTCTCATTTCCCTTCTGCCTCAAAGGTAGAGCAGTTGGAGAGTGCGGGGCTTGTCTCTTAGGGAACTAAGGGCTACCATTTATCCTTCAAACATCACTGAAGCACCTCTCGAAATCTAAAGGGCCCCATGGATACATTTCAAGGATTCTGTGGACCTCTTTCAAATTGTATGACCAAGTGTCTGTGTAAGCAGGGTTTCTTGGGAAAGAGTCTATAGTGTCATCACCGTAGTGTATCTATACTGCTATCAGCATCTCAGGTAAACTAAAGGGAGAGGGCCAGTTCAGAAACAACTGGCTTAGACTATCTCTGCTCTACAGAAGAGAGAGCAGTGCCATCCTATCTCTTGAGAAAAAAAATGAGTATCTGTGCTGGGGCATATATGAACATTTGATTGATGGCTTCCCATAAGGATCTCCTGGGGGAGCTTTTCAGGATATCACACTAAGCCCCACCACAAACAATCTTAAATAATCTTATGCAGTAGGTCTTGGGCAGGATGCTGGTATGTGTGTTTTACCAAAGTACCTCAGATGATCTTGATGATGACCTGTGGTTGAGAAGCACTGTTCTCTGAGAGCCGTGGGAGGAAAGTTCCTAAGGCAGAGACCCCTGTTGTGGTATACCTTGATATCAGGTGAGCTGAGGTAGCTTGAGCACCCTCTACCACATAAACATCATGATCTCTTTCTTGGCCTGTGAAGCATGGATGTTTCGCTTGTGAGGAAATGGAACCCTGAGTATCTATCTGTCTTTTCACTTCATTTTAGATGGAGTGTGATGATCCGTGAGACTCCCAGGCAAAGCCCATTGCCTAAAGGACAGGTTGAAATGGACATCCCACAATTTGAGGTAAGTTCTACCCAGCTGTCACTCAGGCCAACATCTTTAGTATAGTGAAATAATAGACAAAGCCAAAAGAGAAGCTTTTGCATTTTCCACAGGCTTGGTGAGGATGAGATCATTGAGGACCAGGGGCATGTCAGTCAGTAGCTGTTTACCAAGAACTATGTGAGGCAATGGGGACATAATTCAGTCATTTACTGTTCATTCATTGAAAATATTTATGGAGTAACTGCTTCAAGTGAGCTCTTGCTATTCTAGGAACTGTTCTTTTATGCTAGTGGGTAAAGAAGAATAACATAGTCCCTGCTTATCATGGAGCTCATAATCTACTCAAGATATATAGAAAAATAAATATTTTTAAGAAAGTAGTATGAGTGTTAGTATAGAAAGTAGAAAGAGCTGGAAATACACAGCAGTAGTTTTATATCTGTCTGGGAGGGTGTGGGAATCAGGGAAAGCTTCTCAGAAGAAGTTGCATTTCAAAAGAGGCCTGAAGATCAGAGGGAGTTAACCAGGATGATAAAGAGAAAGTCTGTTCCAGATAGATAAAACAGCATGTATTGTTCCAAAGGCAAAGGAAAGCATGGAATATTCACAGCACTGAAATACATTCATAATGGCTACGGCATTGGTGCCAGGTAGGAGCCATGCGGAGAAAGAGTGACTAAGATGAGGCTGGAGAAGAAATTAGGAGTCAAGCCAGGAAGGGTATAGTAAACTGGTAGGAGGTCTGGACGTTTATCATAAAAGCCTTGAGAGTTATAGAAGGGTCTTTTTGAATTTCATTATGAAGATTTCCAAACATACAAGAAAGCTGAAATGGCATATTCTACCATTAAACTTTTAGTATGCTTGCTTTATCATATATATATATGTGTATATATATATATATATATATATGTATATATATATATATATATATATCCACTCTTTTAAACAGTGGGGTTTTATGGTGTATGGAGAAACAATTGATGGGATAAAGATTAGAGGCAGGGAGAAAAGCTAAGAAATGCTCATTGTATCCAGACAAGAGAGGGTGGTGATTTGAACTGGTGAAGAGGTTACAGGGGTGAGGACAGCTGTCACATTTGAGACATTCAGACCTGGAAGATGTTTGGACATAGGGGAGTCATAGAAGGAGGAACAAATTTGTAATTAAGAGTACAGACTCAAGAGTCATATTACCTGAAATTGGATTAAGGCTCTGCCACTTGAAAAATAGAAATGTATAATAAATAGTCCTTATAGGGTTGTTGTGAGGATTACATAAAAAATACTACACATATAGCTTAGAACAGAGCCTGGCAGATAGTCAGTACTATATAAGTGGATGCTGTTATTATTAGTAATATTATTTAATAGGTGACACTCTGGCATCAGAAAGATGTAAATTTGAATCCCAATTATCTTATTTACTAGCTCTACAATCTGAGACCATTCGGTCTTTTGAAACATGGGGCAAACAGTATCTCCTTTCGTATGAGTTTTAATCTCTTCATTTGACTACTCATTTAAGTAAGAGGAGATTGAATACATCCTTTCTTTAAAGAATAGCCACAGACCTAAGGTTATCTCAAACATTCTTTGACTAGGGAGTCTTCGACAAGAATCCTTTGTGATTATTTCCAGAGAGGCAGTTGAGTTGCTGGTCAAGTCAATAATAAGTAATGAGGCTGTTTGGGATGAGAATAGGCAACACATTATGTCACAGTGCAGTGATTCCAGGACTGAGTACCCTTCCCACCCTCTCAGGCTGCTGCCATCCAACACTTAGAATCTGCAAGCACCGAGTTGAACAAAATCCTGAAGGCCAAGTACCCCACAGAGATGATCATTGCAACCAGGTCAGTCTTTCTCTGGCTCTCATACTTTGTCCCTCATGGGTTATTCCAAAGTCAGATATGGGGCTGATCTTGATAACTTGGGGTGTTTTGGCCAATGAAGGTATATGGGCATCATTTCAAATTGGGTTTTTCTGATCTCAAACTTCCTACATGGAAGTTTAGAAAAGAAAGATGAGATTGAAGTGAGGGCCCTTGCTGCTTCAGAAAGATAAAACTGCAAGCCAGAGATTTGGAAGGAGGGTTACAGAAGGGAAACTCAGCATTCCAGACCATTCAAGGGCATAGCACAGCTCCTTGCAGTACGCACACCTTGCTTTCCATCTTTGAGACTGAGGCAAGGCTCTTTAGTATCTGCCTATAACTTCTCTCTCTAAGTACTTGTCATTCGTTTCTCCTGGAATTCCTTGGTGAGGGGCAGGGAGTTCTGTTCAGTCTATCACATTCTCCTATGAAAACACTTCCCAAAAGAAGAGACCTTTCAAATGGCATTATCTTTGTACTAAGTTGGTTATGCCCCCTGAATCACAATGGATTGACCCATGGTACCATGTGAATTCTCTTTTCTGGAAAGTCAGAATGAGGTCTAAGAAATTCTAGTCAAATTCTCTTTGAGCTGGGAAGTGGTATGAAACTGGACTGAGGTTGGGGCTGGAGCAAATTTCATTATATGTATAGAAAAAAAATAAGAAAGAGGATAGATGACTGGGGAGAGAAGAATAAGGAATAAGGGAGGGGGAAAGAGAGACAAAGGAGGAAGATGGAGACTAATGATGCTATAAGAGAAAAAGACTGTGAACCTCACTCACGGTCTGTGTCACATCATATTATCTATCTGACTTTTGCAGATTCTTGTGCTCAGCAGTGGAAGATTTTGTGGCTGATATTGTAAAGGCCTGGAGTCGAATCAAACAGAACAATACAGCAATAGAGTCTGTGATTTTGAAAGTAAGTTTCCATTTCTCTTGCCTTATACTCTTTGTAGAGCCAGGAGCTCTCTTTTTAATGAAGGGAAATGTGTTTCTCACTGGGAATTATAAATGAAAAGCAA
The DNA here is from genome assembly GCA_949820135.1 of Sylvilagus floridanus. Lineage (NCBI taxonomy): Eukaryota > Metazoa > Chordata > Mammalia > Lagomorpha > Leporidae > Sylvilagus > Sylvilagus floridanus. Next base: position 97,575,089 of record OX463223.1, read on the forward strand.
GGAGGGGAACAGGGAAGGTCCATCAAGCTTCCATCTTTTGCCAAATGAAGAATGCCATTAAGCATGCTGACACATACCATGTAGCTAAGCATGTGCCAAGCATCTGTCCAAAACTAGACAAAAGTGTACACCAAGCATGTATGCATATAAGTGTAAACCAAAAATGTTTTCAAATATGTACACACATATACACACTAGAAATATGCCAAAATTCACCTCTCTAACAACAAGAATATCACTTACCTAGTATTTTCTCTGCCAGGGACTGTCCTAAGTGCTTTTAATGTGTTAATGTATTTCATCCTCACAAGTGCCCTAGAATATAGAAATACAAAAAAGTTAAGTAACTTGCCTCTTATCACCAACTGTCCAGTGGGAATCAAAGGCAGAAATCATGCAGTAGATGCATTGCCCCATACATACACATATAAAGACAGACACCAAATACCCTTGAGAGGCACATCCACACCCATAGGAGCATACCCACGAAAACACCATTCCAGAAAGGTTTATTTCCTCAAGCGTTCCATGTTAACAAATAATTTTGAAAACCATTCTGTGAAAGACTTAGTAGTATACATTGATGTCTGGTTGGGGCAGAGGTGGGGCTGTTCAGCAACAAATGATCTGTGATTTGATTATTTCACTGCACCTTCTTTTCAGCCTGCCACATGAGACTTTCTATGCCCAGTGTTCCTACCCAACCACCTTTCCACCTCCCCACTACACCACCTCTGCTCCTCATTCTATCTTCCCAAGCACCGGCCTTTCATAACAGTGTCTCGTCTCCCTCCTTCCTATATAGAGCGACTTAATGTTTGATAAGCTGAGTGTCCTGATTGATGTCCTGTCTGAGGATGCATCAGCTACCTCTGTTAAGAAAGGAACTACAATATATGTAGACAGTGGAAAGGCAGATGGAAAGCCCTTCATCCCTCAAATGGACCACATAGCCAAGTCCAAGTTGGAGTTGGCCACAAAGGCCCAGAATCTCCAGAAATCTTTGAAACTCATCATATTCCAGGTTGAACAAGGTAAGGTGCCTAGGGTTGTGGTGAGTGATGTAAGAGAAATGGAAGTCCCAAGTGAATAGTTTACTGATCTCCCTCACTCTAGGCTTGCCATAGGACTCCACTACCAAAATTCTGCATTCATATTGACCAGATTCTGCATTTAGATTGTATCTAAAGTCAGTTCTCAGATTCTGCTGATTTGAAAAGTGTCAGTTCTGATAAGCTGCCTCTTTGGCTCCTCCTATCTCTCAGGTGCTTAACTCTTGCTACTCACTGATTTTTGGAACAAAAACATTCATACCATATATTTACATATGCTAAATGGACTGTGCAAAGCTCTGTCAGCTTCCACCACAAGCCATGGAAGTTTTCCACCCACTACTGTTTCCTCCCAACAAGCAAGCCCGTGACTATTTTAGAAAGAAAGGGGTATTCATCCCTGAGTGTCCTATACAGTATTAATCAGGCACAAGGGCCCTGAGAGTGGCCCTGGTCACTTTGGAGTTGATTGCCATTGCCCCAAACTCATGACAGTCTTCAAGCTTCTGACTCAGTACGAAAATTGTTTCAACTCCCCCAGCCCCTTCATTTAACATTTCAGTGACCAATTCTTCCCCATGGTCTACTTGACAAAAAACAAAACAAAACAAAACAAAAAAACCAGAAGGTGCTATAAGGCCAAGTGTGCTCTATTTAGAATTGAGCTATTTAGAATTGAGCTGAAGTCCCATGCAGCTAGAAAGTCTCTTTGGCTGCCCTTTGGCTTTTGGCTTTGGCACCATCTCCTGCCTTGGAACCTTTAGATGAAATCTCAGTCAAGTTTCAAAGACAGGAAGGAAATCTCCCTTCTGCACTGTGGAAGAATTAAACAGTTAGTTTTTCTCTATTTCTAGGGTTCATTTCCAAGTAGCAGGGATCAGATTAACCTGATGTAGCCAAAACTCTGTTACAACTGTCCCTCAGTCTTATCCATCAACACATATTATATTTAGAATGTGTAATTATGGACACAGAATAGAGAAATGTCCCCCAGCCCCGGTTAGGGTAGGAATTTAACCTATGAGCTTTGGTCGTGACTGAGAACCTGCACCATATCCTTTGATAAAAGGAAGATTTCTGAAATGTCCTAGGTATGAGTGAGACACCTGAGTGCAAGCAAGAGTACATGGTCATAGTAGCTCAAGTCTGAACAAAAGTCTTATAAACAAATGGACTAATAGAATGGAAGTAGAGGAGCACATGGGTCCCCACCTCCACCAGCATTAGGTGACAGATTAAAGAGTGACCAGAAAAACGGAAAGCTCATCACAGATATGGAAGGACATGGCTATTGTAGGGCATCTGAGACAACAAACAACATTGTGGAGGAGAGGTGATGATTGTGTGACCCACACGCTAACTGGCAGTAACTGAACAAAGTAGATATTCAAGAAATGTGACCAATTCTCCCTCTCTCCCTTCCTCCCTCCTTCCTTCCATCCCTCCATATCTTTTCCCTATAGTTCTGGATGAAGAAAGCAGACAGACCTTATCAGTCAAGAACTTTACTTCCGCTTCAACTTTCCTCCTGGAAGAAGACTCAGAGAGTATTAGCCAGACAAGCCCACGGCACCGTAAGGATCTTTCTTTTCTTGTTCTTCTCACCTTCACCACTACCATCTAGTTCCTAAAAAACATATAAATAAATAAAAACAAACACGTGTTTTTCACGCATTCTTTTAGCCTCAGTCCTACTCCGCAGTAGGGGTAGCCCTCCCTCTCTCCCATGAGATTTCATGCCAGAGTCCAGAATAATGAGACCCTTAGGCACTTTGAAAAGGCTGGCCTAATGAAATACAAGATTCGAAGCTGTTTTCAGTGCCAGCCAGCAAACAATCCAGCCTTATCATTCTCTCAGTGGGAGTCGCTTATCCATCCAGAAGGATTTGTCTTTGAAATGAGAATCCTGAATGTTATCTAGGGGAAAGTTATTTGGCTTGACCTTGCCCCCACAGGTAAAATAGGAGGAAAGGGTATTTTTGTTTGCACCTGACAGCACGGTGATATCTTCTGTGTCTAGGTTCTCGGTGTCGTGGTACTTTGTCTTCTATATCGTCTCTCCAAAGTGAGGACCTAGACAACCTTAATTTAGAACACTTACATTTTACACCGGAAACTCTGTAAGTATTTAATCTTATCATCTTTCAACAGCTTCTTCCTCTATCTGAGAAACTGCACAATCTCAGGGTATCCAGAGTCAAATCTTGACTCTACTTACTAGTTACAACTATACAAGTGTCTTAACCAGTCTGAGCCTCAGTGTCCTCACTCGTAAAATGAAGATAATTGTAGAACTTACCACATAGGTTTCTTGGCAACTATATGCTATTATTAACTACTTAGTGTTAGTTATTAATTCAGAGGACTTGTTTTCCTTGTTCCCCTTACCAGTAAATGACTTCAGATACCAAGGAATAAATGGTCATTAGGAGACAAGGGAACAAAGCTAAGGATGTCAGTCCTACATCTTTAGAATATCCCCAGCACTCAAGTTCTGCCACACTCACTCATTTTCTGTTCCATTAAGATCAGTTTGGACATCGGCTAGCAAAACTCCAATTTCTGGACTGTAATTAAGAGAGACAAATCTCATACAAAAGAACAAACAAAAAGCTTGTCTATGATTAAAATAGCTAAGCTATACCCATTTTCAGTTTCTCAAAACAAGAATGCAGCTAGCAATTATTTACATTGCCTTAAATAATTTACTTAGGGAAACAGTTCTTGCACCTACTTGCCACCTCCACTCCCCTTCACATCCCATTGGCTTAGGTTGATATCTGTGATCTCATGGATCTACCTAATCAGTTTTGAACAAGAGTGTTTTGGCAAGTGTTTTACAACCAGCTCTCTTGGGAAGAGGGGGTCCCTGACTTATTCCTGGTGTAAGCTCTCCTACTATGGCCCATTCCAAGCTATTGATATGATGCCATTGAATGCAAAGTTGGTGAGAGCTATGCCTAATCACTTTCTACAAGCTGATTGAACCATCTCTATCACACCACTGATTTTGATGATGACATCCTAGATAAAAACAGGAGACTCAAAAAGACTGTATATACACACTCTTTTTATCAATCTTTCCCCCTCAAATATGTGGTCACTGTCCTTTGATGTGAAATACCACAACGAAGTCATATATTGCCAAGAGCAGTAAAACAGGCTTAACTCTCATGATACATTTGTGTTTGTAACTTTCAAGAGTTCTTTATGGAATAAGCCCATCCCTTAATTTCCCTTTATTATATGAAGGAGCTTCAAAAATTTGTGAGAAATAGAATGAAAGATAATGTGAATTTTTTATGAGCTTTTTGAAGATCCCTTGTATGTGGTCCACTCATATCTGAGGCCTCCAAAGATGACTCAGGTCATGAATGTTGCCTTTTTAGTCTGAGTACAATTCCCACTGAAACTTCCCACCTGGCTGAGCACCCTCTCCTATAGCTACCAAGCTCATTGTTAACACTATTGGACATCTGCTTGCACCTGTCACAAGCATTCTGGTTTGTGCCCCATGTGGAGGAGGCATTGCTTCAGTGTAAAGACAATGGTACTTCTTTCTTGAACCAATGATTGTCATCTTCTTTGGCTAATTTCAGACGCTTCAAAGAAAAGTGTGTCATGAACAACTACTTTGGGATTGGACTGGATGCTAAAATTTCTCTGGAGTTCAATACCAGAAGAGATGAACACCCAGGACAATATAAGTAAGGAAAATAAACACCACTCTCTCCATGGTGACACACGATCACAATACACACATGAAGTAATCAAATATTTTTACTCTCCCAGAATACCTGAAGCAGGCTAGCTTTATGAAGAAAAGAGGTTTACTTAGCTCACAGTTCTGGAGATTCACAGGTGTGATGCATCAGCTCAGCTCTCGTAAGGACCTTATGGCAGAAAGAGATTCAAGGATAAGTCTTGCTCGGGAAGTTATGGGGGGGGAAGCCATTGTAATCTATAAGCTGTATTTTGGAAATTTATATTCTTTAAATAAAAGCGTTATTTAAAAAAAAAGGAAAAATAGCTGTACCCTAGGTTTATTTTCTTGTTTGTTCCATGATGCTATATTATCTATTTATCCTAATGTAGTAACTAGCTGATCTAATAATCTAATAAATTTTAATTGGCTAATCCAAAAAAAAATACTTGCTCTGTGACAACAACCTTAATACCTTCCCTTCTGAGGGCAGCACCTTCAATGGTCTAAAGACATTCCACTAGACCTCACTTCTTAAAGGTCCACACTATCTCCTAACATCCCCCACACTAATGACCAAGCCTCCAACATGTGAATCCTTGGATCCCACACTCAAAGGATTTTTATACCAAAGCAACATATGTATTCCCACATTCCCTACATCTCAGGCAAGCAACAAAAAGAGATAATTTGGAAGTGAAATGAATTGGTCCCAAGATTAGTCTAGTGAGATAGCTTCTTCCAGATGTTGATGTTGTCTGGCAACCTTGAACTTGGAGATCCCTTCAGAATCTAGATCTGTGGATCGCTGTGTAGACACAGTTATTTGTGTAACTATTTTTTTTAACTTTTATTTAGTAAATATAAATTTTCAAAGTACAGTTTATGGATTACAACGGCTTCCCCCCCCCATAACTTCCCTCCCACTCGCACCCCTCCCATCTCACACTCCCTCTCCCATTCCATTCCAGATTATGTTGCTTCAATTCAGCAAACTACCTATATTTGTTCTGTCTGTGTGAGCTTCACCATGTCTTAGTAGTGGTTCCAGACCTGTTTTGTTTGGCAATGCAGCTATGTATCATAGATATCTCTCTTCTGGTTCACCGTCTTCCTAACCTATTTCCCCTGTACCCATTAACTTTACCCCAGTGTTGGTTCTTTTGACACTTTCTGGTATTTTGTACTGTAGACATACTCAGGGTTCTTGTGGGTAATTGAAAACTGTAAGTTAAAAAAAAAAACACATAAAGCATGCTAATCTCTATCCCATCTCTGCTACTGCCACTAGAATCTCTTTCTCAGCACAAATATATATTATCAGATATGTGATTTGCAAGTAGTTTCTCTCATATTCTGTGTCATTTTATTTTCTTAGCAGTAACTTTTTTTGGTGTTTGCATTTTTAATTCTTAATTAACCATAATTGCACATATTTATAGCATTCATTGTGATATTTCAATATAAGTAAACAATGTCTACTGCTCAAAACAGGATACTGACCATTTCCCCTTCTTTGACATTATTTTAAGATTGGAGACTTGGCACTTCCTTTTTCTATCTGTTCAAACAATGTGCACTAGGTCTGTGAACTAGTCTTCCCACTATGCTATACAACACTTGGAACTTCTTCCTTTGCTCTGGCTATGATTTGATACCCATTATCCAGAGTTCCTCCCATCCCTCTCAGCCTCCAAAAATCATCATTTTATGTTCAGATTGAGTTTTTATGTTTTAGCTCCCACATGTGAAGGAGAACATGCAATATTTGTCTTTCTGTGTCAGGCATATTTCACTTCACCTGATGTCTTTCAGTTACATCTATTTTGCTGCAAATAACTGGATTTCATTCTTTTTTGTGGCTGAATATTATTCTGTTGTGTATGTGTGTGTGTGTGTGTGTGCCACATTTTCTTTATCCATGCATCTGATGATGGATGTCTTGGCTGATTCCATATCTTGATATTTGTGATCCGTATTGTAGTAAATATGATGGAGCAGCTATCTCTCTGATACACTGAATTCATGTCTTTTGGATGTATTCCCTATAGTGGTATATGGAAGTAGTATTTCTAGTTTTTAAAGAAATCTCCATACTGTTTTTGCATAGTGGCTGTATTAATTTACATTTCCACAAACAGGATATAAAAATTCCCTTTCCTCTGCATCATGGCAAGCATTTCCTATTTTCTCTCTTTTTGATAATAGCCATTCTGACAGGGGTAAGGTGATATCTTGTTGTGGTTTTGATTGCATTTCCCTGATGACTAGGGATACTGAGCATATTTTTCATATATTTGCTGGCCATTTCCATTTCTTCTTTTGAGAACTGTCTATTCAAATCCTTTGCCCATTTCTTAAGTAGAATGGTTGTTTTGCTGTTGCTATTGAGTTCTTTTGAGTTCCCGGGATATTCTGGATATTAATCTTTTGTCAGAGAAGTAGCTTGTAAAGTATTTTCTCCCATTCTGGCATATGTCTCTTCAGTCTATTTATTGTTTCCTTTGCCATGCAGGAGCTTTGGGTTTGATATAATCCATTTGTCTAGTTTTATTTCATTGCCTGTGCCTTTGGTGTCTTATCCAAAAAAAACACATTGCCTACACAAATGTCTTGAAATGTTTCCCTTATGTTTTCTTAGAGTAATTTCATAGTTTCAAGTCTTACTTTCAGGTCTTGGGTCCATCTTGATTGAGTTTTGTATACAGTGATAGGCAAGAATCTATCTTCATTGTTCTACATATGTATATGAAGTTTGCCAGCACTTTTTATTGAAAAGACTATTCTTTCTCCAGTGAGTGTTCTTGACACCTTTCCCAAAAAAATCAATTGGTTTGGGGTTAGCATTGTGGTCTAGCAGGTTAAGACTACACCTGCAATGCTAGTATCCCATATAGGCACTGGTTCATGACTTGGCTGCTCCAGTTCCAATCTAGGTCCTTGCTAATGCACCTGGGAATTAGCAGAAGAGGCCCACGTGCTTGGGCCCCTACACCCACATAAAAGACCCAGAAGAAGCTCTGGACTGCTGGTTTCAGCCTGGCACAGCCCCAGCTGTTGTGGCTATTTGGGGGGGTGAACCAGCAGATGAGAGATCTCTCCTCTCCTCTCCTCTCCTCTCCTCTCCTCTCCTCTCCTCTCCTCTCCTCTCCTCTCCTCTCCTCTCCTCCTTTCTCTTCTTCCTCCTCCTCCTCTCTCTGTAATTCTTTCAAATATATAAAAATATAAATTAAAAAAAAGAGAGCTGGAAGAGTGTTCTGTTTTAAGGACACTACATGTGCAAAGGCCCTGTGGCAGAAGACAGCTTAGCCTGCATGAATGAAAAGAAATCAATTAGTTGTATGAACATGGGCCTATTTCTAGATTCTCTATTCTGCTTCATTGATCTGTGTGTCAGTTTTATGCCACTACCATGTTATTTCACTTACGACAGCTTTATAGTATGCTTTGAAATCAGGTATTGTGATACTACCAGCTTCCTCTCCTCTCCTCTCCTCTCCACTCCTCTCCTCTCCTTTCCCTCTTTTCTTTCTTTCTCTCATTCTTTTCCTTTGTGTCCTCCTCCGGATAGCTTTACTATTCTGGATGTTTTGTGGTTCCATATGAATTATAGGATTGGTTTCTTCTAAATTTCTAAATAATTTCATAAGTATTTTGATACAGGTTGCAAGGAATCTATAGATCGCTTTTGGTAGTGTGGATATTTTAACATTATTAATTCTGCCAATCCATGAGCAAGGATTATTTTTCCTTTTTTTGTTCTTGATTATTTCTTCCACAAGTATTTTTATCATTTTCATTTACTTCTTTGGTTAAAGTTATTCCTAAATATTTAAATTTTGTAGCTATTATGAATGGGATATCTTTCTTGGTTTTTCTTTTAGCTAGACCATTTTGTATGTTGATTTTGATTCCTGCTATTTTATTGAATTGGTTTATCAGCTCTAATAGGCTTTGGTGAGATATTTAGTTATTTCCCTAACAAACTGTTTGTCCACTATGCCACAATGCTGGCCCCTTAACTCTTTTTGCTAATAATTCCAATTTATATTGAATAAGAGTGGTAAAATTAGACATCCTTGCCTTGTTATAAATCAGATGGCAAATGCTTTCCCTATTCAATATCATATTGGCTGTGAATTTGTCATATATAACTTTTATAATTTTGAGATATGTTTCTTGTATACCTGATTTTCTGAGTTTTTATCATGAAGGGATGTTGAATCTAAGATGTTTTTTCTAGCATCTATTGAGATGATCATATGGTTTCTGTTTTCATTTGGTTGATGTGATTTATGATATTTATTGATTTGCCAATGTTGAACTATCCTTACCTCTCTGAAATTAATTCCACTTGATCATGATGTGTAATCTTTTTGATGCAGTGCTGGATTCTATTTGCTAATGTTTTGCTGAGAATTTTTGCATCTATGTTCATCAAGCTCCTTGCTCTGTCATTTTCTTTTTATGTTGTGTCTTTGCTTGGTTTTAGTATCAGAGTAATGTTGGCCTCAGAAAGTTTACCAGAGTTCCATTCTTCTCAACATTTAGAATAGTTTGAGAAGGACTAGAGTTAGTTCCTCTTTAAATGTTTCATAGAATTTAGATGCAAAGCCACCAGGCCTTTAATGTTCTTTGATGGAATATTTTTAGTGACTACAGGACACAGAAGGGACTGTCCCCAGTTCCCACAGGGTATATGAATATGATGCTAGGGCTTGTGCCTTGGCCAGCCAGCACCTTGTGCTAAGAGATGCAGAAAGGAAATTCCTCAGTTCTGGTCTTCTGGATTTTTCACATGGGCTGTTCCTGCCAAAGAAGTAGCCCCAACAGGCAGAGAGGAACTACCCTATATTGCTGAGTGAGCATGGCTCTGCAATTTGTGCACAGTAGCCCTGCGGGCTGCAGAAGGGTCTGCTCTCTGCCCTATGAAGCCTCCTGGCTCTGGTTGCACCAGAATGCTGGTCCCTTCCCACCTTCTTACATTTCAAAAGTCATTCCCTGTGGTGGTTCATTTCTATGGCTCTGCTTTAAAAGCTCATAGTAAATCACATCCAAGCTTTGTGTAATCTCTATGCCTGCTTTTCTTTCTTTCATTTTTCTTAAAATCAGAGACAATAGCCAGCAGGACCCTGGCCATGCCACTCCCATCCCAAGTCTCCTGATAGCTTTGCTTGTCTCCTATTTTCTCCATGCTCTTATCCTCTAAAATCTCTCTACTAAGCTTAGTTCTGTTCTATGGCAGTGAATTAAGTGTGTAGTATACAGGTCTAGTGTTTGAAACAGTCCTCCACTTTGCCAGAAAAGTCACTGTTGCAAAGAAACTGCAGTCTAAGAGTCATATTTTAAATGAAATTGATTCCAAGTAGCTGAATTCTTGTGCTCCTGGAGTAGCACTGCCAGGGGAACTGTCGTGTCATAGCTTTTTGTGAGCATTACTTTCTGAATACGGGCAGCTTCTTCCAAGTCTGGACCAACATAACAACCAGAAGTGGAAATTTTATTTATCGATAGGATGCTAAGACATCAAAGGGGCCATGAATCCATTTCTGCAAGAGTTTAAATGGAGATATCAGTTACACTAACCCATCAGGCACAACTGTGTAAAAAGGTTTCCTTTCCTGTCTTTCCACATCCATTTATCTGTATATTATTCACCCTCTCTCTGTCTTTGTCTGTAGTAGCCGCCTTAAGAACAAAATATGGTACGGCCTTCTGGGAAGCAAGGAACTTCTGAAGCGCTCTTACAGGAAACTGGAAGAACGAGTGCGCTTGGAGGTTAGTGGAAGAAGGGTGGTCCTTCCTAGCCATGGAGAAAGAAAATTTCATGCCATCAGGAGTCAGGTCACCCTTATCCTTGGTTCTTCCCAAGCTTGAACTCTGTGATCCTCACTCACAGTCATGGGAAGAAGGCAGGCAGACAAATTTCCATCTTATAGATAAACAAATGATACCATGGGGGTGGACATTTAGCCTAGTGGTTAATATGTCTCTATTCCATGGCAGAGTACCAGGATTTGATATCCAGCTCTGGTTCCTGACTCCAACTAATTTTAGTTCCTGGCTCTGGCTCAGTACCAGTCATTGCAGGCACCTGGGGAGTAATCTGGCAGATAGAAAATCTCCATCTCTATATTTATGCCTCTCAAATAATTTTTAAAATCTTTTTAAAAAGAAAGTAAAGGAGGAGAAGACAGAGCCCTTTCCCATCTCTGTAAATGGCCCTTCATGCTGGTATGAAAAGAGCCAGACAATGAGAGCTATTACTCTTCTTTTTAGTGTGATGGAGAAGTCATCTCATTGCCAAATCTGCAAGGCATCGTAGTGCTCAACATTACCAGCTATGCTGGAGGTATCAATTTCTGGGGAAGCAACACAGCAACCACAGTGAGTATTGAAACAAGGAGGGGAGAGGGACCCTGAGAAAGTGTCTCAAAAAGGAGAGGTGGAGTAACTAGGGTGAGAAAGTGGACAATAGAGGAAGTGCAGGTGGGATGGGATTTGTATTAGCAAGAAGCTGTATGCTTAGTTTTATAAGCAATTACCATCCCTGAGAACATGAATCAACCAAAGACCTTAAACGTGTCCTGGGCTTTGATTCTTACACTTCTTAGGTCGGACATATCCTTGAAAGTTTACCTAGGCCATTTTCTTTTCACTAAGGAGATCTGTCAGTAAAATCCCTTGGAACACTGCCCATGAACTCTTTTCTCTGAGCTCGCCTAAGAAGGCCATGAAGCCAGTAAGACTGGTCTTGGAGGCTTACAATGCTGGATTGGACAGGGAAGGAACCAGTTAAGAGCTGTGATCTCAGTGCCCTTTTTCCAAACTGGTTTCCTGGCTCCCTCTTTCCCTCCATATTCATGGGCTTGAAAAATTCTTACTAGGAGCCTTCACAACACACCTAGTCATTATGAACAAAGTTTGGTTTCTCAAGGGTGGGAGATGTGACACAGTTCTTCCTCTTCAGGAATATGAAGCTCCTGCAATAGACGATGGGAAGCTGGAAGTAGTGGCAATCTTTGGTTCTGTGCAGATGGCGATGTCCCGAATCATCAACCTGCATCATCATCGCATCGCTCAGGTAGGCGGGGCCCAGCTGGGCACGAGGAAGAGGTTGAGTTTTCTGGCTGTCTGCCAGGATGTGGGGTAGGATCAGGAATTAACGAGGGATAAGAGTCCCAGCATAGGGGGAGTAGGTTATCTGGTGGGCATCAAAGGTGCTGACTGAGGTTGGAGACAAATGTGGTGCAGACTAAAGGAGAAAAAGTTTGTAGGAAACAGGTGATTCTCCTAGGAATTATCTGATTTTGTTCCTTGCCAGTGCTGCCTCAAACACACATTCAAGCTGTGACTATGAGATTTTATGATTGGTATCTGACAGTTGCGTCATTTATCTCCTCCATTCCACTCTTCTTCCCTGGCAGTGCCACGAGGTGATGATAACCATTGAGGGAGAAGAAGGTATCCCAGTGCAGGTGGATGGGGAAGCCTGGCTTCAGAGGCCAGGCCTTATCAAAATTAAATACAAGAATGCTGCCCAAATGCTGGCAAGAGATCAGGTAAGTGGGGAAAGGCTTGCCTTGGGCTCTTACATTGCCTCATCCACAGCTGCCACTTACGTATAAATACTTCCTGAAAAGCGAATTCCTCATAGGGAGTTCTGCATGCCCCTTGCGTGAGAGTCACCTGGGATGCTGATTATAAATGCACACTCCTGGGTCCCACATTAGATCCATTAAATTGGTAAACATGCTCCTTAGAACATTCTGATATATACTGCTGTTTGCAAACGAGTAAGACAAGGCACTCTCTCCTGTGGCTTTGGGCAACCCTGTCTCTCTGCTGCATGCAGAACTAAAGGCCTCAGGTGGTAATGTAGAAATCTCTTTCAACAAGAAATTCTGCACTGAATTTACTCTTTTTAGCTTCCTATAAGCAGGGGTGGGGAATATCCTGACCATGGCCTTAAAATCATCTGGTCTGGGCCCTGCCAAGGCAACTGCAGGTGGGATTCAAAATTCAATACATCTTAAAAATAAATAAATAAATAAATAAAGGGCTGGTGCCATGGCTCACTTGGTTAATCCTCCACCTGCAGCGCCAGCATCCCATATGAGCACCAGTTCTAGTCCCTTTTGCTCCTCTTCCAGTCCAGCTCTCTGCTGTGGCCCAGGAAGGCAGTGGAGGATGACCCAGGTGCTTGGGCCCCTGCACCTGCATGGGGAGACCAGGAAGAAGCACCTGGGCTTTGGATTGGCCCAGCAACGTCCGTAGCAGCCATATGGGGAGTGAACCAATGGAAGGGAAGACCTTTCTCTCTCTCTCTCTCTCTCTCTCTCTCACTGTCTATAACTCTACCTGTCAAATGAATAAAAAAAAATTTTTTTAATTTTAAAAAAATTCAGTACATTGACAGCAGGTTCATCTTTAAGTTGATAAATTTGTATGGACTGCAAATAATGTAATAAATATCCAAATGACCCTCAGCAGAAAAATGGTTCCCCACCCCTGCATAATGTTTCTTAAAGCATTGCATTCGCAAATGTAATTCGCTTCTGTCAAACCTTCTAGAGCTAGAAAGAAACCATTCTGGATGTTTAGCGCATACAGGCTGTCTTCCTCTCTGACTTGTGAATAGTGCATAGAAACAGCAATAGAGTGGGGAGAGAAATCCACTTGACAAACCGGGCATTATACATGTATTCTCATATAGGTCTTTCTGCCAACAAGCCTGTGATGTGACTGCACTTATACTCATTTTACAGATGAGGAAAAATTTTTACTTAATATAGAGTTGATCTTCTGTGTATAAGGTTAATAAAAAATGGATCTCGGGACTGGGAATGGGAGAGGGAGGAGGAGGAAGGAGGGAGAAAGGGGGAGAAGGTATGGTGGGAAGAATCACTGTATTCCCAAAGTTGTACTTATGAAATGCATTAAGTTTGCATTCCTTAAATAAAAGGTTTCTTTGGGGGAAAAGAAAAAGACCAAAGAGGTTAAATAGTTTCCTAATGGTCACACAGCTAGTAAATGCCAGAAGCATGATTCAAAATTAAATTAGCTCTATCTAGCTCAAAACTCCATCACAACCTACTGCCCAGGTTTGGCAAAGAAAGGAGCATGAAAAATGTTTCACTGTCTTCTTGGGCATAGTACCCTCATAAAGGAGTTTTGGTATGACAGACAGCTATGTGATCCAAGCCTGGTGTTCTAAGACCTAGCATATTAAACAACATCAGAACCAAAAATGCCAAGTACAAAAAGGACATTGAATAAAGTGAGGGATGGAGGCAGAGGTGTATAGATGGATGTTTGTGGAGATGAACTATGCCTACAATATACCCACTATACCTGCAAATTACCCACAAATATCTGACTCATAGATAGATTGGTCACATGAACTCTTAACTATAGCAACCATTAGAATCCACCACTATGTTCATTTTCAGGACTTTGAGAATTCAATGAAGACATGGGAGTGCAAGCATACTGAAATTCAGGCTGCCCTGCAACCTCAGCTGGGTTCCCAGGAATCGCAAGATAGCCTCTCTGATGAGGAACATGCCCAGATGCAGCACTTAGCTCAGCTTGCAGAAAATCTCATCAGCAGGTAAGTGGGATGGCCCAGAGAAAGGGCCAAGCATCTTAAGAAGGGTTAAGGAGAAGCAGCCAATTTCTGTCTAATGGCTACCTGGAGGTCAGGCCTCAGACAGGACTCTCACTTAGAGCTTTGAAGATTGACTGGGGCCTGGATGATCCAGGCAGAAAATATTCTTTGTGCTCAGCAATAAGCCAGCTTGGACCTTTCCTATTGGGCTCAGAGATGAATCTGTTTCCTCCTGCTGTCCCAGACCCAACAGGACTAACAGTGTTTATCCTACCCACCTCTATTCCAGCCTCACATCCTACCCAACTTCCCAGGAATTTAAATAAGGTGAGACAGGATGGACAAAGGTGAATACCTAGGGAAGAATAGAAACAGTTTATTTTTTTCTTTTTTTAAAGAAAGATTTATTTTATTTATTTGAAAGGCAGAGTGACAGAGAGAGGATGGGGAGAGACAAAAGAGAGAAAGAGATCTTCCATCCACTGGTTTGCCCCCCCCAATGGCTCTCCAAAGGGCTGGGCCAGGTCAAAGCCAAGATCTTAGCACTCCATCCAGGTGGCAGGGGTACAAGCACTTGGGCTATCTTCCGCTGCTCTCCCAGGCGCATTAGCAGGGAGCTGGATTGGAAGCACAGAGGTAGGTCTTGAACTGGCAGCACTCTGCTATGGGATGTGAGTGTTGCAGCAGCAGCTTAACCTGCTGCACCACAACACCAGCCCCTAGAAACAGTTTTTGATATCAGTGGCTACTGAGAAAAAAAGAAGAGAAAAAAACAGGAGGGAATAAAGAGTCCAAGTCAGGTATGCAGGACTTTTCTTTCTACTCTTATCCCAACCCTTACCAGAAACCCAGGCCAGAAATCCTTCAGATTTCCTGACTCACCTGTCTGTCCTTGTTTTATTACAGACTTAATGACCTGAGCAAGGTCCACCAGCATGTGTCTGTCCTCATGGATTCTGTGAATGCCAGTGCCAACATCTTGAATGATGTATTTTATGGCCAAGACAGTAGCAATGAGGCAGGTGCAGCTTCCTGTACTCCCATTGAGGTAAGGTGCAGTGAGGGAGGGGTAATTGAAGGAAAGAAGTTGAAGCAAACAGGAAAGGGGGTGAAAAGGAATGAAGGGGATCCATAGGCTGGATGGAGAAACTGGGCAAATGATATGGCAGAAAACTGACAAAGCAAAAGGGAAGGCAGTCACTCCTCATTACAGATCCAGAGTGGCTACTGGGGAGAATCCCACAACAGATTTCATTGTCCTGAGATCTAGCCCTTCTCCCTAGTAGCTATCCACAACACTAGGCTCAGGGGAGAAATGGCCCATGGATGGAGAAAAACTTGTCCTTAGCCTGACCCTTCCTTACCCCAAGTAGACACTATCAGAACCAAAGTCCCAGGGTGCCTTGGTTTCCATCTTGAGGACAAGGTCTAAATCAGAACACTTAATGTTAGATATGCAATCCCATGGCTTTACCCACTGCCAGAAGATGTTATTCTTTTTTAAAAGTAACTTAAATGCTAGGCTAAAGATACAGTAGGGTTATGGTCTGCTAAGATGTAGATTAATTATTTCAAGTCAGATCTTCATTTGAGGAGACTTGCAGCTCAGGGCCTGGAGTTTTGAGAAGAGAAACACCTGAGCTCAACTCCACCTGCCATGGGAAAACTGGTTTTATGCCTAGGGCTAACAAGTGGCCTCAATTTACTCTCTGGTTTGCATTTTCCTGTTTTTGTGTACCCACTGCACCCAAGGAATGATGCCAAAAACCAGACTGTGCTGTGCCACTTCTTAGAGAACACCAGAGCAACTGTACCAGTATTTGACAGCTGGCATCAGTTTCGAATAGTTGGAGCCCGTGCTGTACTAGTTGTCCGATATATCGAATAGTAATTTGTTACCTACAGTCATGTCCTATCAGTCTGCTCCCACCTTCCCACAGAGAGGCCAGATGCATACTTACTAACCAACAACTCCTCTTTGTCCTTTCCCTTCCCTTCTTCTCCTCTCAGACTCTAAGCAGAAACGACGCAGTAGATGTTACATTTAGTCTTAAAGGGCTCTACAATGACACCAAAGCTTTCCTGGATGAAAATCTGGTGAGTGCAGGGGATGGGAGCACGGATGGACTGAGTATCCCATCTGAATTTGGTCTGTGCTTGGTTCCATGGCACTGGAGACATGGGAGCATTTTGATCAACGGCTTGCCCAGCCGTCTCTGTTGTGTCACTCAGGACTGTCATTGACCGTCTCAGTTCATAGGTTATTTTATTTCATAGAGACTACTATACCCTGGAAAGAAATGTCTCCTTTGCCTTTGGGAAATGGCTCCTGGGTCCAGACTACAACAATCCAAACAGTGTTCTCCCAGTGAACTCTTCTGAATTGCTCATATTTTCCAAGTTTCTACATAGCTTTCTCACCATGCAGGAAGGCAATAGAGACAGTGGGAAAGCTCGGGGAACTTGGGGTTCAAATCCCAAATCTGCCACTTACTTCCTGTGTTTGTTTCCAAAGTCTGCCATATCAAAGTGCCAAGAACTGGGTGACTTCAAAGCACAACAGTTCCAGATGCTAGAAGTCCAAACTCAAGGTATAGACAGGGTTTTCCTCTGAAGCCCACAGGGGAATCGATCTGGCTGCTGGTGGTTTGCTAATCGTCTTAGGTGCTCCTTGGCTGGTATGCATCACTCCAGTCTCTGCCTCCATCTTCACCTGTGTGTCTGTCTTTATTACAGTCATGGCATGACCCCAGCTTAACGATTCATTATGTCTTCCATGACCCTGTTTCCAAGTAAGATCCCATTCTGAGGCACTGGGAATAAAGAACCCCTGAACACTAGCTGTGTAAAGTAACTTCACCTCCTGGGTCTTGGTTTCCATATCTATAAAATAGGAATTGAAATCCCTATCTCTCAAGGTTATTGTGGGATGTTAAAATGAACTATTGTATAGTAAATGCCTAACACTGCCTGGCATGTAGTAGCAGCTTGATAGATGGTAGCTTTTATTAGTGCTAAAGAGAATGGACGAATCTTCATTTTCAGGCTAAGACTAGCATGTTTCTCACAATGCAAAGCCCACGGCACACTTGGTAAGTGTGTTCTGATGAGGCAACTGATCATGACCACTCCACGTTGGAGTTGGCTGCTGAGGCCCTGAGGCAGGTGCTGTGCTTTGCCTCTCATTTAATTAAAGTTTATTTGAAGAGGGGATTCTGAGTCGATATTGAAAGAAATGTATCCACTTCCCCTTTTCATTTGCTCATCTAATTGCCACATTGCACAAGAGGCAGAGTGGCTAAGACAATCAGGCCAGGCTGTCCCAGCATCTGAGCCCCAAGCTGGAGTCTTTCAGCCTTAGACAACAGCATCAGAAGTACCTTCTATATATAGGCAGAACACAATGTTCTTGCCAGTTTGGGGCAGCAGTAAATATGAGAGTTTAGCCTCTTGTTGCCACTCAGGCTTTCTTAGGGCTCGTTGGCTGAAAATGGGTTTGTGCCAGCTAACAACCTAACTTGAGCATATGCCACATTTGAGAAGGCTCCCGCTATGAGACCTGGTGAGGACCTACATACACACACACACACACACACACACACACAATCCATAATGAGGCCAGGAGGCAGACAGTAGCAATATAAGAATGGCATTGGATCTCCAGAAGGGCTGTCATAGAGATGGGATGGAGATAAGATTTGTCTATGTTGGGTGTTGTTTATCCCCTTGAGGAAGGAGAGCTGTGACAAGCTCAGTGTCAGCAATGAGATGGAGATTTATGCTGAAGTGGATCTCACCCAGCAACTCCCATTGCCCTTATCTGCCATACACATGGGTCATGCAGCTGGGCCAGTCTGTATTGTCCTAAGTCATTCATTGTAAAGCAAAAGAGCTTATTGTCACTCTTGACTTGCTTCTCCATCATCTCCCATCCTAACTGGCCATTACTTCCCATCCTTTCCTACACACAGTCACTGCCACCCTTTTGTGCCAGCTGGTGAGGCTCTAACATCAGCCTGGAGCAGCGAGTGATCCATGCACAGCAAGAAGCCACTTAAGTGCCATATAGAAATTAGAATTCATGGTGGGGAGAAAAGGAGGCCAGATTAGACAAGCTTCAAGCATGACCGAATTGATGATATCAATGTGCATGTGTGCTCCCAACTCCTTATTTAATGGAACATGAACTATCTCACCTATGTTACTGGTATAGAACTCAGTTCTTCTGAGTTAGGATTAGTCTCAAAAGAATCCATAATAGGTTTCCCATGAACTTAGAGTTCAGAGTGTGCAGGGTGTTATCAGGTAGCACTTAAGCTTTGTTTCCTGAGCCTGTGGGACAAGCACCTGGAATTAGTTTCTTCTTTACTAAGAATGAATAGCTGGGAGCTAAAACTTAGCCTGGCAGGGCAAACCCTCTTTGCTAGGAAGTGAAAATTGGAGCCAGTCTTTCTCTAGCCCTCTCTCCTTGCTTCATAAAGTGACCTTTACATTACAATAAGTGTGTAATAAAGATTCTCCCAGCATCTTGTCACTCCACATGTCCTTTCTGGAACAGTGTTGTGTTGAGGATAAACGATAGAGTTAAACAGATCTACGTTCTGTCTAGTCATGTGATTTTGAGCACTAAACTTCTTCAAGTCCTTTTTCTGACCTATGAAATTAGAACAATATTCCTTGGAATGAAATTACGTATGCATACTGCCTGCCTGACATACATTGTGTGCTCAAAACTTAATAGCTATTATTTAAGGCGATATCTCCAGGGACTTGAGGTTAAAGAGTAGGACCCTTGTTCTGGACCCTAAGCTACCCAAAAACTAAATATTAATTGATACTGGTCAAAAGACCTCTTCACTTGCCAAACTGTGTGTGAGTGTGGCCAGCCCCCTGGGAACCCTACCATTTGGTCATTTCCTGGATCTCCCTGTTGAGAAAGAAGAGAGCTGACTACAGCCAATGAAGATGCAAGCAGGCACCCTGTGGTCTCTTAGCTACTAGAAGTGCTGACAGTGGGGGAGAAGGAAATAGTCTGTAGAGGTAAGGTGCTAAGCATTAGACACTCATTTTTTTTTCTGTCTGTACCAGCTGAGAAATGTTGAAGACAAGGCCACATTACAAGCCGCCCTGGATGCCATGAATGAACAGTTTGAAAAGCTTTCTGAGATCGGCTGGATGTGTCCAATTCTTGCTCCAGAGGTACTTAACCCAGAGATTGGGAAGTAAAGGTGGAGGTGGTTTCTTCTGTGGTGTCTTACGTTCCAGTATGATCCAGAACATAATGATTCATGTAGCAGAGGGAGCCTAGAGGTGGCTTTCAGCTTAATGGAGAGTCCACATCCATCTCTTCATCATAAGTGGACAGGGAAAGTAACAAAACACATTGAAAACTTAGGTGATCATAGGGAAATAAGACCCATTTTGTAGCCAAAGATAATCAAGGAATAATAAGCAAGATTGTTTTTTTTTCCTGTGTTTTCCTGGCATCAAATTCCCTATCTCTGCTGAGGACCTGCTGCCAGGACTGAACTTTATCTGAAACACACACATCTGTTCTAAATGGTTGGTGCCCAAGCCATACTGGCAGTTAAATCTTCCAAATATCATCTTTCCCTGCTTCTTGATGGAACTTAACGAGTTTTTTCAGTTGTTCCTCCTAGCAAGTGCATGGTTGAAAAGAAAACCAAGCAAGGGAGAAGTTGCTACAAGACAGCTGTAGGGATGCTGTCTGTTATGGATAACCATAAGTGCTTTCCTAACATTGAAAAATAGTCCCAGTTCATAAATCAAATAACTCAAAGAAGTCTACCTATCACTAAGAAATTACTCTCTTTGTGGTCTGAAAGGGTTTTTATTGAAAATCCCCTACCATAAAACCATTCCTGTCAACCTGTTGAAATCCCTAGTCCCTCCACTCATTCTATAGACCAGTTACATGCAAGTGAGCCTGCCAAACAGGTATGTTTGGATGAATGCAACAACCAGGCTACAATTTCTGAGAAAGAGCTATATACAAATTCAGGTTTTTGAGGAGTCCCCAGCTTTCTTGCATGCCTTTGTTGATGACCTGAGTACTTTTCAGGACTCTTAATCAGTAGCACTCATGGAAGACATTGTTAGGCAGAAAAGGAAAGAAATTCATGTTGCTTCCATTATTACCCAGTTCAGTTCTCCCTCACCAACCTTCCCAGCTACGTAAATGAGCCAGATCTTGAGAGAAATGAAGCAGACACAGTCCATTCCTTGAGGTCCCAATTTGTCTGTAAGTATGCTTGGCCTAGGACCGAATCTCTTTCCATAGGAAAGTATGTAGCCAAAGCGGTAAGTAAGGGCTCACAAAATCATGCACAGCAGAGAACTGATATGCATAATACTGGAGCCTGTGTCTGAAGGAAGGAGTGCTTTTTTCCCCCTAGTTCATGAAGAGCTGCCAGATGAGATAGTAGGGGCCTTGTTTAACCTCTCTGGGCCTCTGCTTTCTCATTTTTAAAAAGTTCTTCTCAGGGTCGGCACAGTGGCTCACTTGGTTAATCCTCTGCCTGAGGCATTGGCATCCCATATGGGCGCTGGGTTCTAGTACTGGCTGCTCCTCTTCCAGTCCAGCTCTCTGCTGTGGCCCAGGAAGGCAGTGGAGGATGGCCCAAGTGCTTGGGCGCCCGCACCCGTGTGAGAAACCAGGAGGAAGCACCTGGCTCCTGGCTTTGGATCAGCACAGCGCCAGCCGTGGTGGCCATTTGGGGAGTAAACCAATGGAAGGAAGACCTTTCTCTCTGTCTCTCTCTCTCTCACTGTCTAACTCTATCTGTCAAATAAATTTTTAAAAAAAGTTCTTCTCATTTATTTGAAAGTCAGAATGAGAGAAGCAAGGCTGGGCTAAGCCAAAGCCAGGAGTTAGGAGCCAGGAAATCCATTCAGGTCTCTCACATGGGTGGCAGGGACCCAAGTACTTGAGCCATCATCTTCCCAGGTACATTAGCAAGGCAGACCAGAGAGAAACTCTGGGCATAGGTGTTTGATTAGATTTTCCTGACTGGGAGTAGCATTCAAAAATAAGGATTTGGAGCAGTTTAGACCTGTTTGTAATCCTCCCCAGGTTCTCTTCTGATCATGTAGAATGCTTACCCAAAGGTTCTGAGTTGAGCATAGGAAGCTGGATTGAAATTGGAAGTAGAGTATGGTGGCATTGTGGCACAGCAAATTAAGTTGCCACCAGCATCCTATATGAGGGCTAGCCACTCTGTTTCTAAACCAGCTCCTTGCTAATGCACCTAGAAAAGAAGCAGAAGATGGCCCAAGTACTTGGGCCCCTGCCACCCACATTGGAGACTCTGATGGAATTCTAGGTTCCTGGCTTCATCTTGGTCTAGCGCTATTCATTGCAGCCATTTGAGGAGAAAACCGGCAGATGGAAGATCTCTCCATGTGTGTCTCTCCCTATTTGTAACTCTGCCTTTCAAACAAATAAATCTTTTTAAAAAATGATTGTGGGACTTGATTGCAAGAACTCCAATATGGGATATGGATATCTTGAGCAGCAGCTTAACCCCCTGTATTACAATAGCTACCCCTGCATCTTTAATATGTGATTGATAATAGTCACTTTACAAAGTTATCATGAGACTTCTGCTAGTGCATTTACTATGATGGTATCTATTCCCCCTGGCATCTTGGTAAAAAAAAAATCAGTTGTTTTCCTAGTGAGCAGTGAATAGAAGCATCTCTCATGCCTGCACAGAGAGATCTGCCTGCTTCCTGCAGCCATCCTTGCCAGGCATCCAGGAATTACTTATGAATGCTAGGTAACTAACATTTTGACCTTCTTCTTGCTCTGGTTTCCCAGGAAAAGTCTTCAGACATGGACAGTAAGAGCCTGAGGTTGAAAGGTCAGTTCCCCAAATTGGGGAAGAAGAAACTAGAAGAGGAAGACAGGCGTAAATCAGGCCAAGGAATCCAGAGATTTTTTGGTAAGTCTCCACCACAGCGACACGCAGCTCTGGGCAGAAATGCTCTTAGGCATGATGGTGATGAAAAGGGAAGCCAGCTGAGAGCCCACAGCTTGGTAATGCCAAGCAATCACTTGGAAAAGATGTGAATTCAAAAGTGATTGGGACACTTTGATCAGGGCAGGCGGTGGGGTGGGGGTGGAACTAGAAAAGGAATGTCACTGTGTGGCCTTAATGATGTGTACAGCTGGAAACACAATCAGAAGCCAGCAGTTATTTTTCTGCTTGACCCATTCCTGAAAGTCAGGAACAAGTTCCACAGCCTATCTAAACATTTTCCCCCATCTGTCATAAGAAGTTCCTGAAGATACGAAATGTCTATACATTTCATCACTTGAATTTGGCGCCCATTCCTTCCTTCTTCAGAATTGCTCCTAAGCACTACTTGTACATCAGTAGGACTCAAAAGAAGGTTTTCTTAGAGTCATCCATTATTCCAGTTCTGATGTCGATAGTTCTTATATCCGGGGCCAAGACAACCTGGAACTTTGAGCCATATAGCAGTAGAGGACATGGGAAAAAAGAGAGTTTTTTTTTTTTCTGGGTTTGGGGGAGTAACAAAGTTTGCATAGATGTCAAGAGAGAATCACTTTCTTTTCTATCTATTTGAAAGGCACAATTACAGAGAGAGAGGGAGGGAGAGACAGAGAGAGAAAAAGAGGTCTTCCATCCACTGGTTCACTCCGCAAATGGCTGCATCAGCCAGAACTGGGATGATCCGAAGCCAGGAGCTGGGAGCTTCTTTTGGGTCTCCCACGTAGGTGCAGAGGCCCAAGGACTTGGGCCATCTTCAACTGCCTTCTCAGGCACATTAGCAGAGTGCTGGATAGAAAGTGGAGCAGTCAGGACTCAAACCAATGCCAATATGGGATAACAGCACTGCAGACAGTGGCTTGACCTTCTATACCACAAGAGAGAATCTCTTGAACCAAGAGGTTTTCTCAGTGATACTCCACCTGGTTTGAGTCCCTACTAATCTGCAAACTGGGAGACAATGCATGGTATTTGAGAGTATTTCTAAAGATGCTGATGGAGTCAGTAGCAATTCTATAAATTATCAGGTGCTGAGGATCCATCCCATTTGTGTTTGGCTCCCATGATATCAGCTGGTTTTCTCTGGTGATTCAGAGAGGGTTGGTGTAGTGGGAACAAGCCAGTCTCCACTAACAGACTGTTTGCCATCTTTAGAGTTCATGTATTTGGCCATCTAGCAATGTACTAACCTTATGATTTCTGCACTTATTTTTTCTCTGAAGGCAGTTTATGGCATCGCCGAAATCGTGAAGATCAAGCAACTGATGATGAGCCTCCAGCACCATCAAGATCTCTGTTGTAGCCCTTAAAAGCTGGAGAGTGAACTCATATACAAATTCTCCTCAAAAAAATACTGTTGAAACCTCAATCGAGCCTACACCACATTGTTTCAGAACAAGCATGTGCACCACCAAGGAAGACCCTCCAATTCTTTACACTAACACACTCTTCCTGGACTGAATCAGGTCTCCTTAGAGGTTTACATTTTCTCATTGGCCAAAGATTCTTGTTCTGAGTTGTCTTGTTCAGTTCTCCTTCTCTTTGTACATATTGAGAAATCATAGTATTTCCTTTATGAATGGCCTGGGATCTACAAAGGATTCAATGGAATTCAACTCTTGCAGTAAGACTGCTGATGCTAAGGAAATGAATGAATGCAAGAAAGACTTTCAGGGAGATGAAGAGAGGGGGCAGGACAGCCAGGTCTGGTTGTGTCTCCCCTCAATCTCTGCCAAACACAATTCGCAGTTTCCTGAGATCTCTGCTGGTTGGCTCACTAAACTGAGTTCTAGATCCTGGGAGCTGGAGGCTTGTCCACTTGCCTGTTTATATGACCATTTGAAATCTTTTCTTGGAGATATGGGAAACCCTCCTTTGCTGCAAAGCCTTTGTGTTTCTCCATGTGTGCTTGTAATGTCTTTGCACATGTCCAGGTGGTGCTCTGGTGGCTGGGTGGGTCCATTGGTTGGCGCTCACCCCTCATAGCAACCATTAAGGCCCCCTCCTACTGCCTTAATCCTAGCCTGCATGCCTCCATGGAGTGTTTGCCTGCATTCTTGCTGGGTTTTTTAAGTAAACGTTTTGCCACTGTGCTGCAGTATAGATTATATATAGAGACATAAAGATGTAAATATATAGAGATATTTTTAAAGAACTGAAAATACAACTCAACCTCTAAGTGACCCTATAATTTATTGTGCTAACCCAGGACTCCCTCCCTATCTCCATTGCCCTACACACACATACACCTCTACCAACTGCTCTAGATCTTGGTGGAGCTTCTAATCTTTTGGTGCATTTTCAGCGTCTTAGAAATGGCTGGGCTCTACCTTTAGCCCAGTCAATTCTGACACCCCTTAAAAATTCTGAGCCAGGCCGCAGAATTGAGAACAAAAAATCCCAATGCCTCTGAGAAGGGGGCTATGCCGGCATGCTGCCTTTTTTGTTCAATTTGTCCTGGACTCTACATCAGCAACTACCCTGACCTGTGCTGGCCCCTTCCCCAATAAAACAACCATTATGGAGCAACCAGGCCTTGAGTCACAGGCTGTGCGGACAGTCCCAAAATCACCTTCAGATCTTCCATTTTGCATTTTTCCCTGGAGTGCAGAGTGGCATTCTACATGAACAGAAGAGAACTTGGACTTGGGGAAATGGAGGCTAAAAGCCCCTCCTTCCCCACGGTTTTTTCTTCCAAATTTCTAAGGACTGCAACAGGCCTAAACAGCTCCAAATCCCAATTTGTGTTTTTGAATTTCTACTCCCAGTCAGTCAAATCTAATCAAACACCTATGCCCAGAGAGTTTCTCTCTTGTCTGCCTTGCATCCTCACCCTATGCTCAACTCAGAACCTTTGGGTAAGCTTCCCTTCCCCTTTATCAAGAGAAAGCCAAAAACCTGACCTCTCCCTACTCTTCAAACAGTGTGCTCAATTTCCTGACTCAGTCCAATGGCTGGTTCATCGAGGTGCACAATCCAGACTCCAAGCACTGGTTCTCAACTCTGGAACTCCACCAGCCTAATCCACTTAAACCAGCCTCCTGTATTCCACCTCTGCAGGGGTGAGGAGAAAACTACTAACAAGGGGATAATCCCCAAATGTCTGACTGCTCTGCCAAACAAAAGTCCTGGCGCTACAAGCAGAGAAGAAAGTCGAAGGAAAATGCCAAGAGGAAACATTTACAAAACACCAGGATGTGTTAACTTATCGTGTATATCTGAGTGGGGAGTGTGCTGTTGCTGTGTTTTTGGCTTTCTCTGGATAGCTCTTTCTTTCCAAGAGGAGGTATTGGATCACATCAGCCAGGTCACCATCACAGCTCAACTCGGGTCCTCCATGGCAGCACGCCTTAATGCCTGCACACACACTCATAGATTGGGAACCAAGTTGCATTTTTCTCAGAAGAAACTTTTCCAAAAGGGAAAATGTTCACATGAGAAAAGTTAAGGGAACAGAAGGAAGTCTTGAGAAAGGATAGCCTTATCTTGACCGTATTCTAAGTGGGGCTATGTCTTGTAATTATTTTTTGCCAGTGATGATAGTAAACTGTAATAGGACTTCATATCTTGTGCTTGCTTGGCTGAAGTACTATAGGTCTTGGTACATTGTAATGCTGCTGTTGCTCTGTTAATACCATATGGATTCCCTTCCACCCACCCTATCTTCCCACCCTGAGTCAGAACAATATTGAATGTTCAGAACCACTAAGATTTGGGGCTTGAGTCCAATATGGAGCAGAGTTGACAGATGACAAGGCCCAGGAGCAGGTGTGGCTTGTTAAATCGCTCAGTTACCTGCAAAATGGCTTAGTTCCCAGTTGTATCCTGAAAAGGAAGACAACCTCCTGAGCATCTGTTCGTGCACACACTCACTTAGAAATGAAGCAAGAAGTTATTCCTCTCTCAAGGGATTTGCCTTAGCCCCTGGGAGCATAAACTCTTTTCAGGACTTCACTGCTAACTACCTGCAGAGATACAATTGCTATGGTGGTGGGACCAGACACCAAATATCCATCTCAATTTTGTTCACAGACACCACTAAGAGCCAAAGCTCTGGGGTTTGGTTGCATCGTTGGTAGAAGTTTCTGAGGAATTGATAGAGTGGGCAATTCCAGGCCCGAAGAATAGTGGAGAAGGAAAAAGCCAGCTAGCTTTAAACTGACATCAAGTCCTTTGGTGTCAACACTATAAGAGATTAGTCCCCTCATCCTAAAGGCCCTGTGCTATGTTGAACAGAACAGGGGAAGAATACAGAAAAAAAAATGTCAACTTAATAAATATTAACCAGAAAAATCAACAGGGTCAACGTACCCTTCCCTGGGGATACAAGTGGGAAAAAATGTTTTTTACAAGAGGTAGAAACTAATACCAAAGCAACCAAACCGATTCACACCATTCCATCCTGTAAGGGACCTTGACTGGCTGTGTGGATTAAGGGAATTGTTTTTGTCTGTTTGATGGCTAATCTGTAATCCTCTGTTGTTTTCTGTTGTGTGGTTTTTGTTTCCTTGGAGGCCACTGCAAATAACCAGCAGGGCCAGGGGCTGGTGAGGAGAGGAAGTGAGGTAGTGAAAGGTTAACAGAAAGAAAAAGAAAGAAAGAAAAGGTCTGCAAAGTGTGCCTATTCCTCTTCCCCCCCTCCAAAATGGATCACCAGTCCTCAAAGTTAATAAAGTATTGCTTCTTAAAGTATTTTAATAAATGGATAAATATAGTTAACACCAGAGTTGTGTTATTTACCACAGAATGGTGGGGGGAGGGCAATGGATGGTGGCAGAAATGGGAGGGGGAGGCTTGGGTGGTCACCCAGACTCTCTCAGCAAACCACATGCACATAGGGGTGGTGGCAGCAGCACATACCAAGAATATCCACTAGGGTTGTCTGTAATTCTAAAAGTGCTGCCACCAAGAATTCTGATGGCTAGCTGCAACTCCCGACAACCCCATGGGGAAATGACTGCCACTGTAATTGGTTTAGAAGCCAGGTCTCTGCAGGATACAGATCTCAAGGAAGTGATTTGGTTACTGGGAAGATGAAATGGGATGATGGAATAGAACCCAGAGTAGAACTAAACACGCGTGTGGGGCACCTTGAAAAACTTGGCCAGCACAATCTATTTTCTCCAACACATACATCACATACAGTCCTCCCCTCCAGAAAGGCTTGTGGGAGAAGCCTTCCATTTCCATGCAAAACTGAGTAGGTCCGACAACCAAAATGGTTGAATTCCTGCCCTATGAGCAGTGACCCCAGGCAAGCCAGATATTAGCTCCATTGAATAGGTGGGCAACTGAGGCTGTACCAGGGCAGGATTTCACAACACACTATGCCGGGGTAAGGACTCAGCCCTTCTAAATCCTTGACTTTCCAGGACTCAAAAGTGTCTCTTCCTTAGAGACAAAAATTCTTGTGACTTTCAGGAGCACATTTTATTTTATTTGACAGGTAGAGTTATAGACAGCAGAAAGAGACAGAGAGAAAGGTCTTCCTTCCATTGGTTCACTTCCCTAATGGTCACCATGGCCAGCACTGCGCCGATCTGAAGCCAGGAGCCAGGTGCCTCCTCCCAGTCTCCCATGTGGGTGCAGGGACCCAAGCACTTGGGCCATCCTCCACTGCCCTCCCAGGCCACAGCAGAGAGTTGGACTGGAAGAAGAGCAACCGGGACTAGTACCCAGCACCCCAACTGGGACTAGAACCTGGGGTGCCGGAGCCGCAGGCAGAAGATTAGCCAAGTGAGCCACGGCGCTGGCCCAGGAGCACATTTTAGTCTACTGTGACGAAATGACATCCTTACACTTTATGTGGAGAAATAGCCCTATGGCCAAGGAGCAACCACCAGGCTGGGCCCTCCTTGTGACCCCCACTAACAAGTCCATACTACATCCTGGAGGCTAGGGAGGAAACTTCCACATTCAACTTTCAAAGCTGCTTTCACAATTATCATACAATATCAGTACCCTTGTTCCTATTTGTGTAGCATTCATGTGTGAAGACTTAGTAACTACCACCACTGTCAGGATCCTGAACAATTGGTCCCATAAATCTCCTTCATACTGTTCCTTTAAGTCACTCCTTAACCTTGCCCCCTTATCATGGCAGTTTTGTCCTTTTAAGAATGTCACATACTACGTAACCTTTTGAAACAGCCTTCCTTTTTTAAAGATTTATTTATTTATTATTTATTTGTTTGAAAGTCAGAGTTACAAAGAGACAGGGAGAAAGAGAGAGAGATCTTGCATCCATCATTCACTCCCCAGATGGCTGCAATGATCAGGGCTGGGCCAAACCAAAGCCAGGAGCCAGAAGCTTCATCTGGGTCTCCCACATGTATGGCAGTAGCCAAACACTTGGGCCATCTTCAGCTGCTTTGCTCAGGCCTTTAGCAGAGAGCAGGATTAAAAGTAAAGCAACCGAGACTTGAACCGGCACCCATATGGGATGTTAGCATTGCAAGTGATGGCTTTACCTGCAAGGCCTGGTGCCAGTCCCTAAAACAGGCATCATTAGCCAGAATAATGCCTTTCAGCATCTTATAAGTTGTTATGTGAATTAAACTTATTCCTTTTGCTAATGGTATTCTATTACATGCGCCCATCAGTTTGTTCCTCCATTCACCCACAGAAGGATCTTTAGGTCATTTCCAGGTTCTTTGATTCATGAATTATTTCAAAATGTGTTATTTTATTTTCAAGTGTTTGAAGATTTCACTATTTTTCTGTTACTGATTTCTAGTTTTCCACTGTGGTCAAAGAACACATTCTAGGGGCTGGTGCTGTGGTGTAGGAGGTTAAGCTGTAGCCTGCAACACCAGCATATCATATGAGTGCTGGTTCAAGTCCCAGTTGCTCAGCTTTCCCATCTAGCTCTGCTAAGGCACTTGGGAAAGTAACAGAAGATGGTCCAGGTGCTTGGACCCTGTCACACACATGGGAGACCTGGATGGAGTTCCTGGCTCCTGCCTTTGGCTTGACCCAGCCCCAGCTGTTGAAGCCATTTGGGGACTGAACCAATGGATGGAGTACCTCTCTCCTCTCTCTCTCTCTCTCTCTCTCTCTCTCTCTCTCTCTGTGTGTGTGTGTGTGTGTCTGTAATTCTGCCAATCAGCGCCAGCTGCAGTGACCACTTGGGGGATGAACCAACAGAAAAAGGAAGACCTTTCTCTCTGTCTCTCACTGTCCACTCTGCCTGTCAAAAAAAATTTCTTTTAAAAAATGTATTTTATATTAGTTCAATTCTTTTGAATTGATTAAGGCTTGTTTATGACCTAGATTAGGTTCTGTCTTGGTGGATGTCCCATGTGCACTGGAGAAGGTGGATTCTGCTATTGGTTTGTAGGATATTCTAGAAATGCCTGTTGGATTCAATTGTTTGATGGCGGTGTTTATTTCTTCAATGTCCTTTCTGATTTCCTGCCTGCTAGCTTCTGCACCAATTACCAAAACTCTAAGTGTGGCTGCATTCATTTCTTCCTTGAGTAATATCAGTTTTTGCTTGTATTTTGAAACCTTTATTATTAGGAACAAACAACATTTAGGATTTTATGTCTTCTTGGTGAACTAAACTTTTTTTTTTGACAGGCAGAGTGGACACACAGAGAGAGAGAGAGAGAAAGGTCTTCCTTTGCCATTGGTTCACCCCCCAATGGCCGCTGCGGCCGGTGCACCGCGCTGATCTGAAGGCAGGAGCCAGGTGCTTCTGGTCTCCCATGGGGTGCAGGGCCCAAGCACCTGGGCCATCCTCCACTGCACTCCCTGGCCACAGCAGAGAGCTGGCCTGGAAGAGGGGCAACTGGAACAGAATCCGGCACCCTGACCAGGACTAGAACCCGGTGTGCCAGCACTGCAGGTGGAGGATTAGCCTATTGAGCCATTGAGCTGCAGAGCTGGCCAATTAAAACTTTTATCCACAACATACCTCTATCCTTGGCAATTTCTTTGCTTTAAAATGCACGTTGTCTTATGTTAATTTAGCCACTCCAGCTTTCTTTTGATTCATTTTTTGAATCAATGTTTTCAGTCTTTGATTTTATTTTATTTTTTAAGGGCAACCCAGTGCCTTTTGCTTTTCTAAAGCACTGAAAAGTTTTCAAGGGCATTTTTATTCTGACACAGACCACGCACACTGAGTTAATATGTTGTCCTTCTTTTTTAAAAAAAAGATTGATTTTTTTAATTTATTTGAAAGGCAGAGTTACAGAGAGAGCAAGAGACAGAGAGAAAGGGAGAGAACTTGCATCTACTGCTTCACTCCCCAAATGGCTGCAAAGGCTGAGGCTAGGCCAGGCTGAAGCCAGGAGCCAGGATTTTGTTTCCAGTCTCCCATGTGAGTGCGAGGACCCACGTATTTCAGTCATCTTCAACTGTTTTTCCATGGCTGTTAGCAGGAAGCTGGATCAGAAGTAGATCATCCGAGTTTCCAATCTGTGCCCACAACGAGATGCAGGTGTCACAGGCGGCAGCTTAACTCACCATGTCAGAACACCGGCCCCAGCCTTTTACTTTTAATCTGCCTTCATCATCACATTTAAAGTGCAATTCTATAGAAAACATATGGCTAGGTCATTTTTAAAAAGTCCGTTGTGTGGGCTGGCGCTGCGGCCCACTTGGCTAATCCTCTGCCTGCGGCTCTCACACATGGGGTTCTAGTCCCGGTTGGGGCACCGGATTCTGTCCCGGTTGCTCCTCTTCCAGTCCAGCTCTCTGCTGTGGCCCGGGAAGGCAGTGGAGGATGGCCCAAGGGCTTGGGCCCTGCACCTGCATGGGAGACCAGGAGGAAGCACCTGGCTCCTGCCTTCAGATCCGCACAGCGCCAGCCGTAGCAGCCATTTGGGGGGTGAACTAACGGAAGGAACACCTTACTCTCTTCTCTCTCTCTCACTGTCTAACTCTGCCTGTCAAAAAAATAAAATAAAAATAAAAGTCTATTGTGATAATATCTATCTTCTCATTGGTACATTTGCACCATTTCATATAATTATTGATATGAATGGATTTAGGTTTGCCATTTTATGATTTTTTTCAAGTTAGTCTTTTTTTTATTCCTCTGTGTCCCTTTTCTTTGTCTTCTTTTGAATTATTTGAACATTTTTATTTTCCTATTATAATTTACATATTGTGGTTTTGACATACCTTTGTAAAATTTTTAATAGTTGCCTTAGAAATTACAAAATACAATATTTCCACAGTCTACTTAGAATCAATAATTTTTTTTGAGAGGTAGAGTTAGACAGTGAGAGAGAGACAGAGAAAGGTCTTCCTTCCGTTGGTTCACCCCACAAATGGCTGCCACGGCCAGCGCGCTGCGCTGATCTGAAGCCAGGAGCCAGGTGCTTCCTCCTGGTCTCCCATGCAGGTGCAGGGCCCAAGCACTTGGGCCATCCTCCACTGCCTTCCCGGGCCACAGCAGAGAGCTGGACTGGAAGAGGAGCAACCAGGACAGAACCCGGCGCCCCAACCGGGACTAGAACCTGGGGTGCCGGCACCACAGGCGGAGGATTAGCCAAGTGAGCTGTGGCATCGGCCAGAATCAATATTTGACCACTTCAATTGCAATGTAAAAACCTCACCAGCATATTAAGTCCTGTACCCTGGTCACTTTACATTATCTTTATCTTATGTATGACATCTATAAACATTGAAAATTACATCAGAAAAATGTAATCTTCGCTTTCAATCATCCGACATGTTGCACAAAACTCAACAAAAGAACAGTCTATTACGTCTATCCACACATTTGCCACTTTTGTTGCACTTCCTTCATTCCTAATGTTCCAATATCCCTTCCTTCATCATCTCATTTCTATATGAAGAAATTACTTTAGGTCAGCTTGCAGTGAATTTTCTTACTTTGCCTTCATCCGAAATTGCATCTTAAATTTTACCTTCATTCCTGAAAGCTAACTTTTGCTGGATATTGAATTCTGGGTTAGTAGTTCTTTTATTTCTTCTTTTTTATTTTTTATTTTTGACAGGCAGAGTTAGTGAAAAAGAGAGACAGAGAGAAAGGTCTTCCTTCCGTTGGTTCACCCCACAAATGGCTGCTACGGCTGGTGCGCTGTGCCGATCCAAAGCCAGGAGTCAGATACACCCTCCCGGTCTCCCATGCAGGTGCAGGGCCCAAGCCCTTGGGCCATCCTCCACTGCCTTCCCGGGCCACAGCAGAGAGCTGGACTGGAAGAGGAGCAACTGGGACAGAATCTGGCGCCCCAACCAGGACTAGAACCCGGGGTGCCAGCACTGCAGGCAGAGGATTAGCCAAATGAGGTGCAGCGCCAGCCTTGTTCTTTTATTTCTTCATCAGATTTTCTGATAAGAAATCTCTAGTCATTCAAGTCGTGATTCACCTATATTTAATGCATTGCCCACCCCATGCTTTTAAGGTATTTTTTCCTTTCTTTTGCAGCAGGCTGACTATGATTTATCTGTCTGTGGGTTTATTTTAGTTTATCCTAAGTTCACCCATTTTCTTTAAACTATAGGATGACATCTCTCAGCAAACTTATACATTTCTTCAGATTTTTTTTTCGGCTGTTCTTTTCCTCCTCTGCTTCTAGAACTCCAATAGAACAACTGACAGACCTTTTGTTATTATTAGATGAATTCATGAAGCACTGTTCATTTTTGGCAGTTTTTCCTCTTTCATGCTGCATACTTTCTATTTATGCACCTTCAAGCTGACTGACCCTTTCCTCTGTCATCCCCTGCTGCTATTGAGTCCATCCAGTGAGTTTCTCTCTAATTTCAGTTATGCAGTTTTCAATTCCAAAATTTCCTTTTGGTTCTGAATATCTTCTATTCATTTAGTGGGACTTCATATTTTAACTTTTGTTCCAAGTGTGTCTGCTCTTGTTCATTTGAGTTTTTATGGTAGGTGAATTTAAAGTCTTTGTCAGATAATTCCAAAACCTGTGTTCTCTTGCTCCTAATATCTGTTAATTGCCTTAAAAATACGTGCATATATTTGAGAGACAGACAGCAAACTCCCATATGCTAGTTTATGCCCCAAATATCCACAATGGCTGGGGATGTGCCAAGCCAAAGTCAGGAGCCAGAATTCAATACAGACCTCCAAGTGTGTTTCAGAGACCCAACCACTTGATCTATCATCTGCTCTCTCCCAGTGTCTGCATTAGCAGGAAGCTGGAATCAGGGGCAGAGCTGGAACTTGAACTCAGGCACTCCAAACATGGGTTGTAGTTGTCCCAACCAATGGCTCAACTGCTAGGCCAAATCCCCACTCCTGTTCATTGTCTTTTTTCTAGTTTTAAGATTTATTTATTTATTTGAAAGTCAGAGTTACACAGAGAGAGGAAAGATAGAGAGAGAGAGAGGTCTTCCATCCACTGGTTCACTCCCCAATTGGCCACAATGGCCGGAGCTGTGCTGATCCGAAGCCAGGAGCCAGGAGCTTCTTCTGCATCTCCCACGTGGATGCAGGGGTCCAAGGACTTGGGCCATCTTCCACTTCTTTCCCAGGCCATAGCAGAGAGCTGGATTGGAAGTGGAGTAGCTGGGTCTCAAACCAGTGCCAATATGGGATGCCAGTGCTTCAGGCCAGCGCGTTAACCCACTGCGTAATAGTGCTGGCCCCTATTCATTGTCTTTTACCATACAAGTTTGAGATGCTTGTAGTTCTTCATACATCTATTAATTCTGGAGTATATCATTGATGTTTTCAATATGACATTATAAGATCCTAAGCCTAGTTAAAATTCTATTTAAAATGTTGATAGTTTCATTTTAGTAGTCAATCTGACTATATTCAAGCCAAAAATTCCCACATGCTTTCTCTGGGCTGGAGGTTCAACATCAGATCAGTTTTTAAAGTCTTTGCCAAAAAAAAAGTCTTTTCCTTACTATTTGGATCTGTTGAGTATATGTGTGTCACTAAGCGGTCAGCCTGGAACCTAGATAGATGTCTGTTATTTCAATTCTCCAATTTTTGGATAAGCTAAATATTATCTGATCAACACACAAACCAGTTGGGGATATGTACCCAGGAGCACTTTTTTT
Source organism: Sylvilagus floridanus (assembly GCA_949820135.1). Lineage (NCBI taxonomy): Eukaryota > Metazoa > Chordata > Mammalia > Lagomorpha > Leporidae > Sylvilagus > Sylvilagus floridanus. Next base: position 97,609,505 of record OX463223.1, read on the forward strand.
TTTTTTAAAAGAAGACGCAATGGGGGCCGGTGCTGTGGCGCAGCGGGGTTAACACCCTGGCCTGAAGCGTCAGCATCACATTTGGGTGCAGGTTCAAGTCCCAGCTGCTCCACTTCCAATACAGCTCTCTGCTATGGCCTGGGAGAGCAGAAGATGGCCCAAGTCTTTGGGCCCCTGCACCTCCGTGGGAGACCTGGAGGAAGTTCCTGGCTCCTGGCTTTGGATCAGCACAGCTCCGGCCGTTGCGGCCAATTGGGGAATGAACAAGCGGATGGAAGACTCTCTCTCTCTCTGCCTCTCTTCTCTCTGTGTGTATTTCTGACTTTCAAATAAATAAATAAATATTTTTTTTTAAAAAGACGACAACGACACTATGTGGCCATTTGAGCTTTCCCCTTTGTACATCCTCCTTGGGACTGCTCGGTTCATTATGCTTCCCTTCCAGTACTCTAGTCAGAAATGTTCACGTCTGCAATTATACCACATCTCCAGACAAATGTTAGGACAAAAGAGAGATTAAAAAAAAAAAACAGTGCAGTTCTCTTCTCTCTCCTGGTCACAGTTTTATCAAACAGAGGTTATGGAGCCCTGCCCTGAGAATCCTGGCTCCTGAAGCTTCCCAATACTTCCATTATTGCTGCCACTGCATGACTTCCTGGAGGATGAGGTGTGATAGAAGAAAGTTAAAAAACAGATATTCTCCTACTTTCTCTGAGCTTTAGGAATTCCCTCTCACATCTCGATGGAGCCATACCTAGAGGGCATCTCCTGGAGCTTTCCATCGTACCAGAATGTTTACTATGAGATTTATGACTGGATTAAGTTCAACCTGGTGAACCTCAGAGAGGGGGAAAACTGTGGAAAACCCACCATCGTGTGTTACTTCTTCAGCTTCTGGTAATCTTATCCCATCTGCTTGGTTATTTACTTTTCAGAATTCTCAAATAGCTGCGCCAGGCATTCTATCATTTTAATGATAGTGTGTAATAGGAAACAAATGGCAGATGCTTAACTGTCTTACCCAGAACTGTAATCCTAAAGTTGAATTACAAATAAGTCAATCTGGTAGTTATGTGGAAGGGGAATTTGAAGGGAACAAGATTGACGATAGGGAGATCACTTAGGAAACTACTGTAGTAACCCAGGCAATAGATTAGATAGCAAACCTGGGCAGTGGTAGGAGAAGATATGATGACGAATCAATTCAACAAATATTTGGGAGGGAAAATTTAATGAAGTCACTCTAAGGCCATAATTAAAAATGTAAGTCTAGTATATGAGTGGTCAAGCTTAAAGTTAGGGATGGGAGGTTAAAAAAAAAGTCATATGACTGACTGATCAGTTGTTGTAGAGGGTAAAGGGAGACCAGGCAATCTTCCTAATGTCTGGTTTTGGTAACTAGGTGGATGGTGATCAAGATAACGAATATAAAAGATAAAACTAGGTTACCAGGAGGAAAATTTTAGCTTTGGACATGTTCAGTTTGAGGTAATTGTGTGACATTCAGGTAGCTACGGCTAACAGAAAGTAGACAAATGCCTGAACCCAGAGCCACAAGTTTTGGCTAAATGCTGTGGTACAACAGGTTAAGGAAGCTGAGGTCTATGATGCGGGCATCCCATATCAGAGTGCTGGTTTGAGTCCCGGCTGTTCCACTTCTGATCTAGCTCTCTGCTTATGGCCTGGGAAAGCAGTAGAAAATGGCCCAAGTGGTTGGGCCCCTGCACCCATGTGGGAGACCCAGAAGAAGCTTTGGATCAGCTCAGCTCCAGTCGTTGCAGCCATTTAGGGAGTGAACCAGCAGGTGGAAGACCTCTCTCTCTCTGTTTCTGTTTCTGTCCGTAACCCTGCCTCTCAAATAAATAAATAAATCTTAAAAAAAATAAAGTACTGGGTGTTTTCTGCTGTGGCAAACATTACTTGCTGAATTGTGGGGAGGCCAGGGAGGTAGGATTGAGGTTCTTGAACAACTTGCACAGAGGATGTTCAACTCCTCTACTAACATCTGCACTAACTGACCCAGGCACATCATGCCAGAACCTCCTAAGGCTTTAGGAATTAAAATTGGTCAAGTGGTTGGTACTTGTATTCATGGGACATCTTGCTGATTTCCTGGGTAGCAAGGTCTTCTCTTGGTAGACAAAGAGGTCCAGCACATCACTCCAAGCAATTTTTAACAATATTTAGACTCCACAAAGCTACCTAACTATGAAAGTAGAGCTTGTTGGGGTTAAAGCCCTGAGTCCTACCTTACCATCACCTGGGAAGAAGCAAACATCCTGAGATTGGGACCCAAGGGTATTAGCCTACACTACCAGTTGTACCAGCCCTAAGCACTGAGGCCTGCCTCAGAGGTAGGGGATTTTTGCCTTGTTTTTTTTTTTCTACCTTCAGGGACCTCCTACAGATGCACCCATCAGTTCCCACTCATCTCAATTCCTCTCCCCTTGAGGAAGTGGCCTCGGGACATGAGAGAAACTTAGATAAGCTAGACCTCAAGGTACAGCCTTTCCCAAGGCAGGAGGAAATTTCTTGGATTGTGAGTGGAGCTCCTGAGCCACAAGAAAGGGAGTGAGCCATGTTAACAATAACCATTCATTTTTTTATTATTTTTTTATGCTCATAAAATATAACAATAATTTCTTCTATTTAATAAAAATATTTATAACATTTTTTTTTACTTCAGGAGAAGAAAACATAGAGGGAAAACAAAGAAAACTGATTAAGAAACAAATTCAGATAGAATAAATATAGCCTGGTTACATGTCTGTCTAGCTCTGGTGGCTACTGCCAGAAAACTAGGCCTTCCACCTCACAATTAGCCTTTAAAAATCTCCTCCAGCTTCGATATTTCCAAGGGAGGGATTTTGGAGACTTTGAAGAAGTCACTGCAAAAGGAAGAAGAGAGGTCCACTCAGTGTAAAACAGGCCAAAGCCAAACCCCCCTCCAGGGAACAAGTGGGAGATGGAGCCCTTGGTTTCCTATCTCCCTTTTACCATGGATTAAAAAAAAAGGTGAAAATTCCTTGACTCTTTTTCTCTTAAGTGAGGCTAGCCTGGGCCTAGTGTTTGAAAGCTCTCTCATGGATGAACATGAATTCAACCTCCAAACCGAGCCTTGGTACTTACCTCTGAGAATACTTGGAATACACAGTCCGGAGCTTGTCGCGAAAATGGAGAGTCAGAGTGCCATTCAGTTGCTTGACCAAGGGGTACAGCTCAGAGATCGTGTAGCCACTGTAAAATTCTAAGGAAGGAACCTGGAAGAAGCAATATCAACAGTGACTTCTATAGGAAGCAGACCCTTTTCTCCAGCTCTGCTCTCCCAAGTCTAAACTTCTTATCCATGGCTTAGGCAAGGATAATATTCTAAACATTTCAGAATCATAACAGTACAGTGATCAGTGATTATAGAGTACTATGTAGAAGAGTGGATTCCAGCCAAACCATTGGGGTGGCTATATTCATATGTACCAATTAGATACTATCCCTGGGTACAGGTATTCCTGTAAGCTAATATCCACCAACAGCCTAAAAAACAGGAGTAACTGTCATTTACTTATGCTCAGGTTCACGTCCAACAACCAGACAACCCCCTGAACAAACCTATAGTCCCAGCTCAACAGCCAACAGAAACTGAAGACTGCTTCTCTCTCAGGATCTAACAGTATCATTCCATACATTCATTTTCTCACTCAACTATCAGAATGCTATTATGTAGCAGAAGCAATGGGGTAGTGCTTAAGAGCAGAGGTTCTGCAAGCAGACTGCTTCAGTTCAAATTCCAGCTCTACTAACAGCATGAACTTGAACCAATTATTTAACCTCCTGGTGTCTCAGTTTCCCCAATCTGCCAAATGGGGATCCTTTTAGTAGTTACACCATCAGATTAAAGAACTTAATCTACAGTCATCCCCCAGCATCCATGAGGGATTGGTTCCAGGACTTCCTGTGGATACGAAAATCCACATTTAAGCCCCTTAGATAAAATAGTGCAGCATTTACCTATATCCTACCTCCATCCTCCTATATACTTTAAATCACCTCTTGCTTACTTATAATACTGAATACAATGTAAATGTTGTATAAATAGTTGTCATACTGTATTGTTTATGGAGTAATGACAAGAAAAAAATCTGTACATGTTCAGCACACATGTAATGTTCTTCTAAATATTATCCATCCGCAACTGATAGAATCCATACATGTGGAACCCACAGGTACAGAAGGCCAACTGTCCATATAGAACACATAGAACACAGTCTAGCAATAGCCCCCTAACATGATATCTAGGAGTAATATTACTGTGTAGGATGCTGGGGACAAATGATGACTAAAGCGCTTGCCCTGGAGGAGTCTGTAGCATAGTGGAGGAGATAGACATGCAAATGAGAGTTACAAAATATGCATGATGGATAATGAGCATGGACACTAAAGGAAGACAGCAGCAGAACCCACACATCTGTGAGAGTCACAGAACACTTCACCACAGAGAAAGGGCTATTTCCATTGGGTGTTGAAAGTGAAGTGGGAGAGAAAAAAAGAAGAGTATTTATCCTATAAGTCAGGAGCTTTCTAAAAATGTCTTAAATTATTTTCTCCTGAGCCACATTTCCCCCCAAGTAGCTTGCCTGGAAGTGGGGTTGGGGGCTAAGAAGTCTATCAATTTGAGTCCCTTTACCTTTTACGTGGTGTCTGAGACACATCCACAGGAAACCCAGGGTTCCCCTGAATGGAGTTTGGAAACTACCATCACGGACAAAGGGCAGGGCAGTCAGTCGCTAGCACAGTCCACCGGGTGTGTTAACTTAAGATCAAATGGCCCCACTGCCACTGTATCCATTCAGGTCTTCAGTGCTCACTGATGCCCCTATCCTTATACTCTCTCGAAGATATGAGACTTCCCCACAAAACGCATGGAAAAGGCATATCATAGAAAAATGCATGGATTTCAAAAATCTCCTGCACAAAAACAGCCTTATCTTTTCATTCCATTTTCCATGAACTTTTTGAAGAAAGCCTGTGTCAGCTCTGCTGCAAAACCAGTACTGTTTCCCATACACACAAACAGGGTATGTCAGTTCCCCGGCCTAAAAGCCCATCCATACCTTAGTCTGAAGTGGATCTCTTGGTGCGCCATATGAGGCCTTCCCAGTCTGAGCACAACCTACCATTCTGGCTTCATGTCTTACCATTTCATGAACATAACCCTTTGCTTGAGCCCCAGGAGACATACCGCTCCTTTCCTTAGGGCTTCCACATCTTTGCAGTTACTGCTCCCTCTCCCTAGGGCTTCTCCTCTCCCAAGTTCCTAATCGTCTTTTCAAGATCCAGCTCTGAAGTTCCCTCTTCTAGAAGAGGTGGGATACATGACACAGAGGACTGTAGAGCAGATTAGAGCTGACATTTTAGCTGATACTCACTGGCTTAAACACCAGGTGTGAACACTGAAATATTTCTATTCTGGTTGACACACACTTTGCTGCCCTGACCAGCTCAGCTGTTTCCCTTAAGACCCACAAGACTTGCAGACTTCTGCAGGAAGCATCAAAGCCTGGCTCAGTGTGGAACCTCCAGGACCATAGCTCCAGTGCCATAGGCACGCTCACTCTGATTATACAACAAGGTTATGTTTCTGAAAACCTTCTAGTTCCCACAGCCTAACTCCACCATCAGCTATGTAAACATGGGAACCATCTCATCTATAAAACTGGGATAAGAGTCCTCAAAAAAGTTCATGGAAAATATATGTTATGAAGACACAATGCATGGATTTCAAAAAGGTTCCGTATCAAAATACACATATTTACCTTCCAATTTCAACAAACTTTTGGAGGTACCCTCATCATTTTAATTTTGTGGAGTTGTTGTGAAGGTTAAACAAGTTAACACACTGAATGCTCAGATCACTTGCTAAGCACTAGATAAATACAAGCCCTTTGCTCTTTATTCTTTTTCATGATCAGTACTGCCATTTATGGGACACTTCCTCTGTTCTGAGAAATTTCAGTATGACTCATCCAAGGTGGTATTTTTCCTTCAGTACACAGAGGTTTGCCCATTAGTAGTGGTCCCAGGATTTCTAGGGAGGAGGAGTTTAGAAGTGGTTGGGCAGAGGGAGCTGTATTTGCTACTGTGTCCTTTCTTTCTTCTATTTGGATTGCATGGTACATATACAAGAATTCAGGGGCTGGTACTGTGGCATAGAAGATAAAGCTTCCGCCTGCAGCACTGGCATCCCATGTGGACACCGATTTGAGTCCTGGTTGCTCCACTTCCGATCTAGCTCTCTGTTATGGCCTGAGAAAGCAGTAGAAGATGGTCCAAGTTCTTGGGCCTCTGCACTCACGTGGGAGACCCTGAAGAAGTTCCAGGCTCCTGGCTTCAGATCAGTGAAGCTCTGGCTAGCCATCGTGGCCAGTGGGGGAATGAACCAGTGGATAAAAGACACTTTCTCTTTCTCTCTTTCTCTCTCCCTCCCTCCCTCCCTCTCTTCCTCTGCCTCTCTAATTCTGCCTTTCAAATAAATAAAGAATTCAAAGTCCTCCAAGTGGTTTCTATTTGCATAAAATTGAGAAAAGAATTGAATATGACTTTTATTTGTATTGGGTAGAAGGCTTTACAGGCCTTTCTCTTTAGAGATCACTATAGCCCATGTCCTGAGTGCTCTGTGATAAACGCACACAGCTGCTTCACTATTACCCAGATCAGAGCTGTTCAAACCCTGTTACAATGAGCTCCTTCAGGGGCCAATCTGTCTAGGAGTCTGCAAGGCATAAGGGCAGATGGTACCAGGGATAAGAAGTGGGGCTACCCAACCTCTGTGTCAGCCAGAATCACTTCCTATTAGTCTGTTTGGTAACCTTGGATTTTCAAGTAGCTTTTGTTGTTATTATTGTTTGCAACAAAGGATCCTGTGACTAAGAAAACCAAAATAATATATTTCAAACCATTGCTGTAGAAACCCATGCACCTAAGGTGTCCAGATATAACAATTTGTAACTGTGGACATGTCAGAGCTCCCCACAACCATAATTGATACCTGCGCTCCTTCCTCCTGAGCTGACCCTGTGCTTTTAACCCCCCCCCCGCTCCTCCTCACACCCCCTACACACACACACACATTTACCTGGTCTCTGCGATTCTTCATGTAGAGGGCGAGGAGGAAGGCACCTGCTGCCAGCTTGGAAGCCTTCTCCTCGATGTAGTCATACTTCTGCAGGGTCATCTCACAGATGAAGCGGGACAAGGTCAATGTCGTCATGCTGGCATGGACACACTAAAGGCAGCAAGAAGACTGGCTCAAAAATTAATTCAGAAAACAGCACCCAGCAGAAGACTGCCTGTCCATTTATCCCACTCCCAGACCTAATGATTCTCTGAGAGAGCTAGCATGCTCTCCTGCTGCCACGATTCACTCTAAGGTCCTTCCCTGTAGAAGTACAGACTCTTGTGCAGCAGGGGTGCGGAGTGGGGTGAGATTCTAAAATCAACAAGGGGTTCACTACCATTAGTCTTGCTAACCAAATCATCACCAAGTGTGTTAGCCCCCTCCCCTTCTGTGCAGCTGGTTTTTGAAGAGCCAAAGGACCCCAGGAGATGCTCTAAAACAACCCACATTTTCTTGTTTAAACTTCAAAAAAATCATTAACTATAACACACACATACAAAAAGGTCCACAACACACTGTAAGATACAATGGATAACTGTAAAGTGAACTCCCCATTAACTAACACTCAGGCAATGACAAACAGAACATTGCCAGCATCCCCCAAAACCTTCCCAGGTGGCCTTTCCGAGTCAAAGCACCTTTCTCCACTCCCCTACTCTGCCCTCACCTCAATACCAAGCATATCTTGGACATCCACAACTTGTCCACTGCACCCTACCACTTTATAAAGATTGCCAACCCTCAAACTAGCAGGTTGCATTGAAGGAGAAACACCTCCTTGTCCCAGTTGTCCCTTTCCCTCTTCCTCCCACCCATGTAGCCACTCCAAGTACAGAGTGGAATAAGTCAGAGGTGGGGGATGAAGATGCACCTCCTCCCTCTTACCTTAGCATATCTCCGCAGGTAAAGATAGGCGCTAGGAATGTTGATGTCAAAATTGAGGGTTGTCAGGATACTCAGTTCCATGGCAAGTATTTCATGTCGCAGGTAAATATTGTCACAGATGTACAGTAAGTCCCTCACACAAGGTGGGGAGGACTCCTATGAGTAGAAAGGGAAAGCAATCACAACGAGCTGGAGAGCTGTCTCCTCTCTGCTTAGAGATGCCAAGCAGAGGGGGCAAAGAGCGAAGGAAGGATGGGAGGCAACCAAATTGCCTGGCATAAACCTTGAGGGCCATCTTTTGGTCTGATGAGTAACTCGTTAGAAAAATAACAGGAAGCAAAGTAGAGGAGAGGTCTGCCCTGAAACTTCACCACTGCCACAGAGGGGATAGGGCCTCTCGGGGTGAATTTTCACAGTGCCAGATGGGATACAATAGAAGGGCATGGAATCTGTAGACAGCGAGTTAAGGAGTGGTTGGGCAGGGGAAGCTGCATTTGCTAAGGCACTCTACTTGCAATGCATGTTCCATATCACCAAGAATTCCAAGTTCTCTAACGTGGCTTCTGTACAGTTTTTTCATAAAATTGAGAAAAGAATCAAATGTGGTATTATGTGGATAGGGTAGGAGGCCTTGTAGGCCTTCCTCTTTAGGGAACATTCTTTCTACTTGGATTGCATGTTACACATCCACAAGAATTCAATTCATTCCCCAATGAGTGAGCACCAGGAATGGGAACACTCTAAGGGGAGTTCTGCTCTTGGGGGAAAGGGAAGGATGCCATGGCAAGGGGAGCTGGGATAGAAGAGAAGCCTGCACTCTGTGTTCTCCTTTAAGGAATGAGAAAGGATATTTGGGGAAGGCACCAGACAAGGAGAGAATGGGGAGAAGTATACCGGCAAAGAGGGAGCCTGGCAGGGACAAAGGTCTGCTGCTGGGGGCAGTATGTGAATGGGAGGGGCAGGTGGCAGGGACAGACGTGGCCAAGAAGAGCCACTGTCCTGGGAGAACCTGCCCATGCCCTGTCCTCTGGAGACTGAACCTTGGCTTTGGGGGAGATTATGAGAAGGCAGGAAGATCCCTCTTTACTGCAGCCCACTGCTCATCCAAGCCCTCTTTCTTCCCCTACTCTCTCCATTTTCATATCACACATTGGACTAACCATCTGGTTTTGCAACAACGAGTTGGAAGCCCAGGGAGGGAAAGTGAATTGCTCAGATTTGCACGGCAAACTAATGAAAACCACAGGGCAAGAATCTCTCCCTTCCACCACTCTGCTTGCCAGCTCCTCCTTCCTTTTGTTGCTTCTCATTCTATACCCATACCTCTCCTTACCAAAGCCTTTCTGTACTTGTCAATACTGTAAGGGGATACAGTATTGTATCCCCTCTGTCCTGGCTATGAGAAGAGGGGTGCTGTTTCTAAGATTTGCTAAGTATCCCCCTTTTCTCTTCTTCCTCTGCCTTCCTGTCCCCCTTTTGGTTGGTAAGGGACTCCCAGCTATGTTCTTAACATCCCCTGAGGCTAAGCCTTAGAGTATCTTCTCATTCCACTAGGAGAGCCATTCCCAGGGAGTTTGGAAGAAGAAGGGAGGAAGCAAGGCAGGGAGGAAATGAGAGAACAGGTGAAGGAAGAAGGGCCTAGGAGGTGAGGTGGACAGAGTGCTGAGCGATGTGAGTGTGAGGAGGCAAGGGCACAGGAACCAAGGCAATCACAAGTGTGGAAAGAGCAGGGAGAGCAGAGGAGCTCCAGGAGACCTACAGCAGGGGAGAGAAGGAGAGGGAGAGCTGGACAACCTGGATGAGTAGGGGAGTGCCAGTGCAAGGGGAAGGGAGACTTCCAGAGCACAGGACAGTTCTGGAATAGGGCACACAGGGGTGGGGTGGGAGTGATCCAGGAGGAGCAAGGAGAGAGCTGAAAAGCATCAGGAGAGAAGAGAGCAGGGAGACCAAGCAAGAAGGGGAGTGCTGAGTAGTAGGGAAAGGTAAAAACAGGAGAATACAAGATGGGGAACCTGTGAGAAGGGCAGAGGACAGCCCAGAGAGAACACAGGGAGAGAAGGCAGGAAGAGGGGAAGATTCTGAGATGTCCTGCAGAGAGTGGGGTGGCGGGCAGAGAGAGCACAGGGAGAGGGAGAGAGCAAATGCACATAAGGAGGGTGTGAGAAAAGGAGAAAAGGGTGTGAGAAAAAAGGAGAGAAAGGGATGGCACCAGGAGAGTAGGAGGAGCAGAAGTGAGCATGCCCAGGGGAGCAAGGGTGTGTACGCATGTGTGTGTGTGTGTTTGTGTGTGTGTGTGTGTGTGTGTGTGTGTGTTGGGGGAGGGTGATCACATAAGAGGGGATGGCATGAATAGAGGTAGAGTAAGCATGGAGCACAGGCAGTACAAGGAGCAAAGGAGAGCACAAGGAAAGGGGGAGTGTGTGGGAGCGGGGACAGGAACCCAGAGAGCAGGAGCCCAGCTGGTGCAGGAGGAGAGTGCAGAGCTGGGACTGCCAGTGCAGGTGGAAGCAGGGGAGAGGGGAGCCGGTAAAGAGTGTGAGCAGAGGTGTGGGGAGCTGAGCAGCACACACAGCAGGGAGACAGCAGGGAGAGAGAGAGCAAAGACGATGGTCAGTGCCAGGCGCTGGCATGGGGCAGGGTGGGGGGATGCAAAGAGAGGAGAGCAGAAAAGTGAAGAATGGGAAGGAGAGAGTAGGGAGAACATGAAGGGGGTGGAAGAGGGTGTGGAGAGCCAAAGAGCAGAGAGAGAACGGGGAAGCACAGTGAGTTCCTGCAGCACAGTGGGGCATGGGGTGGGGAAGTGTGGGAGCAGGGAGAGGGGGGTGAGCACAGGAACAATGGAGGAAGAAGTGGAGAGAGAAGAAGAGAGGGAGGAAAAAAGGGAACAGGCAGAAGGAGGGGATCAGTCAGGCTAGGGAAGGAGTGGGGGGTCAGTAAACCTGAGATTGATGGAAGGAAGGAGTCAGCACATGTACGCAAGATTATTTGAATCCTTTAGCAAAAGTTGCTACCTAGCCCTAAGGATCCACACAATTAGCTTAGGTGAAGGAAAAGGGAGACTTGAAAGAGATCATTTCCCATCTAGGGAGAAAGAACCAGAGAGGTTAGCTAGTTGTTTTAGGGGTCAAGAACATTCAGCCCCAGGACAGTATAAGGCCTGCTAAAGCAACCTCAGGTGGGACTTAAATAATTCAATACATCTATAACAGGCTAATTTTTAAGTTGATAATTTTGTATGGTCCATGAATGATGCTATAGATATCCAAATGGCCCTTAGCAGAAAAAAAAAGGTTCCCCACTTCCTGTTTTATGGTCACGAAGAAAAAGCTAACTACTTGATTTTATACTGCTACTTCAAAAATAACTTTTACCTGGGCTAGATATACTCACTAACATCTACACAAGTCATTTTCTCATAAATGTCTCCAGTACTCTGGTTTCCAGATGCTTTATTATATTTGCAAATCAGGATCCCACTAGATGGGAGTGGAGTTGAACAAGAAAAGCCTAGGGGTCAGGGAACCATGGAGTAGAAGGAAGCTTTAAAAAAAAAAAACTATTCATTTCATTAGGCAAATGCTCATACAATACGTCTTCAAAGAAGAAACAGAAAAATCTTGATGAAGCCAGAAGCAAATACACCACCTCTGCCAACCAACACCAGCTTCCCTGCTTTGGGGAGACAGAAAACAATTTAGCAGGAAAAAATATGTGTATGGAAGTATGTGATTTTATACATACAATATACATTCACAAATGCATACTCATATGTTTATATGCTTATATATACATACATGCATATATAGTTATGCTTGTATAAATACATACATATATACTTATATTTGTATCTATCACTGGTCTGGATATAAACTTGGTTATTTCTCTCCAGGCCTTTGGAACTTAGGCTTACCTCAAATTTTGCTGCAATCAGAAAGGCAGCACAACCAAGGAGTTGTAGCTTTTCCTTCTTGCATATTGTCTCATTCAAGTAGTGATCCACCAGCTTCACTGCCAAGTACAAGGTCTCATGACTCATCCCAAAACCCATCTGGAAGAAGAAAGCAGCAGGGCAGGACTCTACATATTGTCCCGAGTCACAGCCACCTCCAGATAGATCTAGCTACCAAGACTGTGGCTTCAAGGACAATCCAGACAGTTGGAACTCTGCTTGAAATGCAGAAACTGCTTCAGCTAAGTGCCTGTGCATATCTCTATTCCTTTCCTAACATTATCTATCCTTATACATTTGGGAAGGTAACCAGTCCTCCAAACCAGAGAGAGATGTTCTGCCTTCTCTGTGGGCACCTTGAGTGGACACACCCTCTCCCTTTGATATCTAATACTTAGATTCTTACTTTTCCCACTCACTGCTAATATATACCATGAACTCCCAAAAGAAACAGGTGAGAAGAAACCAAAAGAAAGTGATCAATCAAATCTATAGAAGATATAACAATTACTCTTAGTCTTGAACTAAGAGACAAATATGACAAAAGCCATCGCAAATTCTAAAACTCAAAGACTACCTTCTACAAAGATGAATAAAAAAATACATCAGACATATGAAAAAGGATAATTATTAAAAACACAAATAGTGTTAGGAATCAAAGCAAGTGTCTAACTTATGAAAATTTTTCAGTCCAAAGAACTGGAATGAAAATTTTTAAAGTATACTCTTAGCAAGCTCCAAGATGACACTGAATATATAAACAGAGAACCCCTCTGTGGTCTATAAAGACTGGTTTCTAATGAAAAAGTAATTTTTTAAAATGTAACTGAGGCAACAAATAGCATATTAGATACTGCCAAAAAAAAAGCCAACTTTAAGAAATTCTCCCAGAACTGAGAGGTAAAAGGAAGATGAAGATAATGAATAAAAACCTGAGAGACATAGACAATAGATCCTGATGTCACAAACATACAATAAAAAGGAGAAAAAAATGCAGAAGGGTAATAATATCACAGAAGTAACAGAGAAAATTTTCTCTGAGCCAAAGGAAAACTGAACTTTTAAACTGAAAGGACTCACAATATGGGGCCAGCGCTGTGGTGTACCAAGTTAAGCCTCTGCCTGCAACACTGGCATCCCATATGGGCGCTAATTCGACACACCTGCTCCACTTCCAATCCAGCTCCCTGCTAATGTATCTGGGAAAGCTGCAGAAGATGTCCCAAGTGCTTGAGCCCCTACACCCACGTGGGAGACCCAGAGGAGGCTCCAGGCTCCTGACTTCAGCCTGGCCTAGCCCCAGCCATTGTGACCATTTGGGGAATGAACCAGCAGATGGAGGATATCTCTGTCTCTCCTCCTCTCTCTGTAACTCCACCTTTTAAATAAATAAAAATAAATAAATCTCCTTTTTAAAAAAATGAAGAAAGGCATCACCATATACTAGATAACATTGACAACAACAAGTCCACATCTAGAAATTTCAGAAACATTTATTCATGGGGAAGATAAGAATTTGGATCTAAAAGCCTAGAGTATTTTAACTGAACACAAACAAACAAAAAAAGAAATGAGTTAAAATGGCACAAATTATCTCATCTTACTTCTGAGGAAATTAACAGATCAAGTCCATCCAAAGAGTTGATGGAATAAAGACTGTATTTCTAAGCAGAGCAGCCAGGACTCGAACCAGCCCCCTGCTAGGGGATGCAGCACCAAACACGGCTGCTTGACCTGCTGCACCATAACAATGGCCCCAAATATTGGCATCTCTGAAGTGCCCCCTTTATTAGTACCTTCTGCCTACCTCAATCTCACTGCTACATCCCGACAGATGCTTGGTAAAGAATTTTTCAACTTGTTTGACTTTAGTTTGCAAAGGAGAAGTGGAGTTGCCAAAGGAAAGAGACAGACTAAGAAATCTTACCTTTTAGGCAGATAGCTTTTCTCTCTCCCATGAGTACCATGTTTCTAAATAGAACACCCTCTTCTACACCACTTGGTGTTTTGCAGTTGATAATGAACCTTCTTATATTAAATCACATTTGTTTACCATGTGAAGTGTTTAGGGCAAGTTTTAATTTCCCCATCTTACCCACAGTGAGGTTGAGACTTGGAAACACTAAATGACTTTCTCTCTCACCAGTATGACTATTAATTATAGGAGAAGCTGGGTGTGGTTTCTCAATTGTAACAAATATATGATACTAAGATAAGATGTTAATAATAGGGGAAGTTGGATGTGATATATATGGGCATTCTTTAATTAATTAGTGAGTTGACCAATGTCCTAGAATGCTAAGTCAACACACAAATATCAATCATGTTTCATATTGGCAATGTACAAATAGAAAACAAAATTTTAAAAAATGTTACCTACAATGGCTCTGAAAAGAAAATATTTTGGTATAAATCTAACAAAATATGTATAGGATTAGTAATGGTGATAAAAATAAATCAAGGGAAACCCAAATAAACGGAAACACATTCCATGCTTTTGGGTTGGAAAAGTGAACATAGTACATTGTAAGTTCTGATGAAATTCACCTACAGATGTGTGTCAGAGGTCCTTAACACACAATGATTTTCTAGAGGTACTCACAGGACTCAGCATATATTCACAGCTATGATTTGTTATAACAAAAGAGTAAAAAGCTAAAACAGCTAAGGGAACAGGAGGAACATGGGAAAAAGTCTAGAGAAACCCTAAAGTTCTACCCCAATAGAATCATTTCAGGATGAACTTAATTCCTCATTCTGTGAAAAGACATACAAAGCATTGTCTACCAGGAAAGCTAATCACTCAATGTCCAAGACATCACTGGGAACTGGTCGCATAAGCACTCTCGGTCTAGCATGTTCCCAAATCTCAGACTCCTGGGAAGAAAGCAGGTTATCAGCATAAATCACATTGTTTGTTTGTACAAAGATTTCAGCACAGTGAGTCACAGTGATCATTTAGCTGGAGTTTTATATCAAAGTTGGGAACTATTTACCAGCCAAGTGTGAAGCTATCAGCCAATGGCCAACCTTGCAAACAGGCTTTTTTAAGGATAACAGCAATGGGACCATTATATTAACTCTTTCATGAATAAGACATAACTCAATTCCAATCAAACTTCTAGCAAGATCTTTTGTAGATACAAATTGATCCTAAAATTTATGTAAAAAGGAAAAGGAACTACAGTAACTAAAACAATTTTGAAAAAAAAAGAATACAGTTGGAAATATAACTTTACCCAGTTTTAAGACTATAGAAATAAAGACCAGATGATATTGACAAAGGGTTAAACGCAGAGATCAATGAAACAAAATATGAAAATAGACCCACCAAATTGATGCTGAATGACTAGTCAAGAAAGAATAGCAGCACCTTAAGGCAGTAGTTGTCAGGCTTACCTGTACCTCCACCAACCAGTCCACAAGAATGGCTCTCATATCACTGCTGATCTCAACCTGCCAGCTCATATATTTTGTAAGTATGAACATTTTCTAGCAGCAATGAGAAAAAAAATTAACATATAAACTCTTCTTATAGTTGAAAATTGTAACTTAACAATTAACTTTTCCCTCATGGCTCTCTCTCATCATTTTCATTTGCTATCTGATAGAAGCAGATCAAATTATCCTTTATCCAGACCAGTTCCAGTTAGCCTTGGGAAACAGACACAAGAGATATTCAGGTGTCAAAGTGGATGTTGAGGAGTCCAGCGGGCAGAAACATGCCTATGGCTAAAGGGGAATACCAAAATGGTTAAGCCCCTTCTTTGCAATTCAGTTTAAAGCACAATAATATGATATGTTGAATAGTTTTTTTCAATATTTAACATGCAAATACACCACATGGGGGATTTTATAAAACTTCAGATTCTGACTTAGAAGGCCTGGGATAGAGCTAGGCTTTTGCACCTCTAACAAGATCACAAGTGAAACTAATACTATTTAATCCAAGGCTCATATTTAAATTGTCTCTTAAAGGTACAGAAGGTTCCTAATTCGACTTGGAATTCTGTGACTTAATGATGGTGCAAAAGTGATGCACATTTAGCAGACACTATACCTCAAATTTTCATCTTACACTAGGCTGGCAATTTGTGATCTGATATTCTTTTGTGATTCTGGGCAGCAGCAGCAAGTGCAGCTCCCAGTCAGCCACGTGCTCATTAAGGGAAACATCCAGTGTTCTGCAGTGTACTGTGTTAATGAGCTATGATGTGAATTAGGTGAAGTGTATTAGTGTATTTTTGATTTATAATATTTTTGACTTATGATGGGCACATCAGGATGTAACCCCATCATAAGTTGAGGGATATCTACAGATTAGAAAAGGCACCAGGGTGAGCATTTGACACAGAGGTTAAATTACTGCTCAGAATGTTCACATCCCACATTAGAATGCCTGCTTTGAGTAGTGGCTACTCTACTTCTGATCCATGGCTAGTACATGCCCTGCAAAGCAGCAGATGATGGCTTAAGTACTTGGGTCCCTGCTACCCACATGAGAGACTCAGACTAAGTTTGGACTCCCGTATAGCCTGGCCCAGACCTAGCTGCTGTGGGCATGTAGGGAGTGAAGCAGTGGATAGAAGATATCTATCTCTCAATATCTCTTTTTCTGTCTTTCAAATAAAAATTAAAAATATTTTAAAAAGAAAAAACATAGAATTGAAAGTCATGCAGTTAATCACTCTCTCTACAGAAAAAGATATTATTGCCTTGTTATACATGGGCTGCTAAAAATTGTAGTTAGTAGACAATCTTGATCCTGTCTGTTTCATTGAGAAAGACAGAATAAAATGTGGAATTGAATAATATTAGTGGTAAAAAAGAGGTAGAGAGACTGTCAGAATTCAAAGGAGAAAAAAAAAAAACTTCTCCACATTGGAACACTTAAACATGAGATGTGATTTTACATCCAGTGCCAGAAACATACATAGAAAAGGAAAGTCTACAAGAGCAGTCACTCAAACACAGATGAATTGACCATTTTTGTGTCTGAGACAATCTCCTCAGCAATTAGACAGTAGGATTACAGTTTTCAGAGTGACCAGACTTTAGTTAATAACTTAGCTTTACTGCATCATTTTCCCTGCCTGTAAAAGGGAGGTAATAATACCTACCATCATAAAGTTATTGGGAGAATTAAACAAGATAATGTCCATAAATCTCTTAGCACAATGTATGACCCACAGTAAGCTACCAATGGATACTGGTTGTTGTTATTGTTATTTTCATCAATCCATTTCGACCTGTATGGTGAAAGATGGAATGATGAAGAAATGAGAACTAGAAATCATTGCACCATAGCTACCTACATACCTCTCTCTCCTTCATGTAACGGAAGATATCTTTGGCATATGCTGAGTTGACATATGGATCATTGTAGTACCTGTTAATATCTTCCAGTTCATGATTCACCTTGGAAATCATCAGAAAGACATGTTAGGAGAAGAATGCAAGGAGGGCTTAGTACATACACATTGAACATGGATCTCTTCTCCCCATTATCATACGTTACAGTTCCTCAAGTCTCATATGTCCTAGGCCATATCAGACCATCCCCTGGCCCTGCAATTCCCATATCCAGTGACAATAAATGTCAAGTCTCCCTTGTATATACCCATTATGCTCTATTAATAAAGCATCCTTTTTTTGGATAAGCTCAAAACTTCCAAAAAAAAAGACATTCTTATTATATTTCAGCTGCATCACGTGTCTTCTTAGTCTCTTGGTTTTGGCCCAATTCATCCCCCTGAGAGTCTCTTCCTCCATTCCTCACTGAGGTTGTTTTGTTGACAAGAAGGACATTTTCAGGGCCAGCATTGTGGCGTAGCAGGCAAAGTATCCACCTGCGACTCTGGCATCCCATATGGGCACCGGTTTGAGACCCAGCTACTCCACATCCAATCCAGCTGCCTGCTAATGCACCTGGAAAACCAGCGAAACATGGCCCAAGTGCTTGGGCATTTGCACCCACGTGGGAAACCTGTCAAAAGCTCCTGGCTCCTGGATTTGGTCTGGCCCAACCCCAGCTGTTACAGCCATTTTGGGAATGAACCAGCAGATCTAAGATATCTCTCTCACTCGCACTCTCTCTCTCCTCTAATTCTGCCTTTCAAATACATAAAAAATAAATCTGAAAAAGGACATTTTCCTCCTGCTTGCTAAATCTCATCCATCACTCTTTTAATTTACAACTTAAATACCACCTGCCAGGAGGGATGCCCCAGTGAACTTTATCTTTGACTAAAGCCTACTATGTTGTAGACTGAAATGAATAAGAAAGATAATTTCCTGAATGAAATGGTCTAACCACTATTGCAAAGCTCAAGTATATAGCACAATATTCCATATTCTTGTATATATTCTTGGAATAAATAGTTTCTGATTGCTTAGGTCTATCACTATACCAATCAGGAAGTCAAGAGACTCTACAAGACCAACGTGACTTAAGAGAAAAATACCAAATAGTCTGATAAATGTATCACATATCGTGGGGTAACCTCAGGCTGCAAAATGTGAGAAGAGATGATTTTTTTCATCATGTATCATTCAATAAAACTCAAAGTAGATCCAAGAAATGCTTACTTGCTTTATATATGGACCTCCCACTACTTATACACAGTTCATTGCTTAAGAAGACAGAAAAAAAATCTCTTTGCTAGCAGCCAACCCCAGGAAAACAAAAACATTTCAGCTAATTTAAGAAGAGATTAATACCTGTACCTGTTCTCCCTTGCCATTAGGTGCAGAAAATTTGTTGAAAGAAAATTCACACATAGTGGAGTTGCTGTCAGAATTGGACTTGTGCACACCAAACGTGGTGGGAGTTCTGGGGGTCACCAATCTGGATCCAAGGGCAGTGCTGGACATGTCTGAGCTGGTCTTAACTAGGGGGACCATTAAGAATGTCTTGAGAAAGGTAGCTCCTTTGGGGAAAGAATTTTCTCCCAAAGCCATTGTTTCTTCAAAGAACAACCCCTTCCCAGTGGTGGGGTTCTTATTCAAGATCAATACTTCCTTGAGAACGAATGGCCCATTGATGGCAATCTTTGCCTCTGAGGCTAATGCTTCTTTGATTATGGGCTTCTTCTTCTCAGGGATTGATTTCTTCTGAAAGGCCCAGTGCTCATTCAGGTTAATCCCCCTCACTCTTGCCCTGTCCTGTAATATTACGGGTCCCTGAGAGTAGCACTCCTCATCAAATGTAAGAGTCTTCTTACAGGACAAGCACTGCTTGTGCAGAGTCCCCTTTTCAGGGCTGGGCTTCTCCTGTAAAGCACAGGGTTCCCTCAGCTTAGCGTCATTGGTTCTTGCCCTCTCACGAAATATTAAGGGCCCCTCAGAGAGGCTATCGTTTTCAAGGGACAGCTTTTTCTGAAAGGACAGCTGCTGCTTGCACGGAGCCTCCTCTTTCCTGGGGCTGGGTTGCTTCTGCAGGATGCTCCCCTTCATTCTTGCCCTCTCCTGAAATATTACAGGCCCCTGAGAATAACACTCCTCATCAAATGTGAGACTCCTCTTAAGAGAAAACCGTTGCTGGCCTAGAGTCCCCTTCTTGGAGTGGGACTTCTGCAAGGCCAGTGGCTGCTTAGTAAAAGGCTCCTCATCCTTGGTGATATTCTTCCACAGAGCCAACTGCTTTTGCAAGAGGCCTCTCTTCCCCTGAGCAGTGGGTTCCTTCTCTGAAGATAATTGGCTCTCTGTGTTTGTTGCTGCCTCAGTGGAGGACTTGTTCAAACGCAACTTCTTACTGCCAAGGGACTCCCTTTCAGTGATGCTTTTGTCTTTCAAGGTCAACAGCTCATTGAAAGAGTCCTCTTTGGGATCAGGCTTCACTAGCAAGACCAAAGACACCTGGGAGGGGGACTCAGCAATGTCATGTGTCACAGCAGGTGAAAAGAGCTCTGGAGAGAAAAATATCTCCTCACCGGTAGGCTTTGCCTTCGAGGTCAGGGATCTCTTAATAGGTGATTGTTTTTCCATGGTGCTCTTCTTCTTCGAGAAGGACACCTCCTGAGGAGCAGTGCGCTTCTCTGTCAGTGCTGATGGGTCCTTCAAAAGGACCTCCCCTGCATGGATAGGCTGCTTCTTAGAGGACAGCAGCTTCTTATTCACTGAGTCCTCTTGAAAGGCGTTCTTCTGCAAGACCAGGGGCTTCCGTAAGGGGGTCGCCGGTCTCTTAGTGACTTGCTCCTTATTTGAGGACAATGGTATCTTGGGGATTTGCTCCTCAGTTGCAGGGCAGCCCTTCTTCAATACTGGTGTCACAGAAGGGAACACAGCCCATCCAATGGCCTGCTTCCGCTTCTTTGGAAATATAGTGCTGGACCGGGGTGCCTCTTCAATGGCACGCTTCTTCTTAAGAGCCAAAGCCTCCCTAGAAAGTGACTTATCCTCACTGGCATGCTTCTCTTGCAGTGCAGATGGCTCCCAGCAAAGGGACTCCTTCTCCATGGCAGGCTTTCTATTAAAGGACAATGGCTCCTTAGTGCGTGGCTTGTCTTCACAGCTGAACCACTGCAATGCCAGGGGCTTCTCGTGGGAACTCTTCCTTTGAGGAGTACACATATTTGAGGCTAAGGGCTTCGTGGTTGGCTTTTCAGTTTTAGGTCTCTTCTTACCCTTCAGAAACTGCACATCGAAGGGATTGTCATCATCACTGCTATCGTCAGTGGAAAGGAAATCTTTCCAGCTGAATTTAAATTTCTTATGTGCGCTTGTCTTCTGCTTGGAGGGCAATGTCTCCTTGGTGGTGGCATTCTCCATTTTACTTCTCTTTTTAACTGCCACTGATTCTAGGAAACAGTCATTGTCACTGTCATTTTCTTTCTGAAAAGCAGGTGTCCCACACCTCAAAAATCGCCTCCTTGAAGATGATAATTTCCTGACTACGGTTACATGGTCACAACTTTCTTCATCTTCTGAAACTTGGGGTTTTTTGAAGGCGGATGCCTCCTCAGTAGTCGGTGCTTTAGAGATGGTAGATTTCTCCACAGGGAGCAGTTTCTCCTTATTTAGTACCAGTGTGGAAGAGGCTACTACTGGTTTTGGCTTATATCTGGTAAAGAAAATAATGCCTTGGTAAGAAAAACATAGTTCCAAGGGTACTCATCTACTATACCTGCTTTGTTGCTATATTTATCAAAGCTATGTAAGGGAAAACGGCTTTTACCTCAAGAGACAGATTAGAAGGTAAAACATCAGTGAATAGGAACCTTGATAAATCAATTAACTACCATACTATAGAGTTTCTATGCCTAGGTCGCTACATGTTTTCTCCTGAAATCCATATTATGCTTTCATATATGATCTGGCTTTTATTATTATACTGATCACAGGGAGATAGTAATGTCTCCATGGTCATGAGGGACAAACCTCCCTTAAATCTTCTAACGGGAGAAGCAGACTGGTAAGCTATCAGCCAGCTCCTGAGAGTCCCAGAAATGTTAAGTTGTCTCCAGACCTACACAAATAGTGACTGAATTACTAAAAGAGAGAAAGCTAAGGTCTTTTGATAAATTGCTCTATGAGAACAGCTCTTTGAATATGTGCATACACACTATGAAAAAGAGAAAAAGTTTGTAACTCTGCAGCATCCATAGCTGGGCCTACCTCAGAACTCAGGGTTAATATAGTAGTTACCAATGTGACTCACGAAATACAGTCTCAACAAGGACAGAAGGGGATCAAAAGGATGACACACACTCGCCTTTATCATCTAAAACAATGTCAGCTGAGCCTCCTCCTGTGGTGGAAAGAGAAGGCCATGCCAAGATGACCACTGGCAACGGAAACTGCCTGGCAACAGGCTGTGATTGGATGGCTTCAGAAACCACATGACAACAGAGCCTGCTTGGCAATAGGCTGTGATTGGATGGCTTCAGAAACTTCCTGGCAACAGGCTGTGATTGGTTAGGGCATAGACCGCCCCTTGACTGGATTGGCTGCCTTGGCTATATAAGCTGCTGTACCAACTGAAGTAAACTAGTCTGCAGGCTACTTGCCTCTGGCCTGCTTTAACCCGGCTCCCGGGGTCTGTGTAGTGACTCTGTGCCTCTTGCCCCCACCACGCTCCTCCTCTCAGAACGAATCCACCTCAACATCCTCGTACTCACCTGTCAGAATTCATCTTGCTGGTTTTGGTCAAGCTTAGAGCTATATTCCCCTTTGTCTTCTTGGAAACATCTTTTACAAACTCATTATCTCCCTTCTTGGGCTGGGCAGGTTGAATTTGGCAAGCCTATGGAAAATAAGGGAGAAGGAGGCAGTCAAATGAAGAGAACAACAAATGTTCCAGGAGATGGCTCTTACAGGCCCAGACCCACATCCCCATCTTCTTTGAGTGTTCACAGGAGTGAGAATCTAAATATCTCATAACCAGTACAGCACTGGGTCAACCAACCACAGTAGAAGCTAGCAGCAAACAAGCCCTATAGTAGCACAGTACATACGGGCCAAGTAGCAGCCTTAAGTGCTTCCAAGGAATACAGAATGTCGTTCTGATCTCCATGCTGGGCATACTGGCTAGCTTTCTTAACATCACATTCCATTCCTTTTAAAGATGTACAGAGGGGATAATGGTGGTATGACTAGCTTTGTCACCTGAGCATGCTAAAAGCAACTAGTTTTTCAGAGTAGATTTCTAACACAATGCTATCTGTGATACAAGTGTCCCATGTCATTGAGTTATGGTATTTAATTAATATTGGGCTCTGGGGAGTTCCACAACAGACTCTAATAATGACTGCCTTTATTAAATAGGAGAGATCCTGGGACTCTGAATAATGTCAGTAAAAACAAATTTAAGTCACACTTTTCAAATGAAACATGAATCTATTTATATTTCAAATAATATCATGTCCACATTAAAGGGAAAAGAGGGAAACTAAAGAAAACAAGAAGCGGGGGGGGAGGGGAGGTATGGGTGGGGAAGCCATTGCAATCCACAGGTTGTATCTTGGAAATTTATATTCTGAATAAAAATCAAAAAAATAAAATATTATAATTTTAAAAAAAGAAATAACCAATCCATATAACTTATAAATATAATATATAACTATATACTCTGACATATACATTCTTGATCAGGATAGGTTTTGGGGAGGTAGAGACTACAAATAAATCTGGAACTCTTTTTAGTAGATTTGTTACAATAGTACAGCTGGAAGTAACTTTGAAACTATTTTAGAAGTATTACAGTACTGGGAAAATGTGTCCATGTTCTTGAGAACCAGGATTCTCATTGCAGAAAAAGGAACATACAGAGATAGATAGATAGACAGACAGACAGACTGGGGAATGCAAGAAAGAAACTTGTCATGGAAAGTGGAGCTATGTAAATCCATGATTTCTTAAGCAGTATGTGTTTGTGTGTATTTTTGTCTATATATATGTGAATACAGATGTGGTTATATGTATATGTACAAGTGTGGGAAACAGATTTTCCTAGCTCTCTCTGCTGAAAGGGCAGAAAAAGCCGACACTAGTAGCACAGTTACCACTGAGATCTTGATATATAATACTGTTCCCCATTAAAAGGAATCAGAACTCTTTGGAGAAATGGTTGACTCCAGTGTACATCGAACAGGAACATCTTTTTGTGCTGGAAAGAAAATGCTCAAAAAAATTATAAGAGCATCCCATATTGAAGTGACTCCTACTGACCATATCTGAGACATTTCAAGTACCAAAATAAAGTACAATAAAAACAATAAACCACTGAAAAAAATAGCAATTCATGAATCCATATCAATAATAAACAAACAGGGGAGAAGGAAAAGCTCAGGCTTGTAGAATGCCAAGGGAAGACTGCTAAGTGGGGAAGTTCTAGAGATGGAAAAATCATAATAAAGATTTAGACAAAAAAATCAATGGATGATAAATCTAGGGAACATTTTTGATGAACAGCAAGTTATTTACAGGCTCTTAAGAGTATGTCCTAGTGGCCAGTGTTGTGGACTAGTGGGTAAAGCTGCCGCCTATATCCTATATGAGTGTCGGTTTGTGTCCTAGCTGCTCCACTTCTGAACCAGCTCCCTGATGAGGGCCTGGGAAAAGCAGCAAAGGATGGCCCAAGTGTTTGGGGCCCTGACACCCACATGGGAGATTCAGATGAAGCTCTGAGCTCCCAGCTTTGACTTGGCCCAGCCCTGCCCACTACAGCCATTTGGGGAGTGAACCAACAGATGGAAGATCCCTGACTCTCTGTCTCTTCCTCTCTCTATGTAATTCTGACCTTCAAATAAATAAACAAATTTTTATAAAGAGTATGTCCTACAGACTGCTTATGAGTTTTAAGAGGAAAAATACAGGAACTATACAGTAGAGAAACCAGGTCACATTTTGACCAGGTGATCAAAATTAACATCAACAGTGAGGGACCGATAAACATGTGTTCCCAGAGATGATACATTAAGAAAGACTGAGCATCACCTACACCTATACTAGTATTCCAGTCCACAATCTATAATATTGATCCAATTACAAGGAAACATCACCTAAACAAACAAAGAGGACTGTTAAAGGGGAGTTGAGGAGAAGGCATTTGGATGCCTACAACCCATATGAGAGTTCTTAGGTTCAAGTCCCAGCTCCAATTCTGATTCTAGCTTCCTGCTAATGTACACCTTGGGAAGCCGCAGGTGATGGCTCAAGTACTTGGGTTCCTGCCACCCTCAGTGAAGACCCAGATTTTGTTCTGGGCCTCTAGCTTCAGCATGGCCCAGCTCCAGCTGTTGCCAGCATCTGGGGAGTGAACCAGCTCTCTCCCGCACCTCATTTCAAATATACAAAAAGTTAATAATTTAAAATGCTTAAAGGGATTTGGGTGGGACTCCATCACTCAAAAGTAACAATGTTATGAAAATTTTTTTAAAAACATACAAAGGTAGGGCCGGTATTGTGGCATAACAAGTAAAGCTGCCATCTGCAATGCCAGCATCCCATATGGGTGCACGTTTGTGTCCTGGCTGCTCCACTTCCAATCCAGCTCCCTGCTAATGGCTTGGGTAAAGCAGCAGAAGATGGCCCAAGTCCTTGGGCCCCTGCTACCCATGTGAGAGGCCTGGAAGAAGCTCCTGACTCCTGACTTTAGCCTGGCCTAATCCTGTCTGGTGCAGCCACCTGGGGAGTGAACCAGCAGATGGAAGATATTTCTCTCTCTCCCTCTCCCTCACCCAACCCTGTGTGTGTGTGTGTGTGTGTGTGTGTGTGTGTGTGTGTGTAACTCTGTCTTTCAAGTAAATAGAATAAATATTTAGGGGGCTGGCAGTGTGGTGTAGCTGGTAAAGCCACCGCCTGCAGTGCTGGCATCCCATATGGGCACTGGTTTGAGTCCCAGCTGTTCCATTTCTGATCTGGCTCTCTGCTATGGCCTGGGAAAGCAGTAGAAGGTGGCCCAAGTCCTTGGGCCCCTGCACCCATGTGGGAGGCCTGGAGGAAGCTCCTGGCTCCTGGCTTCGGATCAGCGCAGCTCTAGCCATTGCAGCCAGTGGGGGAGTGAACCAGCAGATTAAGGCTTCTCTCTCTCTCTGCCTCTCCTTCTCTCTGTGTAACTCTTTCAAATAAATAAATAAATCTTAAAAATATATATTTTAAAAATACTGTGAATTCCCTACTTGGTATAGGGTTAATCTTATGAGTATAAAAATTAACTGAAAATTGATTTCTGCAAAAAATAAGAATGAGAAAGGAAGAGGGAAGAGAAAGAAAGGCAGGAGTATGGGAGGGAGGGAGGTGGGGGGAAGAAGCACCATCTTCCCAATTGTGTATATATTAAATGCATGAAGTTGTATTCCTTAAACAAAATAAATTTTAAAAAAATACAAAAATGCAAAGGCTATGGAAATGTTCCAGGCTAAGAGGCTAAAAAGATAAGGCAAGTAAATGGCCAGAGTGAGATTACAGTCATTTACTGGAGGGGAAAAATCATTTAAAGAGTATTATGACATCAAATGAGAACACTGGAAAATGGCTAATCACATAAAAGTGTTTCATCAGTATAAATCTATACAGTTGGAAACTGTACTGTGTGTGGTTATATGAGACAATTTCCTTATTCTTTGGAAAAACACACTGAAGTACTCAGGGGAACTAAAAGCCATGGTATATGTAAGCAAATGATAAAGCAAATAAAGTAAAAGTTATAAGGACATTCTTTATTTTTGCAATGCTTTGCAAATTTGAAATGATTTCCAAATGAAGTGTGGAGCAAAAAGTATGTCTCTGTGTCATCAGATCATAACAAGCAAGTGTAACTTAATAGGGAATTATTTCTTAGAACCTCAAATCATCCACCTCTGCTCTTCAAAGAGCTTGGCACCACTTTCATTTTTGTTTTACAAACTCACTGTATATGCAATCAAGATTCTGAATGGGAAAACAGGTGCATTTCTGGACAAAAGAGAGGTAGTTAACCTCTCTGCTTGCCATATATGCAGGTTCAAAGCACTGATGCTTTCAGATCTAAGCTCAAGGGACAATTATGCATTCTTCTTCAGAATTCTTTCACCACAAAATAGAATAGAGGTGAAAATCCGAACATGAAACTATGTAGGTAAACAGGGATATAGGCCCTATCTCCTTATCTTAGCACCTGCTTTGTCATAACAAATGCCCTTCCGATTCTGCAAATGATAAAAGGGAGGGTGAAAAATTCATAGAAGATCAGCTTATTAAAACATATCAACTCTTTTTAACAAGCCAGGATCTCACTGTTACAAATGTTGAAAAGCCAAAGATGGGGACACAGAGACCTAGTAATACTAACAGGAAGAAGCAAATCATCATATAAGGAATCCCCAAAATTCAGAGTGAAAGGA
This sequence comes from Sylvilagus floridanus, assembly GCA_949820135.1. Classification (NCBI taxonomy): domain Eukaryota; kingdom Metazoa; phylum Chordata; class Mammalia; order Lagomorpha; family Leporidae; genus Sylvilagus; species Sylvilagus floridanus. The sequence goes on from OX463223.1 coordinate 97,636,332, forward strand.
GCCCTTCAACTCTCAATCAGATGAGCTCAGACATCTGTATAACCTAGACCTTGGGAATGATTTAGGAACATTGCAATTATGTAACCTTTCCTGGAACGCACCAAAGAACATTCAAGGCAACCAAAGTCAATCTGCAGAATTTGAATGCAGAAGAGAAATGGGCTTTCTGAGCAGCTGGAAAGCTAGAGGCAGAAATACTGCTCAGGGATGCCTTGTACCCTGCCCCATACTGTCAATAAGGATGTGGCCAATAGTTTGTTTGAAGAACCAAGAAGGTTATACATACCGGCACAGATTTCCTAGGATCAGTTCCTAGAAACAGTTCATTTGTGTCTGTTCTTTCTTAATGGTGAAAAAAAAATCATGAAAGAAAGGACTGAAACATAGTAAGAAAGTTTCTCATATGCTGTGGAGCCTTATTACTGTGGTCTGAATATTTGTGTCTGCCCAAAATTCATGTCAAAATCTAAACCTCAATGTGACTGTATTAAGAGATGGGTTCTGCTGGGAGGTGATTAAGTCATAAGGGCAGAGCTTGCAGAAATGGGATTAGTGCACTTATAAAAGAGGTCAAAGGGAGCTTGATTTCCCCTTTCACCATGTGACAACACAGCTAGAAGATACCATTTATGAGAAACGGGCCCTCTGTAGATACCAGCACCTGGATCTTGAATTTCCAGCAATACATTTCTGCCGTTAATAACCTTCCTTGTCTGTTTTGCTATAGCATCCCCAACAGACTAAAACACTTTTGAAAAGTGTCATTGTACTCCCCTCAGGGACTCTCAGGGCCAATGGAGTTACACTAAGACTAGCTGTATAGCTCATGATGTGTGTGGTTACCTTATTTTAACCAAGCTCCTAGACCCATGGCTCAGTACATCAGGAAGTAAATCTAATCTTAGTGGGGTGTGTATGGGAGGGAGTTCTTTTTACCAATTATTAGTAAGTCTAACATTATGCAGAAAGCCATAAGTTAACCACATACATTTTAATTTTCATCAGAATGTGAATGCATTAGTAGAAGGATGGTCATACATCATTTACACAGCAGGAATCCAAAGGAGAGAATTTTGCCAATTCTTATCCAATTCTTCCCAAGACAGTACAACATTATCTAGCATATACAGGTTTTCTGGTAGCCATAGAAACACACTCTAGTCTATTGGGCAGGAATTGTTCACCAGGTTTCTCTGTAGCCTGGATGAAATAAAACTTCAAAACCAACATTGTCCTCATTTGTAAAATACAGATGATTACAGTATCTGCCTAATAAGGTTACATGAAAATAACCTGAGTTTATACCTTAAAAAGTGCTTAGAATAGTACCTAACATATGGTAAGTACTCAGTATTCTTTAGTTGTTATTATTTTCTAAGACCAGCAGTAACCTTCAGCCTGATTTTATACTCTATTAGCAAATTCTCTTACTTTTTACGTTTGCTGGTGCTTTAATAATACCAGAAGAGAGGTGACTTAGAGGCAAACTCAAAAAGTCTAGTCAAGATTGAGTATCCAGCTCTTCATAGTTGAAGATTGGATCACAGAACTATAGTTCTCAATGGTTCTGCACATAAGTTTTTTTTTTATTGTCACTGTGACTGAACTGATGCAAGTTGAAATTAGTCTTACACAACAGAAAAATTGTGCTGCCCAAAATGCCCATGGTGCTTGAACTGATAAACACTGCCCTAGTCTACTATGATTCTACAAAGTACTTGCTTCTAAGACATAGGCAGCCAACTGAGCCACATCTGGACTTTATCTCAATGCCATATCCTTTATCTATAATTTCATATCTGTTATTCACTCTGTCTACTACTTCCAGAGAACTCTACCAATTGACCCAGATGGTGTGTGCCAGTAGAAGAGCCCCTGGAGTTTCTGAAGTTGAGTCACTCATTCCAAATAAAATCTGCTCTCAGTATTTCTGAGAGGCTCAGGGGGTAGGGTAAGCTGGAAAGGTTCCCCAAGGAAGAAACTATCTAAGTCTTATGCAAAATGACAGAAGATTGGACTGGCATACTCACATTGGTGAGATCTTCAAAAGCTGATCTCATTGTGAATACTCCCTGCAGTGAAGAACAAGATGTCTCCGCTCTCTGAAAAAGTAAAAAGAGGTTAATGAATATATCCAATTGTGAACATTCTCTTCATGAACTATGGGTCGTATTCAGGGTTCTGGGGAAACTTCAGAATTGAATCTCCAGATAACTTAAGACACATATAATAAACCCCAATTGACTACAATATAAGGAAATTTTGACCCTCAGAGCTACTTACAGAGTCTCTGAGGAAGGTACTCACTGATGACAGGGACAAGGCTTTTAAGATCTTCAGTTTAACTCTCAGAATGAGAAAATTTTGGTGAAACTAATTTTTCTTCTTTCTCCTTTCATGTTTATGGTTATCCTATCTAAGATAGGATATTTAACATAGGGATCTCTTATGTTAAAGTAGCAGATTTAAGACATTTCTAAGAGGGACAGTAGCATGCATACCTCAATAGTGTCTTCCAGGATCAGCTCTTTACTGCCTCTTTTATTTAAAGATTTATTTTATTTATTTGAAAGACACAGTTACAGAGAGAGGTAGAGACACACAGAGAGAGAGAGAGGTTTTCCATCCTCTGGTTCACTAACCATATGGCCGCAATGGCCGGAGCTGCACTGATCCAAAGCCAGGAGCCAGGAGCTCCCACACAGGTACAGGAGCCCAATCACTTAGGCCATCTTCTACTGTTTTCCCAAGCCATAACAGAGAGCTGGATCAGAAGAGGAGCAACTGGGACTAGAACCGGCACCCATATGGGATGCCAGCACTTCAGGCCAGGGCTTTAACTTGCTGTGCCATGGCGCTGGCCCCTTTACTACCTCTTGACCTTGGACAAGTCACTTAATCTCTGAGCTTCAACTAGAATGACACCTACCTCACAGAGCCTTTGAGGATTAAATGATAGAATGCATGATTTTCTAAAGTGCATAAACTATAAATGGAGAGAAATAGTACTTAAAAGTATGTAGTTTGATATGATTATAAACCTCTCAAGGGAAATTTTGTATTTTAACAAAGGAGTTTGGTAATCCAGAGTAACCTTCAATTGCTAGCATATACACAAGAAGGATGGGAGAAAGGAGGAAAGGGGAATACTTTGAAGCAGAGGAGGTTTGCTTTCTAGGTACTTGTGGATATATGCATGCCTTACTCAAGTCCCAAATGAGTATGGTTATCAGGAGTTAGAGGTTAGGGAAAATGACGCTGTAGTGCTCCTCTATCCCCAACAGCTTTTATTTGGTGAAAGTCTCCTAAGTCTCCGATTTTCCTTACAGAATTCTGAGAATAAATCTTGCTTTTTACCAATGTCAGAGAGCTGTAATAATGTGAAGCAGAACTCTGAGATCAGACCATTTGGTTTATTTTCCAGTTCCTCAATTAACAGTTGGTACATGGCACAGTAAGTAATCAGAAGCTTAGAAAATGGATTCATGATAACAATAGTTCAATCCAATTCAACAGAGTACCTAGTAGGGCTGAGAAGAATTCCTTCCATTTTCTAATTGATTAATAAGTAAGTAAACGATTAGTCTCTTGTCTAGTTCATTGAAAATAATCCTAGTATGAATAATTAGCAAAAAGTAAAATATTATTTTCTCACCAAGTAGCCACGAAATGAACTGTAGTCTATTATCCAATTCCTATTTAATACTACAGGTAGAAATAATCAGCCTAATGTAAAACCAGCAACTGAAACGGAACTCAATAAAACCTAGGCTTGCAAAATATGCTCCAGGAAAGTTGGATTTGGAAACATAATTGACACAAAAGAAAACTACAGGGGCAGAACTCTAGTCAGAAAATTAAATATGAATAGTAACCAGATCAATGTATCAAATATTTCCTAAAAAATTTACATAGGAAAAATTTGGCTCTTCCATGAAAATCATTTTAGTAAAACAAGAAGGAAAATTATTAGAAAATGTGTATAGGGGCCAGTGCCATGGTGTAGTGGGTAAAGTTGTTGCCTGCAGCACCAGCATCCCATATGGGCGGCAGTTCAAGTCCCGGCTGCTCCACTTCCTATCCAGCTCTCTGCTTTGGCCTGGGAAAACAGTGGAAGGTGGCCCAAGTGCTTGGTCCCCTGTAACCGCATGGGAGACCTGGAAGAAGCTTCAAGTTCCTGGCTTTGGATTGGCACAGCTCCCAGCCATTGCGGCCATTCAGCGAATGAACTAGCAGATGGAAGATTTTGCCTTTCAAATAAATAAATCTTTAAAAAATCAATGAGAATACATTTGCTAGCATAATCTTCATGTGCTTCCCAGAATGCACTAGACAGCCTCTGGTAAGTCTTCTTAGCTTCTCAAGGAAAATAAGAATATAGATGTGATCATTAACGAGGGTTCAGTATCATTTGGCTTTGAAACTTATAGAGAGTGGCCTTCAATCAGCCTACGCATTTATGGGAAAGAAGACTTCACACTTTGAAACTTCTCATTTTCTGGTATTCTCTAACTTTAAGGACTGCCACCTCTCCCCGTTTTCTCAGATTAAATCGAACATACTCTGAACAATTTAGGGGCGAGGATAGATACTAAGCCAACAGAAAAGATTACCTGTGACACTTAGGAAAGACAGCTTGCACTAACCTCTTCATGGTGGCCACGATCCCTGAATGGAATTTTACGGTACTGTGGTCTCTTAATGTTAGGTTTGAAGATCGGAGGTGATTTTGACAACGACATCTCTTACAGATTTAGCTATGCGTTATCCAAGACAGGGCTGCAATCAGAAAGGGACATTTTTAAAACATCATTCACCAAAAGCATCACGGAATGATCTTCAGATTCTTGAGAAAACCTAGTATCTCTATAGTAATCCCAGAGGAAAACCAGACATTGAAGTTAGGCAGATATAAGTTCAAATCTTGGTTCTATCACAATCAACCAGGGGCAACTGACTTCAATGACCTTATCTGTGAAATGGAGATAAGTATACACACAGTATCAGAGTGTTATTCAAATTAAATGAGACATTCCACGTAAAAAGCCCAGCACAATGCCTTGCCATCCTCTGGAGCCACTAGGACTATGGCCTAGCCCCCAGTTTAGACTTCAGAATACTGGGAATAAATTCCATGAAAGTTTTGCAATGTAAACAGTGAAGATCATGGCAGCTTATATAGTCCAAAGGCTTGCTGGTAAAGTCAGTGTTCTTGAAAAGACATGAGGTCGCAGCCACAACAATTATAACAATCCTACAGAAAATATAGAATTATTGCATGCCCTGCACACATGTGTGCTCACATGCATGCACACATGTACACATGACAGTCTGAATAAACATTTTCAGGCTTCATTCAGTCAGATGAGACTGCAATCCAGTTCCAGATGCCTGGTAGGAAAGAAAATTCAAAAGATAACATGGGGCCAACATTGTGGCACAGTGGGTTAAGCTGCCACCTGCAATGCAGGCATCCCATAGCAGAGTGCACATTTGAGTCCTGGCTGCTCCACTTCTAATCCAGCTCTCTGCTTATGCACCTGGGAAGGCAGCGGGAGATGGTCCAAATACTTGTGTCTCAGACACACATATGGGAGACCCAGATAGAGTTCCAGGTTCCTGGCTCTGGTCTGGCCCAGTCCCAGCCATTGCAGCCATTTGTGGAGCGAATCAGTAGATGGAAGATTGATATCTCTCTAACTCTGCATTATAATTGATTGACTGATTGATCAATTGATTGATTTTTGCAAAAGAGATGAGCTGGGGCCAGTGTTTCGTCATATTGGGTAAAGCCACCGCCTACAATGCCAGCATCCCATATGGGCACCAGTGTATGTCCTGGCTGCCTCACTTCTGATCTGGCTCCCTGCTAATGGCCTGGCAAAGCTGATTTGGGTTTTGCTTTGGACAAAGAAGTATTAAACATTTTTTAAGTAAAGAAAGGCCAGTGCAACTACATGCCTTCACATTTATTATCTCAGTTGATTCTTACAATGAAACTCAGGCGGTTAGCAATGCAGGTACAATTCACTTCATTTTACAGTACCCGATTAGTTAAGTTACTTACTACCTGGGATAAACTAACCATCAAGCAGCCGGATGACCTTTTCTAGGACTCCTAAAATACCATTAAGTTTCTCAGATCACATGGAAAAGCATTCCAAAAAAGTGAAAGGAGGTCGAATGAACATAGGTTTGGGACTATGAGCAACTGGGCTTCTAAACCAGTTCTCTTAACATATCTGCGCCTCCGTTTCCTCATCTGCAAAACAGCTATAAACACAATGACTTACACAAGAGTCAGGTGGCTCAATGTTAACTTGGATATACAAAGCCTGGAGCATGGTAGGCATTCAATAAATGGTAAGTCTTACTTGCCTTCTCATTCTTCAAATCCAAACCTATTTTCTCTCTCATCCTTCAAAACTCAGCCAAGCAGCAATAAAACTAAATTGAGTGCACCCACTCAACTTCACCACATGAAAACCACTTACTCTCCTCTTATTATTTATGCTTCCTACAATTCCTTATAGATATCCAAAGACTCACTCTCTGAAACCTTTACGTTTCAAAGGGAAAGAACATTGAACAGGCTAGGAACTTTAGCTGACAGCATTACAGGTTAAACCTCTGAGAATGTAAGATTAGGCAGATGATAGTTATATACAACATTCATTATCCTAAACACTCATCACTTGCTTTGCATGACCCACACTTAGGAAAACTAATTCTGTTGCCTCAGGATAGAGATGGGAGGGGACTGACACCACCAAAAGCAGCCTTTTATAAAAGGACACACTCCACAGAACATTCATGTTGTACCTCCTACAGAACCCTGAACCTTAATTGGACAAGAAAATTAGGAATCTTTTGCCTTTTCAGACTCGCCACCTCCCCTACACACACACTAAATGTTGGAGACGCCAGTGGGCATCCCAGGGCTGGTGCTGAAACCCACACAGGGGCAGCAGAGTTGATGATCAAAACAGCCTCTAGGAAGGAGTAGCTATTTTATATATAAAAAAGCAGGTTGCAGACAACAAAGAACAGGGAGAGAATGCCAGATGGTATCAATGAAAGCAGCACTGGGCAGAGAATGATGCCTTGGGGTCTAGTTTTGGCCCTGCCACAAGCTGGCTGGGTGACACAGGGCAGCCTGTGCCTTGGTCTCTTGACCTAATAAAATGAGGCAATGGGCAGAGAGTCTTCTCAATATTCAATATGAGGCCAAAGGACAAGCAACATTAGCATCACCTGGGAGCTTGTGAGCAATTTAAAAACTCCGGCCCCAAGCTAGGCCTACCAAATTGGAGTCTGCAAATTAACAACATCCTTAGATAGTTTATATGCACTTTAAGAGGCGCTTTGCCAGGGTCCCTTTCAAAGATTTTAAGCGGACCATAGCACAGGGCAGTGGGAAAGCCAAAGGGGATAAAAAAGGAATAAGGACACGTTTGCATCCTCCATCACCTTCAATCAGTGGTTCAGAAGACATCCTTCAAGTAGCATTCTCTAATTCATCTGGTCCTACAGCACTTGGGAATGAAATTTATGCCGCACACTTTCGTTTGTGAAAGACATTCAGTAAAAGTCCTCTGGTTCAGACACGTTTACTGGCTGCTCTGTCTAAAAGCTGGGACCTAGTCTTGTTTGCTCTGACTTCTCACTCCCTAATTCACACTCTCTGCCCCACTTCACACAGAGCTCACTCTGCGGACCGCCGACGGGAGAATGAGACAGAACTTCTGCCACAGGGATGCCATGCATCCCTGCAAGAGAAGACAGCAAGTATCAAGGGACTCGAGGGATACTGAACAGAGTTGGACACTCAAGCAGGCAGCACAAGCCCAAAGGCGCCTACCTCACACCGAGACTGAGAACAGAACTGGAAAAATCATAGACGCAGCCCTACACCAGGAGAGACCAGGCAAATGAACGGAGCTCTGTGTCGTAGTGAGCGAGCTAAGTCTGGCTCAACCTGGCCTTTGCTCAGTCCAATTAGCTCAGTAGGAGCTTTTGAAACCTTCAGCCTCAGGAGGAAGCATAGTGGTGATTGGCCAGCGAGGGACCAATCAGCGTGCAGAAATGAGATGGGCACCAGCCTAGCAAGGAGCTGGGGCTGGGTAGTTTTAAAGTGAACTCTGCGGGTAATGGACTTCTCATTGGGGTGTAATTTTTAGCACAATTGCCTGGACCAGGCTGGGCTGACAAGAGGGGAATACTGGATCTTTCTAAAGACAGGTTTTCATTTAAATATGCCTGCTGAAGGATGGCAAGAGAGTGTGGAGGGGGAGGGTAGAAGCGGCTGTATAGTGTAGTTCAACACCAATGTTAACATTAGTATTAATAAGCCCTCATAGAATCAACCATTAACTCCTACAGTCTTCACAAGTGGCCTCGTGAGGGGAGCAGGGCAGAAGTTATTCTCCCTATTTTATGAACGAGCACTACGCATTAATTCAGCACTAGCTCTGGGTTACTTGCTGCAAAATTTTTATTACTCAAAAAGATAGGTTCTTTTCTTTTTCAAAATCCATTTGTTTTGAACGAGTACAGAGGGAGGGAGGGAAGGAGAATCTGTCTGCTGATTCACTCCCTAAACAACAGCATTGGCTGGAGCTGGGACAGGCTTCCACTAGGCCAGGACAAAGCCAGGAGTTTCTTTTGCAGGTCTCCCACATAGGTAGCAAGGGCCCAAGCACTTGAGCTACAGTTAATGATAATGTATCATATATTTCAAAACAGCTACAAGAGAGGATTTTTAAAGGTTTCATCACAAAGAAATAATAACTGAGGTGGCAGAAATGCTGTTTATTTTCTCTGTATCATTACTCAATGTGTACTTGTATCCAAACATTATATTGTATCCTATAAATATGTATCATTATGTCAATCAGAAATAAAACAAAAGCTTTTTAACCTGATAGAAAAGATTAGTTATCATTTTCCTAGCTTCTACATAAAAATATATGCTATATTTAATAGATTCTAAAACTTAAATGTGAGAATGAAATGATGGAAATACTAGGCAAAATATAAAAGAATATTTTATAATCTTTTCTTAAATGATTTATGGATTTGAAAGGCAGAGTGGTGTGTGTGTGTGTGTGTGTGAGAGAGAGAGAGAGAGAGAGAGAGAAAATGAATATTCCATCTGTTGGTTCACTCCCCCAAATGCCCACAAAAGCTGGGAACTGGTCCAGGCAAGATCCAGGAGCCCTTAACTCTATCCAGGTCTCCTACATGGACGACAGGGTCCTAAGAACTTGAGGCATCTTCCGATGCTTTCCTAGTCGCCTTAGCAGGGAGCTAGATCAGAAGTGGAGCAATCAGGACTAGAACTAACGCTCTACTACTCTGATACAGTATGTCTGCATTGAAAGTGCTGACTTAATCTGCTGCACCATAATGCTGGTCATTTTTATAATCTTGCAGAAAGAAGAAAAAAGCTTTCTAAACAGGACCCAAAAAATCTTATTAGCTAAAAAAGTTCTAAATTTCTGTTTAGCCAAACAAACAAAAAACAAGTTTAAAAATATTGAACAAACTGGCAAAGGCACTGTCAATACAAATGACAAAAGAATTATTTCTTAAATGTACAATGAAAACTTTATGATCAATAAGAAAAAGAGGAACTACTCTCACAAAAGTTGACAAGAAAATGAACATTAAACAAGAAACCCAAATAGTCAATAAACATGGAAACATGTTTCTTTCACTAAAAACTAAATGTATATCAAAATAGCTATGGATTACTTTTGTTTAGGACATTGACAAATATTTAATAATAGAGTAATAATAACTTCTGTTGGTGAAGAGGCAGGCAAATGGGATCTTTTATTCATTGTTGAAGTGAATAAAAATTGTCATAAACTTTGGGAGAGTTATTTGAAAATATCACTGAATTTGGGGCCAGTGCTGTGATGTAGCGGGTAAAGCCACCACCTGCAGTACCAGCATCCCATATAGATGCCGGTTCAAGAACCAGCTGTTCCACTTCCGACCCAGCTCTCTGCTATGGCCTGGGGAAGCAGTGGAGGATGGCCCAAGGCCTTGGGCCCCTGCGTGGGAGACCCAGAAGAAGCTCCTGGCTTCTGGCTTCCGATCAGCACAGCTCCGGCCATTGCGGCCACCTGGGGAGTGAACCAGCAGATGGAAGACTGACTCTCTCTCTCTCTCTCTCTCTCTCTCCTCTTTCTGTGTGTAACTGTGACTTTCATGTAAAATAAATGAATCTTAAAAATAAAAGAAAATATCACTTAATTTTAACTGTCTGAACATTTTTACCCCCAGATTCAAATTTTAATCCTCTTTCCTATGAGAATACTTATTCCAGGAGCCAAAGTTGTGGTGCAGTACACCGGCATCCAGTATGAGCAATACTTCAAGTCCTGGCTGTTCCTCTTCCCTGTAGTTCCCTGCTAATGTGCCTGGGGAAGTAGCAGAAAATGGCCAGAGTGCTTGGGCCCCAGTCACCCACATGGGAGACCCAGATGGAGTTCCAGGCTCCTGGAATAAGTATCCTCAGATGGCCCAGCCTCAGCCATTGTTTTCAAATTTGGGATAGTAATAAACCTTAGATTCAAGAAACTAAGCAAACCCCAAACAGGACAAGCCTAAAGAAATTTCCACAAAACCTCACCATAATCAAACCTTTGAAAATTAACAATAAAAGAAAAAAAAGAAACCTTGGAAACAGCAAGAGAGAAATGACACCTTTCTAATAGGGATACAAATTTTGAATGACAATGGATTACTCACCAGAAACCATGTATTTTCCAAGAATAAAATAAAAGAGCTGTCAACGCAGAATTCTGCAGACAGAGGAACTGTCCTGCAGGAGTGAAGGGGAAATCAAGCCATTCCTGGATAAAGGAAAATAAGAAAATTTGTCACCAGTAAACTTATCCTAAAGTAACAAAAATTTCACAAAATAGAAAAAAAGATAATAGGAAATTTTAGAACATGAGGAGGAAAGAACAGTGGAAACGGAAAATGTATGGATAAATACAATACTTTCCTTCTGATTCTGAGTTTTCTCAATTATGTTTCACAGTTATAGCAAAATTGTTAACACTATCTATTTATCTCTCTCTCCCTCTCTCTGTGTCACTCTGCCTTTCAAATAAATAAAATAAGATTCCAAGATGGCTGAATAGGGAAAAGATATGCCACTTTAAAAAGCATAGGAAGTGCATTCCCAGTGCAGAGTTGGAGAAAAGTTTGCAGTGGAAACTCTACAGAAGGAAGACGAACACTGTGGAGCAGCATGGAAGGTGTGGATGTACAGCAGCAAGCAGGGACACCACCCACAACTTCCACAGCGTATTACTCGAGGAGGTGTCAGCATCTGAGAGCAAGATGAGAAACAACAGAGCTAAGTGACACTATGGACAAAATGGACCTAACTGATACCTACAGAACATGTCTTCCCACAGTTGAAGAACACATAATCTTTCCATTAATACATGGAACTTTCTCTAGGATAGACCATATGCTAGTCCATAAAGCATGTCTCAGCAAATTCAGAAAAAAATTAAAATCATTCCATGCATCTTTTCTGACCACAAATGGAAGTTAACAATTTAAGAATCTCTAGAATTATGCAAATACGTGGAGATGAACAACATCCTCCTGAAAGAACAGTGGGTCATAGAAGAAATCAAAAGAGAAATCAAACAATTCCTGGAAACTGCTGAAAGTGAAAATACAACATATCAAAACTTATGGGATACAGCCAAAGCAGTATTAAGAGGGAAGTTCAGGGCAATTGGTGCCTACATCAAGAAATTGAAAATGTACCAATAAATGACCTATCAATGCATCTCAAGGACCTAGAAAAAAAAACAGCAAACCAAACTCAAAATTAGTAGAGGAAAAGAAATAACTAAAATTAGAGGAGAAATAAACAAACTTAAAACAAAAATATGAAAGATTAGTGAAATGAAGATCTGATTTTTTGAAAAAAATAAACAAAATTGATAAAGCATTGGCCCAACTAACAAAAAAGAGGGAGAAGACCCAAATCAATAAAATTAGAACTGAAAATGGAAATTTAATCATGGATACCACAGAAATAAAAAGAATCATCAGAAATTACTACAAACAGATATATGTCAACAAATTAGAAAATCCAGAAAAAATGGATAGATTCCTAGACACATATAATCTACCAAAACCAAGCTAAACAGAACAATAACCAGGACAGACACTGAATCAGTAATAAAGATCCTCCCAAGAAATAAAAGCCCACGACTGGATAGCTTCACTGCCAAATTCTACCAGACTTTAAAAGAACTAATTCTACTGAAAGACTATTGGAACTCATAAGAGAGTTTGGTAAAGTTGCAGGTTATAAAATTAACACACAAAAATCAGTAGCCTTTGTATACACAGACAGTATAATGGCTGAGAAATAACTTGTAAAATCAGTCACAATAGCTACAAAAAACTTGATTACCTTAGAATAAATTTAAGCATGAGGGAAAAAAAAAAACCTCTACAATGAAAATTACAAACCACTAAAGAAATAGAAGAAGACACACAAAAATGGAAAAAATGTCCATACTACTGAAAGCAATATATTCAATGCAATCCCACTCAAAATACCAATGACATTCTTCTCAGACCTAGAAAAAAATGATGCCAAAATTCATATGGAAACACAAAAGACCTCCAAATAGCTAAACCAATCTTAAACAGCAAAAACAAAGCCAGAGGCATCACAATACTATATTTTAAGACATACTACATGGCAGTTATAATCAAAACAGCATGATACTGGCACAAAAATAGACATTTAGACCTAAGGAACATAATAGAAACTCCAGAAATCAACCCACACATCTACAACCAATTAATCTTTGACAAAGGAGCCAAAATCAGTCCTTGGACAAAGGACAGTCTCTTCAACAATGGTACTGGGAAAATTGGATTTCCATGTGCAGACATATGAAATAAGACCCTTACTTTACACCTTATACAAAAATTGACTCAAATGAATCAAGGATCTAAATCTACAACCTGATAGCATCAAATTCCTGGAGCACATTGGGGAAACTCTGCAATACATGGGCATAAGTAAAGATTTCTTGGAAAAGACCCCTGAAGTGCAGGCAATAAAAGTAAAAATAAACAAATAGGATTAAATCAAGCTAAGAAGCTTCTACACTGCAAAGGAAACATTCAACAAAGTGAAGAAACAACCAACAGAATGAGATAAAATATTTGCAAGCTATGAAACTGATAAAGGATTGATACTCAGAATCTATAAAGAGCTCAAGAAACTCAAAAATAAAAAACAAACAACTCAGCTAAGTAATGGGCAAAGGACTTGAACACACATTTTTAAAAGAGGAAATTGAAATGTCTGACAGACACATGAAAAAAATGCTCAGGATCACTAGCCATTAGGATAATTCAAATAAAAACCACAATGAGGTTTCACATCACCCCAGTTAGAATGGCTCTCAAACAGAAATTATAAAACAACAAATTCTGGCAAGGATGTAGGGGGAAAAGTTCCCTAAACCACTAGTGGTAGGAATGTAAACTAGTACAACCATTGTGGAAGACGGTTTGGAGATACCTCAGAAAGCTGAAAATAGATCTAGCATATGACCCAGCCATTCCACTTCTGGAAATCTGCTGAAACAAAATTAAATCAGCATATGAAAAAGTTATTTGTAACCCCATGTTAATTGCAGTTCAAGTCACAATAGCTAAGGTATGAAATCAACCCAGATGCCCATCAACTGATGACTGGATAAAGAAAATGTGGTATATATGCACTATGGAATATTGCTCAGCCATAAAGAAAAGAATGAAATTGTGTCTTTTGCAGCAAAAATGATACAACTGGAAACCAGTACACTAGTGAAATAAACCAGTCCCAAAAAGACAAATACCATATGTTTTCCATGATCTGTGGTAACTAATAGGGTACAAAAAATGTAACATATAATTATTTATATTGCAATCTGCACAAAATTATTCTTGTGCATAAACTGTTGAGATGAAACGACTTAAAGTATAAAATAACTTAATTGCTATCTTGTAACCACACAGGAACTATTTAATTGTTACATTATCATTGGTTCTATTTCACTTAAAGAAATTATGAGTGAGGAAAAAACTGTACACAGGTGAAATGGTGATTTTTGCATTCAATTATTATTTATAGTCATCGTATATATTCTCACTAAACTAGTGTCTTTTTGCTTTTTGCTTGTTAAACTTCTTATTTGGTGAAGTATTAAACTTTTTCACTACAATGTAAATTTAAAATATATTATCTCACAAATGAAAAAAGAGAGAAAGATATAAGGAAGGAGAGTGGGAAGAAGGGAGGAAAAGAATATCATGTTCTCAAATTTGTATATGTAAATGAGAATGAGTCTGTTAAAATTAATTAAAATTAAAATCTAAAAAGAATGAAATAAAATATAAATAATTTTTGAAAAGAGGGAGGGCAGGGCAAGTATTGTGGTGCAGTGGATTAAGCCACCTACCACTTGCATTGCCTGCATTCCATATTGGAACACCAGTTCAAGTCTCAGCTGCACAGCTTCCAATCCAGCTCCCTAGTAATGTGCCTGCTAATGTGCCTGGGAAAGTAGTGCAAAATGGCCCAAGTACTCGTACTCCTTTCATCTATATGGGAGACCCAGATGGATTCAGGCCCAACACCAGCCATTGTGGCAATTTGGGGAGTAAACTAGTAAGTAGAAGACCTCTCCCTGTCTGTCTTTCCCTCTCTCTGTCATTCTGCCCACCAAATAAACAAAAATATTTTTTAAAAAAATTAGAGCATCAGCTCAATTCATAATAGCTAGGATATGAAATCTACACAGTTGTGCATCAACTGAAGACTGAATAAAGAAATTATGGTATATATACACTATGGAACACTACACACAATAAAAAAGAAGAAATCCTGTCATTTGCAACAAAATGGATGCAACTGGAAACCATTATATTTAGTGAAATAAACCAGTCCCCAAAAGACAAATACCATATGTTCTCCCTGATCAGTGGTGGTAACTAATAGAATATCTAAAATATCTATAGAAGTGAAACTGACACTGAAATGCGATGATTTTGAATAGCCCTTGTCTTGAGTGTGAGGAACAGTGTGTTTTTCTTCATACTATTTGTTGAACTCTTAGTGTAGGACTAATCTTATGAGTATAAAGTTGACTTAAAATAGATTTTGGTGAAAAATAAGAATGGGAATAAGAGAGGGAGGAGGAAGCAAGGTGGAAGTACAGGTGGGAGGGAGAGTAGGATGAGAAGAATCACTGTGTTCCTAAATTAGTATGTATGAAATGCATGAAGTTTGTATACCTTAAATAAAAGGCTTCTAGGTAAAAAAAAAAATAGAGCATTATCTGATGTAGTTCTCAATGTATGAAGAGGAAATTTTTAAAACAATATCAGAAATGAAGGAAGAGGATAACAAGATGTAAGTGGAGGAAAGGTTTCTACACCTCTCTCAAACTCTCAAACTGGGAAAATGTCAACTCTAGAAGAATGTAATAAATCATATAAAAGATAACAAGCACTAAATTACTATACAAACAGAAACATTAAAAAATACTATAGATACATTGAAATAGAATATTTAAGTAACTGACTAGGAGGCAGAGAAAAAAACAGGTATGAAAAACAGAATAATCAGAAACCAAAAATAAATGGCGAAATATAAATAATCTCATTTAAGTAGAGAATTAAAAGACAGATTGGTAAAGTGGATTTTAAAATCATGTCCTAACAATATGTTGTCCACAAGAAACCCACTTCAAATACAGTGACATAAAGTAGGATGAAAATTTAAAAATGGAAAAAGATATACCATGCATAAATTAATTTATAAAAACCTATATTAATATCACATACAGTAATATCAAGGAAATTAAATTACTAGGAGCAGAAAGGAATGTCAGATAATGTAAAAGTGTTAATCCACCAAAAACATGCAGCAATCTTAAGTATTATGTACCAACCAACAGAACGGTAAAGTATATAAAGCAAAATAGTGATAGAATGTAAAGGAGAAATAGGCAAATCCTAATTTTTGGTTGAAGATTTCAACATCCGTATCTCCATAATTGATGTTTAAAAACTAAATTTAAAAATCAGCAAGGTTATAGAAAAACTCAACACCACTCACAACAAAAAGAATCTAATCAACATTTATAAGTATAGAACCGCCAATAACAGCAGAATACACATTCCTTTCATTTGTTCATGGAATATTTACCAAAATAACTTCTGCCTTTCAACTAAATAAAATAAATCTTTTAAAAAATTATACAAATTTAGTGTGGTTTTTATTCATCATATCTCAATAAACTATTTTTTTAAAAAAAGGAAACCAAATAGGGTATCACTGCATATCTTACTAATATCAAAATGATAATATAGGAATAGTTTTGTACACATAAATTTGATAAATGAAATGGACCAATTCATTGGAAAGCACAGCCACAATACATCACCCAATATGAAATACATCATTTAAACTATCCCATATTTTTAAAGAAATTCAAATTTTAATTTTAAAATTTCCCCCAAAAGAAGGAATTTCCAGAATTAAACCAAATATTTAAAGAACAAGAATAAGGGCTGGTGCTGTGGCATAGCAGGTAAAGCTTCTGCCTACAGTGCTGGCATCCCATATGGGCGCCCGGCTGCTCCATTTCCTATCCAGCTCTCTGCTATGGCCTAGGAGAGCATGGAGGATGGCCCAAATCCTTGGGTCCCTGAACCCACGTGAGAGACACTGAGGAAGCCCCTGACTCCTGGCTTCACATTGCCAAGGGTCCCGCTGTTGCAGCCATTTGATTTGGGGAGTGAACCAATGGATGGAAGAACTCCCTCTTCCTCTCCTTCCTCTCCCTCAACCCCCTCTTCCTCTCCTCCTCTCCCCCTCTCCTCCTCTCTCCCTCCCTCTCCCCCTCTCCCTCTCCCCTTCATTTCCCCTTCCCTCTTTCCCCTCCCTTTCCCCCCCTCTCCCCTTTTCCCTCTTCTCCCGCTCCCCCTCTCCCTGCCTCTCTGTAATTCGGCCTTCGAAATAAATAAAATTTTTTTTTAAAAAAAGAAAGAACAAGTAACACCGAAAATGCATATAGTGGGAAAAAAAACGCATAAGTTCAAAACCGCACAGGTTTTGTAGCCCAACATCCTCGTCACCCTATTTTAAAGTCCCCCCAAAACGCGTATCTTAGCGGCACCCGCCGTCACACTTCCAGATCAAGGTCCCCCCCTCTTGGTTTTCATACTGACTCATTGATAAAAATACTGTCCAGATGGAAACATAAAGACTTTGTCAACAATTAACACTACATTTACTTTTTAGACTATTTCGACAGATAGTCCCAAGATTGTTGGTTTGACAGCAAAAAAAAAAAAAAAAAAACTTTTGATCAATAGGCTAGTTCCCTCTGCCAGTTCACCCACCCTACCTCCCACCCCCCATCCCTAGCCCTGAGACAGGCTACATTCATAAATTTCTAAGGTAGAAAAGCTCTTCAATTCATAAAAGTTAAAAAAAAAAAAAGAATGGAGAAAAAAAAGAAAAGCTCTTCAAAAGGCTAGCGAAACAAATGCTACCCTTAAGAATTCATAGGTTGGAACACAAGCTTTGCCTTGGAAAGGCGTTCTCTGCCGATTGGAAAAAGAAATAAAGAAGACAGCACGCGAATAAAGTTCACGCGCAGGCACGGGACTAACCCATTCAGCTTAACAGCCAACGCCCAAAGGGCATACCAAAATAACCGCCGCAGCGCGACGGTTAGAAGTAACTGTCAAACCGACCCTTCCATTCTCACCAGCAGGTGGAGACAACGAAGCAACGCTTCTTTCAGTCAGACTTGAAACCACCAGGTGGGGCCAGAAGATCAGAGTAGTTCCCTTTAAACTTCTCAGAGAACTTCTCCATCTTCAGACCCTAAAGGAAGAATGGAATCCGAATCTCACATTTATGCACCCCGCCGCACACCCATCTTGAAGATAATGGAAGTGGCCAGTGCCTGAGCCAGCCAGACCGTCAGCCCTAGCGGCCTATTTACAAAACGGAGACTAAAATAGCACCCATTTGAACAAACGTACACGTGACTAAAATAACAAAAGTAATATGTATCTAAAAATGGCTTGAAGAGAGGAGTCTGAGTGTTCCCATCACGAAGCAAAAAAGAGAAAGATCTGGAAATTACTCTGATCTGATCGTTATCCCATGTAAACTCATATTGAAACATCGAGTTAGATTCCCCAAAACGTACACAATTGGATGTCAATTTCAAACAAAAATTTTAAGATCGTACCCACTTCATAAAAAGCACAGCACCAGAAAATTCGGACCTCACTCCAAACTATAGAAATAGCAATTGAGAGTGGGGTGCAACTATTTTCTTTTACAAGTCCTCTAGGTGATTTAGATTTTTGTGAAAGTGTGACAATCACTGTTCTGGGAAGAAGCCTGCCCCCTTTAGATAGCTAACCAAGTTTTTTGCCATTGTTACAGATTGCATGATCCCTGGGCTTCTGAAACATTTTTCCTGCCTGCTATTCCAAAGCCATCTTTTGTTTCTTGAGTTTATCTTTGCCTTCAGTAGTGTGGCTGACACAATGAACAGGAGGCAGCCTGCCCTCCAGACTTTCAATGTAGGTGATCCAGGAATAGAAAAGTTAATTAACTATACAGGGCCAGATCTAGTAAATGTCAAATGAATTATACTGACAATAAGCAAATGTTCTAGGAAATCCAAGCAGGGAAATTTCACAGTTGTAAGAGAGAGGAACCTGATCAGAAACGGCCATGGCCAAGCCAAGCCCAGCACTCAAAAATAGCTGTAAGTCATTTTCTACAACAAGGCAATAAACAAACCTTAACTGCCTAATTAAGTCCCTGCCTACAAAGAAACCCCCAACACACCTATGAGTCCATTTACCTCTAACAGCTGCCCCTGAAACTTCAAAAAATGAGAATGTTTATAGCTTTTGAAAGTCCTTTATTTTCTCCCTCCATTCCTTCAATCATGCAGAGGAAAGGACAGATAAGCACAACACAGACATAACATAAATACTTGACAGAAGTAATTATGTAGCACCATTGCCGATATGTTCAGCACAGCCATTTCATTATTCACTTTAGTATGCTTGCACGAAGCTGCATTAAATGACACTGTGCATTCTCATGGCTGGAAACCAATTCAGGAGAAAAAGAAGTGGCATTCCCAATTGTATTGACTCACAATGAATGATGTCTGATACTCACGGGCTTCACTAACTGTTTTCCAAATGGTCACAATGTCATCCCATCAACTAAATTAGGTAGGCTAAATCTGAAGCTGGAAGATACTCTGCAGGATGAACAGGCAGGTGGTGATTCCAGAAGACTGATAGCTCTTTCATTTCCTTTTGCCATTATTCATCATCATCATTGTATTATAGACACACATTCCATTTTTGTTATCTTAATAGTTTTTTTTCCAAGCTAAATGCAAACTGGAAGATACGTAAAGTGTTGATTTGTACTATTGTCATGAGTTTGTGTGGAAGAGAAGATGTTGGGGTAGAATAAAGACGGTTAGAAAACTGGATGATGAGATGATGATGATCAAGGTGCCTGTATTTAACATCTCTGGCTTTTAAAGACGAAACTAAGCACAGACTGCTCCCAGAATTCACACACTAACAGAGCACACTTCTTATTTTGACTATTGAAGAAGGTTCTTTCTCCCTGATCTGTCCCCCACACCCCCATCCCCTGCACCCAGTACAGGCCAGGTCGAGAGCCACAGCAGCTTATGAGAAGGAAGATGCAGTGGATATGCTACAGCCTATGACTGAGCAACATCTATGGATTCTTCCCTCACATTTCCATCATTGGTTTCACATCCAAAAGCTGTTCTTTTCTGCTCCTGGTTAGCCTCTAAGATGACAGGATTGGGGTACCATGGGATAGCACTCCAATCATCCATAATAGTTCTCCATTTGTCATTAGGGGATTTAGTAAAACATTTTCCAGGCACAGATCATGGTTGTTCCTTTCTGAGATGGGAGACATAGAGCTTGCTTTTTTTTTAATCTCTTAGGGATATGTGTTCTTGTGCTTGGAGAATAAACAAACACTTTCTTCCTTTGCTTCTTAATCCACGGAGATGAGCCAGACACAGGAGCTGCAACTTTGTCTTTAATCATCAATTTTCACCCTTAACAAAAGGGTGATACAAGAAAGACAGGTCCTGTATGGTGGATTTTAGCTGATCATAACTGACAAAGACTCTCTCCTTGACCTTTAGTCAGGCTCCTTTAAGCCCTATTCCCCACTAGGCCTCAACCTTGACCTTAGAAGGACTGCAACTTTCAGCACAAATGATTTCACCTACCAGCCCCCCCAAACTAAGAAATTTGAACAAATAACAGCAGTTTCCATCAGCCAAGGTCATGTCCCTAGAACAATGAACCCATCCCTCTTAAAACACCTGCATGAAAACGGTGGTGTCAAAAGAACTTACTGTTTGTTCCAGCCAAAACCTGAATATAGGGGCCAGCATTGTGGTGCAACTGGTTAAGCAGCTGCCCACAATGCCGGCATCCCACTTGAGTCCCAGCTGCCCCACTTCTGATCCAGCTCCCTGTTAAAGGTGTCTGGGAAAGCAGTAGAAGATGCCCCAAGTACCTGTACCCTTGTCCCCCACATAGGAAACCCAGATGGAGTTGCAGGCTCCTAGATTTGGCCTGGCCCAGGCCCGGTCATTGTGGCCCTTGGGGGAGTGAACCAGTGGATGGAAGATCTCTCTGTCTCTCCCTCTCCTTCTGTAACTCCACCTTTCAAATAAATAAATAAATCTCCAGCTACCATTGTGGCACTGCAGGTGAAGCCACTGCCTGCAATACCAGTATCCCATATGAGCACTGGTTTGAGTCCTGGCTGATCTTCTTTCAATCCAGCTTCTTGCTAATGCACCTTGGTAAGCAGCAGATAATGTCCCAAGTATTTGGGTCCCTGGGTCCCTGCCACCCACATGGGAGAGCTGGATGGAGACCCTGGCTCCTGGCTTCTGCCTGACCCAGCTCCAGCCATCATGGCCATTTGGGGTATAACCAGCAGATGGGAGGTTCTCATTCTCTCTCTCTCTCTCTCTCTCTCTCTCTCTCTCTCTCTCTCTCTGTGTGTGTGTGTGTGTGTGTGTGTGTGCATGTAACTTTGCCTTTCTCTAGCCCTTTGAGATGTTTCTTCTACAACCCAAGAGTATATTTGTCAAGGGTCTGGGCACCATTCTTTAGAAATGTAATCACTGGGAAAGATAGGACCCATGTCTTCCATTCTCTGTGCACAGGAAAGAGCCAAATTTTGATCACTGCCAGTCAGCAGACACAGATGCCCTAATCGCATTGATCTGCCTCACCAGTGTCCAGTGCCCAGTGTCCTTCAAGACCCTTCCTTTAACACACTCTGCCTTTTGTTTCAGCGGCATTGACCTCTGTTCATTGCCTCTCCCGTACTGCAGTGGCCGAAATAAATTCTATTTTCTGTCCCTTCACAAATGTCTGGCTCTGTTTCTCTTTGATACCATGAACTAACAGGATGAAATATACACACAGGATTAAGACGTGAAGTCTCAGGTTAACAGGGAAAAGAAGAAAATTGAGACAGAACCAAGAATATGAAACTGAGGCCAAAGTTGCAGTGTAGCAGGTTAAGCTGCTGTTCAAGTCACAGCTATTCTGATTCCAATCCAGCTCCCTGCTAATGCACCTGGGAAAGCACCAGAAGATGGCCCAAGTGCTTGGGTCCCTGCCACCCATGTGAGAGACTCAGATGGCTCCTGGCTTCAGCCTGGCCCAGCACCTGGGACGGCCCCCCCATTCCTGGGGTCCAGCAGCCCCCTGAAGAGAAGCAAAAAATGCAAGGAGTCTTCTGTGTCGCTGAGCGTGAGCAGAGTGACTCCCCCTACACCCGGCTGCTGGGGGCCCTCCAAAGTCAGGATGGCGCTGAAGGTCTCTGCAGCTAGGGCCCGGTGCTGGATCAGAGGCCCCCAGACTTCCCCTGAAGGGTGAGTGGGTACCACGAGTGCCACATGCAACTGTTCTGCCCTGAGGAACCATTAAGGGAGAGAACCAAAAGATGGAGGATCTCTCCCCTCATCCCTCTGTCCCTCTGTCTCTCTCTCCCTGTCTCATTCTCTCTGTATAACTCTGCCTCTCAGGAAGAGGGAGAGAGGGAGAGAGCCAGCCCAAAGCCAGGAGCCAGGAACTTCATCCTGGTCTCCCACATGGATGGCAGGGACCCAAGTACTCAGGCCATCTCCCGGTGCTTTCCTAGGCACATTACCAGGGAACTGGATCAGACACGGAGCAGCCAGGGCTTGAACCAGCACTCATATGGGATGCCAGCATTGCAAACGGAAGCTTAACTCACTTCCCCACCATGCTGGGCCCAATAAACAAATCTTTTTAAAACAATATGAAACTATTACTTAGGTGGTCAGCTTGCTTGACTTTTATTTCAGATGTATTTATTCACATGTGTGAGGTGGAAACATGTAGAGAAAGGACAAGGGGAGACAAATGAAACTTGGGCACAGTGAGAGCCATTTGCTTGTGAATGAATGTTTCCAAACAGGCTAAACAGAACACATCTCAAAGTGTAATGGCTAATCATCTAAAAAACACTCTAGCCAACAATCTAACACTGGCCAGAATCAAAAAGAATAAATAGGGCCTGAGTCCTTTCATGGGTTAGGAGTCTGTGATCAGTCGTCCTCCAACCTACTTATGCATCATGATGATGGTCAGACCCGGCTGGACCAATTAGAGCACCTAGAATCCTAAGAAAAAAGATTCTGATTTTGTGCTGTCACCATTCTCTATGGAAACAGTGCTGTCATGAACTATAAATTCTAGCACCGGTGGGCAGTCAAGACTTTAGGAGAGTATGGAGGGTTGAGTAGAGAACCACCATCTTGAAGCAGGCTGCCGGAGTCATCACAGCATCCAAATTGACAAGAAAACATCACCTAAATGCCCCTCACAGTAGCCTACTCTGGTACTACAAAGGTAAGGGCACCTTCTAACTTCTTTTTGATTTCTTGAGGGGTATCTTAATGGTGAGGTGAAACCACAGAAGCTGTTAAGGCAGCCTCCAACTTTCTGTTTTGTAATTTTATTTGGGAGTACCCTGAGAAGGCTTTAGCCACATTTCTCAGTTTCTACACAAACCCAAAGACCCCTAGCCACGAAACTCTGATTCCCTAGTGGGAAATTCACAGATAAATAGACTGAGTTATGAAAATGAACAGTTTTGCTCAGAGACTGGTGGTATTTCTGTATGTTGAAAACTACAGGCTCCATCAAACTAATAACTAATATCATTAGGTTGTTCTGAAGGTCTAGCAAGAAAATGTAAAAGAAGGAGATCTTGAGGAGTTCTGAACTGGAGAAAATGTGCAATAAGTGTACCCTCATAGAGATAACAGAAAAAATCTTGTCCTATAGCAGATAACATGATGTGCTTTGAAGTGAAAAGGTAACTGAGCTTGCCAGCACGCCATGTCCTTGCTCAGGCTGGTGCAGCTTTGGATATTGTGACTCAACAAATTATGCTGTCATACCCCAGGGTCAGAGTCAGCAGCATAAGGCCTGGCCCATCAGCCTGCTCCAACAGCTGACGGGGGTGGCAGCCAGCTGCAGGTGCCCAAGAACTTGGCACTGCCCAGTTCCATCTAACGGGGCATATCTCCCTTCTGGGTGGCACATTTTCGGCCAAAAGTCAAAAACAACTTCACTACAAGGTAATGAGTTCATAAATTTTATTTTATTTTTTTTCTTACAGTTTTTAGGACTTGAACTGAGACTATATCCAGATCACACGAGAGACCTCTATGTCTCCCCATCTCTTTTCCAGGTGCATGTTCTGTAGCTCTCGAAACAAAGGAAACACCCTCTTTTCAGAGCATGGAAAGACTTTCTCTATAACTTTTTAAAGTTTTTGTAGATATTCTTGACTGGAAAGCCCATCTTTCTCCAGGATGGGAAAGGAGAGCAATTAGAGGATAACTCTTACCAAAATGTTAGGGGGTGGAGGAAAGGAGAGGGAGAGAGGGAGGCGGGAGGAAGGAGGAAGGCAGAAGGAGGGAGGGGGCCAAGGGAAGGGGGAAAAAGAAAGAAGGAGGAAGAAGTGCAGGATGAAAGAGAATGAGATTGTTTTGAAGAGCCAGAGCAAAAAGGAGGTCCAAAGTTTGAAGGAAGCTGGGGAAAAGGTATGTATAGAGGAAAAGGAATTCAACTGCCTTCTGATAAGTGAAATAAAGGGATTTCTTTGGTCAAATTACCAAAAACAAATCAAATTCAAGCCCCAGACACCAAAACAGGTCTACTGAGTTCTTAACTGTGCTTTCTGAGCACAAAACTGCGAGCTTATGTAGCAAGATTCAGTCACTAACTCCTGCCATTTTCTTTTTACTTTTTGCTCCAGGCTGAGTTGGGAAGTGGGGGGAGGACGGGGAGGGGGGGAAGGGTGAAAGATCATTTTTTATTTTAAAGTAAAATTAAACCCTATTGGCTTAAGATCAGGTCTTTCCTCAGATATTTGCTTCTTGGTGTTATGTTTCAGGCTAGTACTGTTTTCTCAACATTCAGAATCATGTTCTGCATGTTGGAAAAGAGCTATTCATTTACTCTATTGGGATTGACCTTAGTCTTTCCCAGTGACTTTTATTACCCTAATTTCACTGTCTTTAATGTAATAAAGATCCTGGAGTCAACTAGAATTACATTGGGGATGGGGTAACATGAACTTGATTTCTTTAAGCTTTATCCAAGAGTGGATAAAGAAATGTAGGCACAGTGGGATTTAGTTAGTGGAGGTGAGTAGAGGTAAATCCCTATATTTAATCTCCACAATCTGTATCTCTCCTTTTAAATTTGCTCTCCAATCTATCACTTTTCCTGACTGATGTTCTTCCAAGTCACTATGGTACGTATGGTTCCAAATACTCGGTATAGGGAGTCTAAATTAAAGGAAACTATGGACTTAGGTAGACAGTAATGATCCTGAGCATCAAGTTCAAACCTTTCAGAGTGTCATTCCACACTGCTCATTCCCTCCAGTCCCTAACCTAAACCTAAATGAAACAGAGGGATGGGTTTCAGGACCTCTCAAGAGATTCGTATCCAAGCTGGTCTCATTTCTTAAAAACCATATATACACATTTTAAACTTATTTTCTTAATATTTTCAGATGTCTGATGATATTGACTGGTTACACAGCCGCAGGGGCGTGTGCAAGGTAGATCTTTACAGCCCAAGAGGACAACAAGATCAGGACCGGAAAGTGGTAAGATGTAAAACTACAACTACCAGAGAGTGGAAACATATTGACGTATGGGTATAGATATTCTGGAGCCCAGGATAAACTAATGGCAGGTGATACTGTGAGTTTTTCAAGCACCTAAGTTCAATAAGGCCTTGCAGGTGGGTGGTGCATGCCTACATCACACAGGGACCATTCAACAAGGGTGGAGCAAGGTGGGAAGTGATGTAAGGGAGGTGGGAGAGGTGTCAGGCAGGAGGCTGTCAGGCAGGAGGGTGTCAGGAAGTGATGTAAGGGAGGTGAGAGGAGTGGTGACTGCCTAGTAGCTACTGCCTGTTGCCTGAGACCTCTTAAGTCATAATAGCACAGCCTAGCTACCAACAAGCTACACCAGGCCCCTTAGGAGGATGAAATATTGCAACTACTTCATACTGTTACTCACCTCATATTGTGATTTCAAGGGATTTCCAGAGTACTTCCTACTTTTGATCAACTCAAAATACTTAATACATATTTTTTACAATGTGTCTGAAATGAAGTTACATCTTAACAATTATCATTACCCTAAGAAACACTGTCCATGATATTTCAGGTTTGATGTTCTATTGAAATGCACCTGTTAAAAAGGAGAAATGTTTACTCATGTACCATCTAAAACATTTTATATCATCAACAGTGAAAATACCAAGTTTTGAGAAACACCAATGTAGCAGAATTCGCTCAAGGGAAATAGAGT
This sequence comes from Sylvilagus floridanus, assembly GCA_949820135.1. Lineage (NCBI taxonomy): Eukaryota > Metazoa > Chordata > Mammalia > Lagomorpha > Leporidae > Sylvilagus > Sylvilagus floridanus. The sequence continues at coordinate 97,662,386 of OX463223.1, forward strand.
TTTCCTACAAGCTCTAGCTTTAAGTTTGTGGTTGTTGGGCCAGTTACTTAGCTTTCTCAGTTGATACAAGTGGATATTGTACTTTGAGCCTCTTTATGATGGGTTGGTATTCTTGTTTAGGAAATATAGTCATGCTAAGAGTCTGTCTGCCTAACAATAATCACAAAATTAACATTCCTTGAGGACTTTCTATGTTTCATACCCTGCCTAAAGCTTCACATGCACTGTCAAAGCTAATCCTCACAAGGATCTCATGAGGTAAGTGCTATTATCACCTCTGAGAAAGAGAGCCTTCACTTTACAGCCTTTCTAAACTCACGCTCCTAATTTGATGCAGATATGCTTTGTGGATGTGTCCACCCTGAATATGGAAGACAAAGACTGCAAGGTGTGTATTCTCTGCTCCAAGGCAGAGTAGGTGGGAAACTGCTGAGATGCGTTATCAGTGAAGTATGAGGAAAGGGGGTGGTTGTCACAGAAGGCAGAAATCAGATGACTCCCAGGGTTGGGCGGGGGGGAGGGTGCAAAGCCATCATTCTCATGACCCTGAGATCCCTGGTTCTAAATTTACTGTCACACTTGATACCAGATCTCATTTTAGAACACATTTAAGTTTCTGTTAGGGCTTAAATATTAAAACACGGAAGATAGGATGTCAGAGAAGTCAAAAAAGACAGTCAACCTGTCCAAAAGGGCGGTAATTAATGGAATATGGTTCTATATGGTCATTGAAACTGATGGTTTTGTGAACATCTTCTGAGGGAGAATTAGCAACTTGTGGAGGGAACTTTGTCTCAGTCTTCAGAGACTAAGTAGCATTGCATGCCTACCTCTCCTGCAGAAAGCAAAAAGGGTAGTAAGAGACTTGGCATTCATGATGGAAGTGATGGCTTACATGAGTGGAAAGAGCATCTTGGCGAAGTCTGAAAAAGCAACTATTCATAAGAATCTTGCCTTTTGATTCCACAGGATGCTACCAGCTCCAGCCCAGAAAACGAGTTAAACCTCGACCACCTGGAAGAAAAAGAGATTATCGTCATCAAGGACACAGAGAACCAAGACCAGTCGAAGGTATCGTTAGCAGCTGAGATTCCACCACTTCTGATTCCTAGAGTCCAATGCAGAGTCTAAGGACTCTGTTCCAGGCATGGGAAGAAAACTGTCAAACAAGTCCATCAGTTTCAACACTATGACATTCTAGAGAACACAAACCTAAGTTCAGGCCACAGGAAGTTCAACACCCAGCTATTTAATGATGACATTCATTATGCCAATAGAACCTTGCTATTTTTATCCAAAGATGTGGGCTTATAAGTAACATCATTTGCAATGTCCTTTGCTGACTTATAGTGGATTTCTGTGCCCCTCATTCCCCAGCATCCAACAAGGAAATAAAAAAGAGGGATATGGAACAGAGAAGTCACAGCAAACACCAAGTTGGGTGCCTAGTTCCAACTCTGGGTAATCTAAAAGATCACTCAGACATTTGGATAGCTTAAAGTTAGAAACAATTAGACTTGCATGCCACTGTCACATACAGACCCCCTTTGTTTTTGTGTAAGCATCTGGGCATATATCTGTTAGGCTTTCTGTTTGGATAGGGAATTGGAGCACACAACAATTGATTCCCACATTCCTACAAGCCTGGGGTTCCTGTTATGGAGACAAGACATTTGGCTTTAGTGCAGAGGAGTCAAATGTTTCTTGTTCTACATCTCTGGGGGCATATTTTAATACAAAAATATAATTTCTGGCCTCAGATAGCTTCAGAGTGGGGAGAATGGCCACGCAGGGAAGGCAAAACAAAAGCATAGCATTCTCCAAAGAGTTTTGAATTTAGTTGGGGATAGCCAACTCCGTGTTAGAGTCTTGAGTTATACCTGCTCTTTATTTTTAAAAGAGCAATCCATATTGACAAACAACACAATCAATTTGGTTATAATTAAGACCATTTGCAAAAAAGCTCACCTTATCATGACCTCACATTTGCATGAATTCAGTGAAAAGAGAGAGGTTGAAGCAACGCAAGGGACAAAAAGGAAACAGTAAGTAGAATATGTATACGTAGAATATACACAAATATTCTGACATGGACAGTCACAAGCATGGGTACACACTACAAATTTAGACAAAATGATGCAATCAATATACACTTATAAACATTTAAAAATAATATATACATGCAATGACAAATACATGCCTGGCTACAGGTGAAACTGACAAACACACAGCACTAATGTAACAAACTTAAATGTACTGATCTATTCTTAAACAAGGATTTACATATAAGTAAAACAATATAAAAACACACAATCAGATGTGGTGACATGTCCATATATATCACATGTAAACCCCCATATCCACATACATGTGCATAATGAATAAACTTACAATCATACACCAATACACACAGCCTAAATCAAACCACAGTGATCATACACACTCAGATTTTGGCTTACACACTCATAAACATACATACCTATGCAAAGATATACATGCTCATACACACTCATGCTAACACACACAAACTTACAACAAGTGACACGTATTCATTGACATTCTTGTTTGTATCCTTTAATCACACACCCACTCAGATACCCACACACATACTCAAATGCCCAGGGCACATGCAACACTGACACACACATTGTCAAGCCATAAATTAATACCCAGTTAAACGTGCACAGTCATTACAAATCATTAATATGTGAACTTATTCTTTAACATTAATTCATATATCATGATTTATATTGTAAACATATGTTGATTACCTGTTGACATTTGCTCATTTATAGTCAGAGACAATCTGAAAGATACACTCATATTGTGACACACAAAATTAATGTAACAAATTTAAATACATTGACATATTCAAAAACAAGGAATCAGAAAAGTACAAAGCTATACAAAGTCACAGAGAGTCAGAAGTGGCTACAAGTCCACATGTATCAAATGTAAACAGCCATATTCACATTCATGGACATAGTACATAAACATACACTCATATACTAATACCCTAATACACAAAGCCATGATCAAACCACACTGACCATACAGACTCAGATTTTGGCATGCATACTTATAAAAATACCTATCCATGCAAAGGCACACATGATCATTCACACTAATGCTAACATACACACATATAAACTTACACCAAGTGGCATGTATTCACTGACACACTGGTTTGATGCCTTGAATCACACAAATTCAAAGAGAAGGTTCCTAAACATTTGGTAATTTCTTTTTAGTTTTAACCATCCTGGTAGGTATGGTTTAGTAGCTTAAAATGAAAAGATATTACACAACACTAATATGTGAATTTACTCTTTAACTTACATTCATAAATTATGGTTTATATCATAAACATGTTGAATATCTGTTGACACTCATTTATATATAGACATATATACATATTTTGACACCCAAAACTGATATAACTGTATGCACTGCCCTATTTTTATTCAAGGACTCACATATGTGCAAAGCTATACAAAGACACACACAGTCAGATGCAGTTACATACCCACATGCATCTCATGTAAACACCAATACACACATTCATGCAAGTAATGTATAAACATACACTCACACTAACACACACAGCCTTGATCAAACCAAAGAGACCACACAGACTCATATTTTAGCATACATACTTATAAATTCTTATTGCATGGTCACACACAATCATGCTGAAACACACACATGCAAACTTACACCAAGTGACACGTATTCACTGCCACTCTGGTTTGTATGCCTTGAATCACACTCTGATACCATGAATATGACATATTCACTCAGATACACACATACAAAAATGTCAGAGTATGTGCAACACTGGCACACACACACACACATTGTCAAGCATTAACAGCATAAATCGATACCAAATTTAACATGCACAGTCATTATACGTCATTATACAATCACAAATATGTGAACTTATTCTTTAATACTAATTCATAAATTATGATTTACATCATTAACATATGTTTATTTCCTATTGAAAATTGCTCATTTACATTCAGAGACACACTGACAGAAGCACTTATATTGTGACACCCAAAACTGATAAGACAAACTTAAATTCACTGACCTATTCCACAACAAGGACTAACACAAGTCCAAAGTTATACAAAGGCACACAAGGTCAGATGTGGTGACATGTCTGTATGTGTCACATGTAAACACCCATATCACATCCATGCACATAATTTATAAGTATACACACAGACACTAACACAAAGCCTTGATCAAACCAAAGTGACCACACAGACTCAGGTTTTGGCACACAGACTTATAAACATACATACATACCTATGCAAAGACATACATGGTCATTCACACTCATCTTAACATATACATATGCAAACTTACAGCAAGTGGCATGTATTCATTGACATTCTTGATTGTATCCTTCAGTCATGCAATGATACAAGTGCAATGACACACCTATTTCAGATACTCACACACATATTCAAATACCAGAGTACATGCAATACTGACACACACATTGCCAAGTATTGATATACCACAAACTGATACTGAATTTGACACAGTCATTACACAATCACTAATATGGGAATTATTTAACATAAATCCATAAATTTTTATGATTTACATCATAAACATTTGTTGAATAGTTTGATACAAATGCAATGACATATCCACTCACATTCTCATGAAAATGCCTGAGTATGTGTAACACTTCCTCACTTGACACTTGCTCATTTACATTCAGAGTCACACAGACAGATACACTCATATTTTGACACAAAAATTGCTGTAACAACCAACATTTCACTAATGTTTTATGAATCAAGGACTCACACATGTGCAAAGTTACACAAAAAATCAGGTGAGCTTGGACAGGTCCACATACATAACATTTAAACACCCATATCCACATTCATGATGATAATGCATAAACGTACACTCAGACACTAATAGAGAGCCTTGATCAAACCATTGTGACCATATAAACTGAGGTTATGGCACACATACTGATAAATATTCACACTATAAAAGAACATGCATGGTCATATAATATCATGCCAATATACAGGAATGCAAACTTACACCAGACTAAAACAAACTCAGTATTCACTGAAGTTCCAATTAGTATCCTTAAATCACAAATTGATACAAGTGCATATTAATGCAAATACTCACACATCTCAAATATGGATACAAATCATTGACACACACATTGGTACAAGTGCAATGACATACCCACACATCTATTGACACATATACTGAATGCCAGAGAAGGTGCAACACTGACGTACACATTGACACAAATCACTGACACACACATGGATACAAGTGCAATGACATACCCACACAGATACACATATACTGAAAGCCAAAGATTGTGCAAACTGAAACACACATTGACACAAATCACAGACACACATGTTTCAGAAGAGCAATGACACACCCATGCAGGTACTCTCACACATATACTGAATGCCAGAGAATGAGCAACACTGACACACACATGATACAAATCATTGATACACACACGGATTAAAATCACTGACACAGACATTGATTCAAGTGCAATGATACACCCATGCAGGTACTCACACATGTACTGAAAGCCAGAGAATGTGCAACACTGACACACACGTTGACACAAATCACTGACACACACAATGATACAAGTGCAAATACACACACATGCAGATTTTCACAATATACTGAATTGCAACACAGACACACATATTGACACAAATACTGACACACACATGGATACAAGTGTAGTGACACACCCATGCAGATACTCACACATAACCAGAAAGCTAGAGAATGTGCAAAACTGACCGACACATTGGGACAAAAAACTGACAAACACATTAATACAAATTACTAACACACACATTGATATGAGTGCCTTGAAACACCCATGCAGATACTCACAATATACTGAAAGCCAGAGAATTGCAACACAGACACACACATTGACACTAATCACTAATACACACATTGACACAAATCACAAGCACACACACTGATACAAGTGCAATGACACACCCATGCAGATACACATGTACTGAAAGCCAGATAATACACAACACTGACACAGACATTGACACAAATTTCTGACACACACATTGATACAACTGCAATGACATATCCACACAGATAAACATATTCTGAAATGCTGGAGAATGTGTGACATTGACACACATTGACAGAAAGCACTGATACACACACTCATACAAGTGCAATGACATACCCATGTAGATAAAATATACTGAAAGCCAGAGAATTGCAACACAGACACACACATTGACACAAATCACTGACACAAACATGGATACAAGTGCAATGACACACCCATGCAGGTATTCACACATATACTTAAAGCTAGAGAATGTGCAACAGCGACACACATATTGTCACAAATCACTGACACACACATGGATACATGTGCAATGACACACACATGTTATACAAGTACAATGACACACCCATGCAATACTCAGAAATATACTGAATATTAGATAATGTGCAACACTGCCACACATTGACACAAATCACTGACAAACACAAGGACAAAAGTGAAATGACACACACGTTATACAATTGCAATGACACACCCATGCAGATACTCACAAATATACTGAAAGCCAGAGAATATGCAACACTGACACACACACATTGATACAAATCACTGACACACACATGGAAACAAATGCAATGAACACACATTGATACAAGTTCAATGACACACCAGTGAAGATACTCACTGCAATGACACACCCATGCAGATACTCACACATATACTGAAAGCCAGAGAATGTGCCAAAATAACACACACATTGATAAAAATCACTGACATTAACATGGATAAAAATCACTGATGCACACATTGATAATAGTACAATAACACACCCATGCAAGTAGTCACACATATACTGAATGGCAAACAATGTGCAACACTGACACATTGACACAAATCACTGACACACACATTGATACATGTGCAATTACACACCCATGCAAAAAATCACACATATACTAAATGCCAGAAAATATGCAAAACTGACACACACATTGGCACAAAAAGCTGACAAACACATTAACATAAATTACTGACAAACACATTGATATGAGTGCAATGGAACACACATGCATTCTCAAAATATCCTGAATGCCAGAAAAATGTGCAACACTGACGCATACATGACACAAATTCACAGACACACACATTGATACAAGTGCAAATACACACCCATGCAGATACAATATACTGAAAGCCAGAGAATTGTAACACAGACACACACATTGACACAAATCACTGACCCAAACATGGATACAAGTGCAACGACACAACCATGTGGTACTCACACATATATTGAAAGCAGAAAATGTGCAACACTGACACACATAATGTCACAAACCACTGACATACACGGGGACACACGTGCAATGACACACACATGTTATACAAGTACAATGACACACCCATGCAGATACTCAGAAATATAGTGAAAGTCAGAGAATGATCAACATTGACACACACATTGACACAAATCGCTGCAAAACACATGGACACAAGTGCAATGACACACATGTTATACAAGTGCAATGACATACCCATGCATGCAGATACTCACAAATATACTGAAAGCCAGAGAATGTGCAACACAGAAACACACACTGATATAAATCACTGACAGACACATGGATACAAGTGCAATGACACACCAATGCAGATAATCACTTCAGACACACCCATGCAGATACTCACGCATATACTGAATGCCAGAGATTGTGCAACACTGAAACACACATTGACACAAATCACTGACACATACATGGATACAAATCACTGACTCACACATGGATACAAATACTGACACACACATTGATATGAGTGAATGACATATCCACACATGTGCTCACACATATACTGAAATATCAGTGTGTGTAACAGTGACACACACATTGACAAAAATACTGACACACACATTGATACAAGTGCAATCACATACCCACACATATACTCACATATAAAGAAATGTCAGAGTGTGCCACACTGAACACAAACATTGACACAAATCACCGACACGCATGTTCATAAAAGGGCAATGACACACCTACAATGACACTCACAGTATACTGAAAGCCAGAGAATTGCAACACAGACACACACATTGACACTAATCACTAATACACACATTGACACAAATCACAAGCACACACACTGATACAAGTGCAATGACGCACCCATGCAGATACTCACACATGTCCTGAAAGCCAGAGAGTACACAACACTGACACAGACATTGACACAAATCACTGACACACACATTGATACAAGTGCGATGACATACCCACACAGATAAACATATTCTGAAATGCTAGAGAAGGTGTGACATTGACACACATTGACAGAAAGCACTGACAATCATCACATCTGTACTGAAATGCCAGAGAATACACACACTGACACACATCACATCTATACTGAAATGCCAGCGTGTGCAGCACTGACACACACATTGACACAAATCACGGACATACACATTCAAATGAGTGCAATGACATACACACACATAAACTCACACATATGCTGAAATGTCAGAGTGTTCAAAACTGACACACACACACAGAGAAATCACTGAAACACATCACATCTGTATTGAAATACCAGAGTGTGCAGCACTGACACACACATAGTGACACAAATCATTGAAACACACTTTGATTTTAAATGCAATGACATAACAACACAGATACTCACACGTACACTGACACCAATTGAAACAAATCACTGACACACATCACATCTAAACTGAAATGCCAGAGTGTGCAGCACTGACATACAAATTGACACAAATCACTGACACACACTTTGATTTAAATACAATGACAAAACAACACAGATACTCACACGTACACTGACACCAATTGAAACAAATCACTGACACACATCACATCTAAACTGAAATGCCAGAGTGTGCAGCACTGACATACAAATTGACACAAATCACTGACACACACTTTGATTTAAATACAATGACATAACAACAGATACTCACACGTACACTGACACAAACATTGATACAAATCACTGACATACACTTTGATACGAGTGCAATGACATACCCACACATAAACTCACACATATACTGAAATGCCATAGTGTGCAATACTGGCACACACATGATACCAATCACTGACACACACACACACTCATACGGATGCAATGACATACACACACAGATACTCACACATACTGAAATGCTGGGGAGTGTGCAGCACTGATGCACACATTGATACAAATCGATGACGCACACATGATACAAATACAAAGACACACCTTCACAGATACACATATTCTGAATGCCAAAGAATATGCAACACTGACACACAGTGACACAAATCAATGACACACACATTGATACAAATGCAATGGCATACACACAGACACACAAATTCCGAATGCTAGAGAATGTGTGACACTACACGCACTGACACAAATCACTGACACACATCACATCTGCTCTGAAATGCCACAGGGTGTAACACTTACACACACATTGACACAAATCACTGACACACACACTGATACAAGTTGCAACGATGTAGCCACACAGATATTCAGTTCTATACTGCAATGACAGAGTGTGCAACACGGACTACACACATTGACACAAATCACTGACACACACATTGATACAAATCCCTGACATACACTTTGACATGAGTGTAATGGCATACCCACACATATGCTCACACATTTACAGAAATGCCAGAGTGTGCAGCCCTGACACACACATTGACACAAATCACTGACGCACACACTGATACAAATAGCAATGATGTAACCACACAGATATTCACATCTAGACTGCAATGCCAGAGTGTGCAACACGGACTACACACATTGACACAAATCACTGACACACAACACACCTGTACTGATATGCCAGAATGTGCAACAGTGACACAACATTGAAACAAATCACTGACACACACATTGATACAAATACTGACACAAACATTGACATGAGTGCAATGACAACCCACATATATGCTCACACATATACTGAAATGTCAGTGTGTGTAGCACTGACACACACATTGACACAAACCAATGACAGATACATTGATACGAGTGCAATGACATACACGCACAGATAAAGAATTGTCAGAGTGTGCCACACTGAACACAAACATTGACACAAATCACTGACACACACGTTCATACAAGAGCAATGACACGCCCATGCAGATACTCACAATATACTGAAGGCCAGAGAATTGCAACACAGACACACACATTGACACTAATCACAAGCACACACACTGATACAAGTGCAATGACGCACCCATGCAGATACTCACACATGTCCTGAAAGCCAGAGAATACACAACACTGACACAGACATTGACACAAATCACTGACACACACATTGATACAAGTGTGATGACATACCCACACAGATAAACATATTCTGAAATGCTAGAGAAGGTGTGACATTGACACACATTGACAGAAAGCACTGACAATCATCACATCTGTACTGAAATGCCAGAGAATACACACACTGACACACATCACATCTATACTGAAATGCCAGCGTGTGCAGCACTGACACACACATGAAATGCCAGAGTGTGCAGCACTGACATACAAATTGACACAAATCACTGACACACACTTTGATTTAAATACAATGACATAACAACACAGATACTCACACGTACACTGACACAAACATTGATACAAATCACTGACATACACTTTGATACGAGTGCAATGACATACCCACACATAAACTCACACATATACTGAAATGCCATAGTGTGCAATACTGGCACACACATGATACCAATCACTGACACACACACACACTCATACGGATGCAATGACATACACACACAGATACTCACACATACTGAAATGCTGGGGAGTGTGCAGCACTGATGCACACATTGATACAAATCGATGACGCACACATGATACAAATACAAAGACACACCTTCACAGATACACATATTCTGAATGCCAAAGAATATGCAACACTGACACACAGTGACACAAATCAATGACACACACATTGATACAAATGCAATGGCATACACACAGACACACAAATTCCGAATGCTAGAGAATGTGTGACACTACACACAATGACACAAATCACTGACACACATCACATCTGCTCTGAAATGCCACAGGGTGTAACACTGACACACACATTGACATAAATCACTGACACACACACTGATACAAGTTGCAACGATGTAACCACACAGATATTCAGTTCTATACTGCAATGACAGAGTGTGCAACACGGACTACACACATTGACACAAATCACTGACACACACATTGATACAAATCCCTGACATACACTTTGACATGAGTGTAATGGCATACCCACACATATGCTCACACATTTACAGAAATGCCAGAGTGTGCAGCCATGACACACACATTGACACAAATCACTGACGCACACACTGATACAAATAGCAATGATGTAACCACACAGATATTCACATCTAGACTGCAATGCCAGAGTGTGCAACACGGACTACACACATTGACACAAATCACTGACACACAACACACCTGTACTGATATGCCAGAATGTGCAACAGTGACACAACATTGAAACAAATCACTGACACACACATTGATACAAATACTGACACAAACATTGACATGAGTGCAATGACAACCCACATATATGCTCACACATATACTGAAATGTCAGTGTGTGTAGCACTGACACACACATTGACACAAACCAATGACAGATACATTGATACGAGTGCAATGACATACACGCACAGATAAAGAATTGTCAGAGTGTGCCACACTGAACACAAACACTGACACAAAGCACTGACACACACGTTCATACAAGAGCAATGACACGCCCATGCAGATACTCACAATATACTGAAGGCCAGAGAATTGCAACACAGACACACACATTGACACTAATCACAAGCACACACACTGATACAAGTGCAATGACGCACCCATGCAGATACTCACACATGTCCTGAAAGCCAGAGAATACACAACACTGACACAGACATTGACACAAATCACTGACACACACATTGATACAAGTGCGATGACATACCCACACAGATAAACATATTCTGAAATGCTAGAGAAGGTGTGACATTGACACACATTGACAGAAAGCACTGACAATCATCACATCTGTACTGAAATGCCAGAGAATACACACACTGACACACATCACATCTATACTGAAATGCCAGCGTGTGCAGCACTGACACACACAAGAAATGCCAGAGTGTGCAGCACTGACATACAAATTGACACAAATCACTGACACACACTTTGATTTAAATACAATGACATAACAACACAGATACTCACACGTACACTGACACAAACATTGATACAAATCACTGACATACACTTTGATACGAGTGCAATGACATACCCACACATAAACTCACACATATACTGAAATGCCATAGTGTGCAATACTGGCACACACATGATACCAATCACTGACACACACACACACTCATACGGATGCAATGACATACACACACAGATACTCACACATACTGAAATGCTGGGGAGTGTGCAGCACTGATGCACACATTGATACAAATCGATGACGCACACATGATACAAATACAAAGACACACCTTCACAGATACACATATTCTGAATGCCAAAGAATATGCAACACTGACACACAGTGACACAAATCAATGACACACACATTGATACAAATGCAATGGCATACACACAGACACACAAATTCCGAATGCTAGAGAATGTGTGACACTACACACACTGACACAAATCACTGACACACATCACATCTGCACTGAAATGCCACAGGGTGTAACACTTACACACACATTGACACAAATCACTGACACACACACTGATACAAGTTGCAACGATGTAACCACACAGATATTCACTTCTATACTGCAATGACAGAGTGTGCAACACGGACTACACACATTGACACAAATCACTGACACACACATTGATACAAATCCCTGACATACACTTTGACATGAGTGTAATGGCATACCCACACATATGCTCACACATTTACAGAAATGCCAGAGTGTGCAGCCATGACACACACATTGACACAAATCACTGACGCACACACTGATACAAATAGCAATGATGTAACCACACAGATATTCACATCTAGACTGCAATGCCAGAGTGTGCAACACGGACTACACACATTGACACAAATCACTGACACACAACACACCTGTACTGATATGCCAGAATGTGCAACAGTGACACAACATTGAAACAAATCACTGACACACACATTGATACAAATACTGACACAAACATTGACATGAGTGCAATGACAACCCACATATATGCTCACACATATACTGAAATGTCAGTGTGTGTAGCACTGACACACACATTGACACAAACCAATGACAGATACATTGATACGAGTGCAATGACATACACGCACAGATAAAGAATTGTCAGAGTGTGCCACACTGAACACAAACACTGACACAAAGCACTGACACACACGTTCATACAAGAGCAATGACACGCCCATGCAGATACTCACAATATACTGAAGGCCAGAGAATTGCAACACAGACACACACATTGACACTAATCACAAGCACACACACTGATACAAGTGCAATGACGCACCCATGCAGATACTCACACATGTCCTGAAAGCCAGAGAATACACAACACTGACACAGACATTGACACAAATCACTGACACACACATTGATACAAGTGCGATGACATACCCACACAGATAAACATATTCTGAAATGCTAGAGAAGGTGTGACATTGACACACATTGACAGAAAGCACTGACAATCATCACATCTGTACTGAAATGCCAGAGAATACACACACTGACACACATCACATCTATACTGAAATGCCAGCGTGTGCAGCACTGACACACACATGAAATGCCAGAGTGTGCAGCACTGACATACAAATTGACACAAATCACTGACACACACTTTGATTTAAATACAATGACATAACAACACAGATACTCACACGTACACTGACACAAACATTGATACAAATCACTGACATACACTTTGATACGAGTGCAATGACATACCCACACATAAACTCACACATATACTGAAATGCCATAGTGTGCAATACTGGCACACACATGATACCAATCACTGACACACACACACACTCATACGGATGCAATGACATACACACACAGATACTCACACATACTGAAATGCTGGGGAGTGTGCAGCACTGATGCACACATTGATACAAATCGATGACGCACACATGATACAAATACAAAGACACACCTTCACAGATACACATATTCTGAATGCCAAAGAATATGCAACACTGACACACAGTGACACAAATCAATGACACACACATTGATACAAATGCAATGGCATACACACAGACACACAAATTCCGAATGCTAGAGAATGCGTGACACTACACACAATGACACAAATCACTGACACACATCACATCTGCTTTGAAATGCCACAGGGTGTAACACTGACACACACATTGACACAAATCACTGACACACACACTGATACAAGTTGCAACGATGTAACCACACAGATATTCAGTTCTATACTGTAATGCCAGAGTGTGCAACACGGACTACACACATTGACACAAATCACTGACGCACACATTGATACAAATCCCTGACATACACTTTGACACGAGTGTAATGGCATACCCACACATATGCTCACACATTTACAGAAATGCCAGAGTGTGCAACACTGACACACACATTGACACAAATCACTGACGCACACACTGATACAAATAGCAATGATGTAACCACACAGATATTCACATCTAGACTGCAATGCCAGAGTGTGCAACACGGACTACACACATTGACACAAATCACTGACACACAACACACCTGTACTGATATGCCAGAATGTGCAACAGTGACACAACATTGAAACAAATCACTGACACACACATTGATACAAATACTGACACAAACATTGACATGAGTGCAATGACAACCCACATATATGCTCACACATATACTGAAATGTCAGTGTGTGTAGCACTGACACACACATTGACACAAACCAATGACAGATACATTGATACGAGTGCAATGACATACACGCACAGATAAAGAATTGTCAGAGTGTGCCACACTGAACACAAACACTGACACAAATCACTGACACACACGTTCATACAAGAGCAATGACACGCCCATGCAGATACTCACAATATACTGAAGGCCAGAGAATTGCAACACAGACACACACATTGACACTAATCACAAGCACACACACTGATACAAGTGCAATGACGCACCCATGCAGATACTCACACATGTCCTGAAAGCCAGAGAATACACAACACTGACACAGACATTGACACAAATCACTGACACACACATTGATACAAGTGCGATGACATACCCACACAGATAAACATATTCTGAAATGCTAGAGAAGGTGTGACATTGACACACATTGACAGAAAGCACTGACAATCATCACATCTGTACTGAAATGCCAGAGAATACACACACTGACACACATCACATCTATACTTAAATGCCAGCGTGTGCAGCACTGACACACACAAGAAATGCCAGAGTGTGCAGCACTGACATACAAATTGACACAAATCACTGACACACACTTTGATTTAAATACAATGACATAACAACACAGATACTCACACGTACACTGACACAAACATTGATACAAATCACTGACATACACTTTGATACGAGTGCAATGACATACCCACACATAAACTCACACATATACTGAAATGCCATAGTGTGCAATACTGGCACACACATGATACCAATCACTGACACACACACACACTCATACGGATGCAATGACATACACACACAGATACTCACACATACTGAAATGCTGGGGAGTGTGCAGCACTGATGCACACATTGATACAAATCGATGACGCACACATGATACAAATACAAAGACACACCTTCACAGATACACATATTCTGAATGCCAAAGAATATGCAACACTGACACACAGTGACACAAATCAATGACACACACATTGATACAAATGCAATGGCATACACACAGACACACAAATTCCGAATGCTAGAGAATGTGTGACACTACACACACTGACACAAATCACTGACACACATCACATCTGCACTGAAATGCCACAGGGTGTAACACTTACACACACATTGACACAAATCACTGACACACACACTGATACAAGTTGCAACGATGTAACCACACAGATATTCAGTTCTATAGTGCAATGACAGAGTGTGCAACACGGACTACACACATTGACACAAATCACTGACACACACATTGATACAAATCCCTGACATACACTTTGACATGAGTGTAATGGCATACCCACACATATGCTCACACATTTACAGAAATGCCAGAGTGTGCAGCCCTGACACACACATTGACACAAATCACTGATGCACACACTGATACAAATAGCAATGATGTAACCACACAGATATTCACATCTAGACTGCAATGCCAGAGTGTGCAACACGGACTACACACATTGACACAAATCACTGACACACAACACACCTGTACTGATATGCCAGAATGTGCAACAGTGACACAACATTGAAACAAATCACTGACACACACATTGATACAAATACTGACACAAACATTGACATGAGTGCAATGACAACCCACATATATGCTCACACATATACTGAAATGTCAGTGTGTGTAGCACTGACACACACATTGACACAAACCAATGACAGATATATTGATACGAGTGCAATGACATACACGCACAGATAAAGAATTGTCAGAGTGTGCCACACTGAACACAAACATTGACACAAATCACTGACACACACGTTCATACAAGAGCAATGACACGCCCATGCAGATACTCACAATATACTGAAGGCCAGAGAATTGCAACACAGACACACACATTGACACTAATCACAAGCACACACACTGATACAAGTGCAATGACGCACCCATGCAGATACTCACACATGTCCTGAAAGCCAGAGAATACACAACACTGACACAGACATTGACACAAATCACTGACACACACATTGATACAAGTGCGATGACATACCCACACAGATAAACATATTCTGAAATGCTAGAGAAGGTGTGACGTTGACACACATTGACAGAAAGCACTGACAATCATCACATCTGTACTGAAATGCCAGAGAATACACACACTGACACACATCACATCTATACTGAAATGCCAGCGTGTGCAGCACTGACACACACATGAAATGCCAGAGTGTGCAGCACTGACATACAAATTGACACAAATCACTGACACACACTTTGATTTAAATACAATGACATAACAACACAGATACTCACACGTACACTGACACAAACATTGATACAAATCACTGACATACACTTTGATACGAGTGCAATGACATACCCACACATAAACTCACACATATACTGAAATGCCATAGTGTGCAATACTGGCACACACATGATACCAATCACTGACACACACACACACTCATACGGATGCAATGACATACACACACAGATACTCACACATACTGAAATGCTGGGGAGTGTGCAGCACTGATGCACACATTGATACAAATCGATGACGCACACATGATACAAATACAAAGACACACCTTCACAGATACACATATTCTGAATGCCAAAGAATATGCAACACTGACACACAGTGACACAAATCAATGACACACACATTGATACAAATGCAATGGCATACACACAGACACACAAATTCCGAATGCTAGAGAATGCGTGACACTACACACAATGACACAAATCACTGACACACATCACATCTGCTTTGAAATGCCACAGGGTGTAACACTGACACACACATTGACACAAATCACTGACACACACACTGATACAAGTTGCAACGATGTAACCACACAGATATTCAGTTCTATACTGTAATGCCAGAGTGTGCAACACGGACTACACACATTGACACAAATCACTGACGCACACATTGATACAAATCCCTGACATACACTTTGACATGAGTGTAATGGCATACCCACACATATGCTCACACATTTACAGAAATGCCAGAGTGTGCAGCCCTGACACACACATTGACACAAATCACTGACGCACACACTGATACAAATAGCAATGATGTAACCACACAGATATTCACATCTAGACTGCAATGCCAGAGTGTGCAACACGGACTACACACATTGACACAAATCACTGACACACAACACACCTGTACTGATATGCCAGAATGTGCAACAGTGACACAACATTGAAACAAATCACTGATACACACATTGATACAAATACTGACACAAACATTGACATGAGTGCAATGACAACCCACATATATGCTCACACATATACTGAAATGTCAGTGTGTGTAGCACTGACACACACATTGACACAAACCAATGACAGATACATTGATACGAGTGCAATGACATACACGCACAGATAAAGAATTGTCAGAGTGTGCCACACTGAACACAAACACTGACACAAAGCACTGACACACACGTTCATACAAGAGCAATGACACGCCCATGCAGATACTCACAATATACTGAAGGCCAGAGAATTGCAACACAGACACACACATTGACACTAATCACAAGCACACACACTGATACAAGTGCAATGACGCACCCATGCAGATACTCACACATGTCCTGAAAGCCAGAGAATACACAACACTGACACAGACATTGACACAAATCACTGACACACACATTGATACAAGTGCGATGACATACCCACACAGATAAACATATTCTGAAATGCTAGAGAAGGTGTGACATTGACACACATTGACAGAAAGCACTGACAATCATCACATCTGTACTGAAATGCCAGAGAATACACACACTGACACACATCACATCTATACTTAAATGCCAGCGTGTGCAGCACTGACACACACATGAAATGCCAGAGTGTGCAGCACTGACATACAAATTGACACAAATCACTGACACACACTTTGATTTAAATACAATGACATAACAACACAGATACTCACACGTACACTGACACAAACATTGATACAAATCACTGACATACACTTTGATACGAGTGCAATGACATACCCACACATAAACTCACACATATACTGAAATGCCATAGTGTGCAATACTGGCACACACATGATACCAATCACTGACACACACACACACTCATACGGATGCAATGACATACACACACAGATACTCACACATACTGAAATGCTGGGGAGTGTGCAGCACTGATGCACACATTGATACAAATCGATGACGCACACATGATACAAATACAAAGACACACCTTCACAGATACACATATTCTGAATGCCAAAGAATATGCAACACTGACACACAGTGACACAAATCAATGACACACACATTGATACAAATGCAATGGCATACACACAGACACACAAATTCCGAATGCTAGAGAATGTGTGACACTACACACACTGACACAAATCACTGACACACATCACATCTGCACTGAAATGCCACAGGGTGTAACACTTACACACACATTGACACAAATCACTGACACACACACTGATACAAGTTGCAACGATGTAACCACACAGATATTCAGTTCTATACTGCAATGACAGAGTGTGCAACACGGACTACACACATTGACACAAATCACTGACACACACATTGATACAAATCCCTGACATACACTTTGACATGAGTGTAATGGCATACCCACACATATGCTCACACATTTACAGAAATGCCAGAGTGTGCAGCCCTGACACACACATTGACACAAATCACTGACGCACACACTGATACAAATAGCAATGATGTAACCACACAGATATTCACATCTAGACTGCAATGCCAGAGTGTGCAACACGGACTACACACATTGACACAAATCACTGACACACAACACACCTGTACTGATATGCCAGAATGTGCAACAGTGACACAACATTGAAACAAATCACTGACACACACATTGATACAAATACTGACACAAACATTGACATGAGTGCAATGACAACCCACATATATGCTCACACATATACTGAAATGTCAGTGTGTGTAGCACTGACACACACATTGACACAAACCAATGACAGATATATTGATACGAGTGCAATGACATACACGCACAGATAAAGAATTGTCAGAGTGTGCCACACTGAACACAAACATTGACACAAATCATTGACACACACGTTCATACAAGAGCAATGACACGCCCATGCAGATACTCACAATATACTGAAGGCCAGAGAATTGCAACACAGACACACACATTGACACTAATCACAAGCACACACACTGATACAAGTGCAATGACGCACCCATGCAGATACTCACACATGTCCTGAAAGCCAGAGAATACACAACACTGACACAGACATTGACACAAATCACTGACACACACATTGATACAAGTGCGATGACATACCCACACAGATAAACATATTCTGAAATGCTAGAGAAGGTGTGACGTTGACACACATTGACAGAAAGCACTGACAATCATCACATCTGTACTGAAATGCCAGAGAATACACACACTGACACACATCACATCTATACTGAAATGCCAGCGTGTGCAGCACTGACACACACATGAAATGCCAGAGTGTGCAGCACTGACATACAAATTGACACAAATCACTGACACACACTTTGATTTAAATACAATGACATAACAACACAGATACTCACACGTACACTGACACAAACATTGATACAAATCACTGACATACACTTTGATACGAGTGCAATGACATACCCACACATAAACTCACACATATACTGAAATGCCATAGTGTGCAATACTGGCACACACATGATACCAATCACTGACACACACACACACTCATACGGATGCAATGACATACACACACAGATACTCACACATACTGAAATGCTGGGGAGTGTGCAGCACTGATGCACACATTGATACAAATCGATGACGCACACATGATACAAATACAAAGACACACCTTCACAGATACACATATTCTGAATGCCAAAGAATATGCAACACTGACACACAGTGACACAAATCAATGACACACACATTGATACAAATGCAATGGCATACACACAGACACACAAATTCCGAATGCTAGAGAATGCGTGACACTACACACAATGACACAAATCACTGACACACATCACATCTGCTTTGAAATGCCACAGGGTGTAACACTGACACACACATTGACACAAATCACTGACACACACACTGATACAAGTTGCAACGATGTAACCACACAGATATTCAGTTCTATACTGTAATGACAGAGTGTGCAACACGGACTACACACATTGACACAAATCACTGACGCACACATTGATACAAATCCCTGACATACACTTTGACACGAGTGTAATGGCATACCCACACATATGCTCACACATTTACAGAAATGCCAGAGTGTGCAACACTGACACACACATTGACACAAATCACTGATGCACACACTGATACAAATAGCAATGATGTAACCACACAGATATTCACATCTAGACTGCAATGCCAGAGTGTGCAACACGGACTACACACATTGACACAAATCACTGACACACAACACACCTGTACTGATATGCCAGAATGTGCAACAGTGACACAACATTGAAACAAATCACTGACACACACATTGATACAAATACTGACACAAACATTGACATGAGTGCAATGACAACCCACATATATGCTCACACATATACTGAAATGTCAGTGTGTGTAGCACTGACACACACATTGACACAAACCAATGACAGATACATTGATACGAGTGCAATGACATACACGCACAGATAAAGAATTGTCAGAGTGTGCCACACTGAACACAAACACTGACACAAAGCACTGACACACACGTTCATACAAGAGCAATGACACGCCCATGCAGATACTCACAATATACTGAAGGCCAGAGAATTGCAACACAGACACACACATTGACACTAATCACAAGCACACACACTGATACAAGTGCAATGACGCACCCATGCAGATACTCACACATGTCCTGAAAGCCAGAGAATACACAACACTGACACAGACATTGACACAAATCACTGACACACACATTGATACAAGTGCGATGACATACCCACACAGATAAACATATTCTGAAATGCTAGAGAAGGTGTGACATTGACACACATTGACAGAAAGCACTGACAATCATCACATCTGTACTGAAATGCCAGAGAATACACACACTGACACACATCACATCTATACTGAAATGCCAGCGTGTGCAGCCCTGACACACACATTGACACAAATCACGGACATACACATTCAAATGAGTGCAATGACATACACACACATAAACTCACACATATGCTGAAATGTCAGAGTGTTCAAAACTGACACACACACAGAGAAATCACTGAAACACATCACATCTGTATTGAAATACCAGAGTGTGCAGCACTGACACACACATAGTGACACAAATCATTGAAACACACTTTGATTTTAAATGCAATGACATAACAACACAGATACTCACAAGTACACTGACACCAATTGAAACAAATCACTGACACACATCACATCTAAACTGAAATGCCAGAGTGTGCAGCACTGACATACAAATTGACACAAATCACTGACACACACTTTGATTTAAATACAATGACATAACAACACAGATACTCACACGTACACTGACACAAACATTGATACAAATCACTGA
Source organism: Sylvilagus floridanus (assembly GCA_949820135.1). NCBI lineage: Eukaryota > Metazoa > Chordata > Mammalia > Lagomorpha > Leporidae > Sylvilagus > Sylvilagus floridanus. The sequence continues at coordinate 97,685,095 of OX463223.1, forward strand.
CATACACTTTGATACGAGTGCAATGACATACCCACACATAAACTCACACATATACTGAAATGCCATAGTGTGCAATACTGGCACACACATGATACCAATCACTGACACACACACACACTCATACGGATGCAATGACATACACACACAGATACTCACACATACTGAAATGCTGGGGAGTGTGCAGCACTGATGCACACATTGATAGAAATCGATGGCGCACACATGATACAAATACAAAGACACACCTTCACAGATACACATATTCTGAATGCCAAAGAATATGCAACACTGACACACAGTGACACAAATCAATGACACACACATTGATACAAATGCAATGGCATACACACAGACACACAAATTCCGAATGCTAGAGAATGTGTGACACTACACACAATGACACAAATCACTGACACACATCACATCTGCTCTGAAATGCCACAGGGTGTAACACTGACACACACATTGACACAAATCACTGACACACACACTGATACAAGTTGCAACAATGTAACCACACAGATATTCAGTTCTATACTGCAATGACAGAGTGTGCAACACGGACTACACACATTGACACAAATCACTGACGCACACATTGATACAAATCCCTGACATACACTTTGACACGAGTGTAATGGCATACCCACACATATGCTCACACATTTACAGAAATGCCAGAGTGTGCAACACTGACACACACATTGACACAAATCACTGACGCACACACTGATACAAATAGCAATGATGTAACCACACAGATATTCACATCTAGACTGCAATGCCAGAGTGTGCAACACGGACTACACACATTGACACAAATCACTGACACACAACACACCTGTACTGATATGCCAGAATGTGCAACAGTGACACAACATTGAAACAAATCACTGACACACACATTGATACAAATACTGACACAAACATTGACATGAGTGCAATGACAACCCACATATATGCTCACACATATACTGAAATGTCAGTGTGTGTAGCACTGACACACACATTGACACAAACCAATGACAGATACATTGATACGAGTGCAATGACATACACGCACAGATAAAGAATTGTCAGAGTGTGCCACACTGAACACAAACACTGACACAAAGCACTGACACACACGTTCATACAAGAGCAATGACACGCCCATGCAGATACTCACAATATACTGAAGGCCAGAGAATTGCAACACAGACACACACATTGACACTAATCACAAGCACACACACTGATACAAGTGCAATGACGCACCCATGCAGATACTCACACATATCCTGAAAGCCAGAGAATACACAACACTGACACAGACATTGACACAAATCACTGACACACACATTGATACAAGTGCGATGACATACCCACACAGATAAACATATTCTGAAATGCTAGAGAAGGTGTGACATTGACACACATTGACAGAAAGCACTGACAATCATCACATCTGTACTGAAATGCCAGAGAATACACACACTGACACACATCACATCTATACTGAAATGCCAGCGTGTGCAGCACTGACACACACATGAAATGCCAGAGTGTGCAGCACTGACATACAAATTGACACAAATCACTGACACACACTTTGATTTAAATACAATGACATAACAACACAGATACTCACACGTACACTGACACAAACATTGATACAAATCACTGACATACACTTTGATACGAGTGCAATGACATACCCACACATAAACTCACACATATACTGAAATGCCATAGTGTGCAATACTGGCACACACATGATACCAATCACTGACACACACACACACTCATACGGATGCAATGACATACACACACAGATACTCACACATACTGAAATGCTGGGGAGTGTGCAGCACTGATGCACACATTGATACAAATCGATGACGCACACATGATACAAATACAAAGACACACCTTCACAGATACACATATTCTGAATGCCAAAGAATATGCAACACTGACACACAGTGACACAAATCAATGACACACACATTGATACAAATGCAATGGCATACACACAGACACACAAATTCCGAATGCTAGAGAATGTGTGACACTACACACCATGACACAAATCACTGACACACATCACATCTGCTCTGAAATGCCACAGGGTGTAACACTGACACACACATTGACACAAATCACTGACACACACACTGATACAAGTTGCAACGATGTAACCACACAGATATTCAGTTCTATACTGCAATGACAGAGTGTGCAACACGGACTACACACATTGACACAAATCACTGACGCACACATTGATACAAATCCCTGACATACACTTTGACACGAGTGTAATGGCATACCCACACATATGCTCACACATTTACAGAAATGCCAGAGTGTGCAACACTGACACACACATTGACACAAATCACTGACGCACACACTGATACAAATAGCAATGATGTAACCACACAGATATTCACATCTAGACTGCAATGCCAGAGTGTGCAACACGGACTACACACATTGACACAAATCACTGACACACAACACACCTGTACTGATATGCCAGAATGTGCAACAGTGACACAACATTGAAACAAATCACTGACACACACATTGATACAAATACTGACACAAACATTGACATGAGTGCAATGACAACCCACATATATGCTCACACATATACTGAAATGTCAGTGTGTGTAGCACTGACACACACATTGACACAAACCAATGACAGATACATTGATACGAGTGCAATGACATACACGCACAGATAAAGAATTGTCAGAGTGTGCCACACTGAACACAAACACTGACACAAAGCACTGACACACACGTTCATACAAGAGCAATGACACGCCCATGCAGATACTCACAATATACTGAAGGCCAGAGAATTGCAACACAGACACACACATTGACACTAATCACAAGCACACACACTGATACAAGTGCAATGACGCACCCATGCAGATACTCACACATGTCCTGAAAGCCAGAGAATACACAACACTGACACAGACATTGACACAAATCACTGACACACACATTGATACAAGTGCGATGACATACCCACACAGATAAACATATTCTGAAATGCTAGAGAAGGTGTGACATTGACACACATTGACAGAAAGCACTGACAATCATCACATCTGTACTGAAATGCCAGAGAATACACACACTGACACACATCACATCTATACTGAAATGCCAGCGTGTGCAGCACTGACACACACATGAAATGCCAGAGTGTGCAGCACTGACATACAAATTGACACAAATCACTGACACACACTTTGATTTAAATACAATGACATAACAACACAGATACTCACACGTACACTGACACAAACATTGATACAAATCACTGACATACACTTTGATACGAGTGCAATGACATACCCACACATAAACTCACACATATACTGAAATGCCATAGTGTGCAATACTGGCACACACATGATACCAATCACTGACACACACACACACTCATACGGATGCAATGACATACACACACAGATACTCACACATACTGAAATGCTGGGGAGTGTGCAGCACTGATGCACACATTGATACAAATCGATGACGCACACATGATACAAATACAAAGACACACCTTCACAGATACACATATTCTGAATGCCAAAGAATATGCAACACTGACACACAGTGACACAAATCAATGACACACACATTGATACAAATGCAATGGCATACACACAGACACACAAATTCCGAATGCTAGAGAATGTGTGACACTACACACCATGACACAAATCACTGACACACATCACATCTGCTCTGAAATGCCACAGGGTGTAACACTGACACACACATTGACACAAATCACTGACACACACACTGATACAAGTTGCAACGATGTAACCACACAGATATTCAGTTCTATACTGCAATGACAGAGTGTGCAACACGGACTACACACATTGACACAAATCACTGACGCACACATTGATACAAATCCCTGACATACACTTTGACACGAGTGTAATGGCATACCCACACATATGCTCACACATTTACAGAAATGCCAGAGTGTGCAACACTGACACACACATTGACACAAATCACTGACGCACACACTGATACAAATAGCAATGATGTAACCACACAGATATTCACATCTAGACTGCAATGCCAGAGTGTGCAACACGGACTACACACATTGACACAAATCACTGACACACAACACACCTGTACTGATATGCCAGAATGTGCAACAGTGACACAACATTGAAACAAATCACTGACACACACATTGATACAAATACTGACACAAACATTGACATGAGTGCAATGACAACCCACATATATGCTCACACATATACTGAAATGTCAGTGTGTGTAGCACTGACACACACATTGACACAAACCAATGACAGATACATTGATACGAGTGCAATGACATACACGCACAGATAAAGAATTGTCAGAGTGTGCCACACTGAACACAAACACTGACACAAAGCACTGACACACACGTTCATACAAGAGCAATGACACGCCCATGCAGATACTCACAATATACTGAAGGCCAGAGAATTGCAACACAGACACACACATTGACACTAATCACAAGCACACACACTGATACAAGTGCAATGACGCACCCATGCAGATACTCACACATGTCCTGAAAGCCAGAGAATACACAACACTGACACAGACATTGACACAAATCACTGACACACACATTGATACAAGTGCGATGACATACCCACACAGATAAACATATTCTGAAATGCTAGAGAAGGTGTGACATTGACACACATTGACAGAAAGCACTGACAATCATCACATCTGTACTGAAATGCCAGAGAATACACACACTGACACACATCACATCTATACTGAAATGCCAGCGTGTGCAGCCCTGACACACACATTGACACAAATCACGGACATACACATTCAAATGAGTGCAATGACATACACACACATAAACTCACACATATGCTGAAATGTCAGTGTTCAAAACTGACACACACACAGAGAAATCACTGAAACACATCACATCTATACTGAAATGCCAGCGTGTGCAGCACTGACACACACATTGACACAAATCACGGACATACACATTCAAATGAGTGCAATGACATACACACACATAAACTCACACATATGCTGAAATGTCAGAGTGTTCAAAACTGACACACACACACAGAGAAATCACTGAAACACATCACATCTGTATTGAAATACCAGAGTGTGCAGCACTGACACACACATAGTGACACAAATCATTGAAACACACTTTGATTTTAAATGCAATGACATAACAACACAGATACTCACACGTACACTGACACAAACATTGATACAAATCACTGACATACACTTTGATACGAGTGCAATGACATACCCACACATAAACTCACACATATACTGAAATGCCATAGTGTGCAATACTGGCACACACATGATACCAATCACTGACACACACACACTCATACAGATGCAATGACATACACACACAGATACTCACACATACTGAAATGCTGGGGAGTGTGCAGCACTGATGCACACATTGATACAAATCGATGACGCACACATGATACAAATCCAATGACACACCTACACAGATACACATATTCTGAATGCCAAAGAATATGCAACACTGACACACAGTGACACAAATCAATGACACACACATTGATACAAATGCAATGGCATACACACAGACACACAAATTCAGAATGCTAGAGAATGTGTGACACTGACACACACTGACACAAATCACTGACACACATCACATCTGCTCTGAAAGGCCACAGGGTGTAACACTGACACACACATTGACACAAATCACTGACGCACACACTGATACAAATTGCAACGATGTAACCACACAGATATTCACATCTAGACAGTAATGCCAGAGTGTGAAACACTGGCTACACACAATGACACTAATCACTGACACACACATTGATACAAATCACTGACACACACACTGATGCAAGTTGCAACGATGTAACCACACAGATATTCAGTTCTATACTGCAATGACAGAATGTGCAACACGGACTACACACATTGACACAAATCACTGACACACACATTGATACAAATCCCTGACATACACTTTGACACGAGTGTAATGGCATACCCACACATATGCTCACACATTTACAGAAATGCCAGAGTGTGCAACACTGACACACACATTGACACAAATCACTGACGCACACACTGATACAAATAGCAATGATGTAACCACACAGATATTCACATCTAGACTGCAATGCCAGAGTGTGCGACACGGACTACACACATTGACACAAATCACTGACACACAACACACCTGTACTGATATGCCAGAATGTGCAACAGTGACACAACATTGAAACAAATCACTGACACACACATTGATACAAATACTGACACAAACATTGACATGAGTGCAATGACAACCCACATATATGCTCACACATATACTGAAATGTCAGTGTGTGTAGCACTGACACACACATTGACACAAACCAATGACAGATACATTGATACGAGTGCAATGACATACACGCACAGATAAAGAATTGTCAGAGTGTGCCACACTGAACACAAACACTGACACAAAGCACTGACACACACGTTCATACAAGAGCAATGACACGCCCATGCAGATACTCACAATATACTGAAGGCCAGAGAATTGCAACACAGACACACACATTGACACTAATCACAAGCACACACACTGATACAAGTGCAATGACGCACCCATGCAGATACTCACACATGTCCTGAAAGCCAGAGAATACACAACACTGACACAGACATTGACACAAATCACTGACACACACATTGATACAAGTGCGATGACATACCCACACAGATAAACATATTCTGAAATGCTAGAGAAGGTGTGACATTGACACACATTGACAGAAAGCACTGACAATCATCACATCTGTACTGAAATGCCAGAGAATACACACACTGACACACATCACATCTATACTGAAATGCCAGCTTGTGCAGCCCTGACACACACATTGACACAAATCACGGACATACACATTCAAATGAGTGCAATGACATACACACACATAAACTCACACATATGCTGAAATGTCAGAGTGTTCAAAACTGACACACACACAGAGAAATCACTGAAACACATCACATCTGTATTGAAATACCAGAGTGTGCAGCACTGACACACACATAGTGACACAAATCATTGAAACACACTTTGATTTTAAATGCAATGACATAACAACACAGATACTCACAAGTACACTGACACCAATTGAAACAAATCACTGACACACATCACATCTAAACTGAAATGCCAGAGTGTGCAGCACTGACATACAAATTGACACAAATCACTGACACACACTTTGATTTAAATACAATGACATAACAACACAGATACTCACACGTACACTGACACAAACATTGATACAAATCACTGACATACACTTTGATACGAGTGCAATGACATACCCACACATAAACTCACACATATACTGAAATGCCATAGTGTGCAATACTGGCACACACATGATACCAATCACTGACACACACACACTCATATGGATGCAATGATATACACACACAGATACTCACACATACTGAAATGCTGGGGAGTGTGCAGCACTGATGCACACATTGATACAAATCGATGACGCACACATGATACAAATCCAATGACACACCTTCACAGATACACATATTCTGAATGCCAAAGAATATGCAACACTGACACACAGTGACACAAATCAATGACACACACATTCATACAAATGCAATGGCATACATACAGACACACAACTTCTGAATGCTAGAGAATGTGTGACACTGACACACACTGACACATATCACTGACACACATCACATCTGCTCTGAAAGGCCACAGGGTGCAGCCCTGACACACACATTGACACAAATCACTGACGCACACACTGATACAAATTGCAACGATGTAACCACACAGATATTCACATCTAGACAGTAATGCCAGAGTGTGGAACACTGGCTACACACAATGACACAAATCACTGACACACACATTGATACAAATCACTGACACACACACTGATGCAAGTTGCAACGATGTAACCACACAGATATTCAGTTCTATACTGCAATGACAGAGTGTGCAACACGAACTACACACATTGACACAAATCACTGACACACACATTGATACAAATCCCTGACATACACTTTGACACGAGTGTAATGGCATACCCACACATATGCTCACACATTTACAGAAATGCCAGAGTGTGCAACACTGACACACACATTGACACAAATCACTGACGCACACACTGATACAAATAGCAATGATGTAACCACACAGATATTCACATCTAGACTGCAATGCCAGAGTGTGCAACACGGACTACACACATTGACACAAATCACTGACACACAACACACCTGTACTGATATGCCAGAATGTGCAACAGTGACACAACATTGAAACAAATCACTGACACAAACATTGATACAAATACTGACACAAACATTGACATGAGTGCAATGACAACCCACATATATGCTCACACATATACTGAAATGTCAGTGTGTGTAGCACTGACACACACATTGACACAAACCAATGACAGATACATTGATACGAGTGCAATGACATACACGCACAGATAAAGAATTGTCAGAGTGTGCCACACTGAACACAAACACTGACACAAAGCACTGACACACACGTTCATACAAGAGCAATGACACGCCCATGCAGATACTCACAATATACTGAAGGCCAGAGAATTGCAACACAGACACACACATTGACACTAATCACAAGCACACACACTGATACAAGTGCAATGACGCACCCATGCAGATACTCACACATGTCCTGAAAGCCAGAGAATACACAACACTGACACAGACATTGACACAAATCACTGACACACACATTGATACAAGTGCGATGACATACCCACACAGATAAACATATTCTGAAATGCTAGAGAAGGTGTGACATTGACACACATTGACAGAAAGCACTGACAATCATCACATCTGTACTGAAATGCCAGAGAATACACACACTGACACACATCACATCTATACTGAAATGCCAGCGTGTGCAGCCCTGACACACACATTGACACAAATCACGGACATACACATTCAAATGAGTGCAATGACATACACACACATAAACTCACACATATGCTGAAATGTCAGAGTGTTCAAAACTGACACACACACAGAGAAATCACTGACACACATCACATCTGTATTGAAATACCAGAGTGTGCAGCACTGACACACACATAGTGACACAAATCATTGAAACACACTTTGATTTTAAATGCAATGACATAACAACACAGATACTCACACGTACACTGACACCAATTGAAACAAATCACTGACACACATCACATCTAAACTGAAATGCCAGAGTGTGCAGCACTGACATACAAATTGACACAAATCACTGACACACACTTTGATTTAAATACAATGACATAACAACACAGATACTCACACGTACACTGACACAAACATTGATACAAATCACTGACATACACTTTGATACGAGTGCAATGACATACCCACACATAAACTCACACATATACTGAAATGCCATAGTGTGCAATACTGGCACACACATGATACCAATCACTGACACACACACACTCATACAGATGCAATGACATACACACACAGATACTCACACATACTGAAATGCTGGGGAGTGTGCAGCACTGATGCACACATTGATACAAATCGATGACGCACACATGATACAAATCCAATGACACACCTACACAGATACACATATTCTGAATGCCAAAGAATATGCAACACTGACACACAGTGACACAAATCAATGACACACACATTGATACAAATGCAATGGCATACACACAGACACACAAATTCCGAATGCTAGAGAATGTGTGACACTGACACACACTGACACATATCACTGACACACATCACATCTGCTCTGAAATGCCACAGGGTGTAACACTGACACACACATTGACACAAATCACTGACACACACACTGATACAAATTGCAACGATGTAACCACACAGATATTCACATCTAGACAGTAATGCCAGAGTGTGAAACACTGGCTACACACAATGACACTAATCACTGACACACACATTGATACAAATCACTGACACACACACTGATGCAAGTTGCAACGATGTAACCACACAGATATTCAGTTCTATACTGCAATGACAGAGTGTGCAACACGGACTACACACATTGACACAAATCACTGACACACACATTGATACAAATCCCTGACATACACTTTGACACGAGTGTAATGGCATACCCACACATATGCTCACACATTTACAGAAATGCCAGAGTGTGCAACACTGACACACACATTGACACAAATCACTGACGCACACACTGATACAAATAGCAATGATGTAACCACACAGATATTCACATCTAGACTGCAATGCCAGAGTGTGCGACACGGACTACACACATTGACACAAATCACTGACACACAACACACCTGTACTGATATGCCAGAATGTGCAACAGTGACACAACATTGAAACAAATCACTGACACACACATTGATACAAATACTGACACAAACATTGACATGAGTGCAATGACAACCCACATATATGCTCACACATATACTGAAATGTCAGTGTGTGTAGCACTGACACACACATTGACACAAACCATTGACAGATACATTGATACGAGTGCAATGACATACACGCACAGATAAAGAATTGTCAGAGTGTGCCACACTGAACACAAACACTGACACAAAGCACTGACACACACGTTCATACAAGAGCAATGACACGCCCATGCAGATACTCACAATATACTGAAGGCCAGAGAATTGCAACACAGACACACACATTGACACTAATCACAAGCACACACACTGATACAAGTGCAATGACGCACCCATGCAGATACTCACACATGTCCTGAAAGCCAGAGAATACACAACACTGACACAGACATTGACACAAATCACTGACACACACATTGATACAAGTGCGATGACATACCCACACAGATAAACATATTCTGAAATGCTAGAGAAGGTGTGACATTGACACACATTGACAGAAAGCACTGACAATCATCACATCTGTACTGAAATGCCAGAGAATACACACACTGACACACATCACATCTATACTGAAATGCCAGCGTGTGCAGCCCTGACACACACATTGACACAAATCACGGACATACACATTCAAATGAGTGCAATGACATACACACACATAAACTCACACATATGCTGAAATGTCAGAGTGTTCAAAACTGACACACACACAGAGAAATCACTGAAACACATCACATCTGTATTGAAATACCAGAGTGTGCAGCACTGACACACACATAGTGACACAAATCATTGAAACACACTTTGATTTTAAATGCAATGACATAACAACACAGATACTCACAAGTACACTGACACCAATTGAAACAAATCACTGACACACATCACATCTAAACTGAAATGCCAGAGTGTGCAGCACTGACATACAAATTGACACAAATCACTGACACACACTTTGATTTAAATACAATGACATAACAACACAGATACTCACACGTACACTGACACAAACATTGATACAAATCACTGACATACACTTTGATATGAGTGCAATGACATACCCACACATAAACTCACACATATACTGAAATGCCATAGTGTGCAATACTGGCACACACATGATACCAATCACTGACACACACACACTCTTATGGATGCAATGATATACACACACAGATACTCACACATACTGAAATGCTGGGGAGTGTGCAGCACTGATGCACACATTGATACAAATCGATGACGCACACATGATACAAATCCAATGACACACCTACACAGATACACATATTCTGAATGCCAAAGAATATGCAACACTGACACACAGTGACACAAATCAATGACACACACATTCATACAAATGCAATGGGATACACACAGACACACAAATTCTGACTGCTAGAGAATGTGTGACACTGACACACACTGACACATATCACTGACAGACATCACATCTGCTCTGAAATGCCACAGGGTGCAGCCCTGACACACACATTGACACAAATCACTGACGCACACACTGATACAAATTGCAACGATGTAACCACACAGATATTCACATCTAGACAGTAATGCCAGAGTGTGGAACACTGGCTACACACAATGACACAAATCACTGACACACACATTGATACAAATCACTGACACACACACTGATGCAAGTTGCAACGATGTAACCACACAGATATTCAGTTCTATACTGCAATGACAGAGTGTGCAACACGGACTACACACATTGACACAAATCACTGACACACACATTGATACAAATCCCTGACATACACTTTGACACGAGTGTAATGGCATACCCACACATATGCTCACACATTTACAGAAATGCCAGAGTGTGCAACACTGACACACACATTGACACAAATCACTGACGCACACACTGATACAAATAGCAATGATGTAACCACACAGATATTCACATCTAGACTGCAATGCCAGAGTGTGCGACACGGACTACACACATTGACACAAATCACTGACACACAACACACCTGTACTGATATGCCAGAATGTGCAACAGTGACACAACATTGAAACAAATCACTGACACACACATTGATACAAATACTGACACAAACATTGACATGAGTGCAATGACAACCCACATATATGCTCACACATATACTGAAATGTCAGTGTGTGTAGCACTGACACACACATTGACACAAACCATTGACAGATACATTGATACGAGTGCAATGACATACACGCACAGATAAAGAATTGTCAGAGTGTGCCACACTGAACACAAACACTGACACAAAGCACTGACACACACGTTCATACAAGAGCAATGACACGCCCATGCAGATACTCACAATATACTGAAGGCCAGAGAATTGCAACACAGACACACACATTGACACTAATCACAAGCACACACACTGATACAAGTGCAATGACGCACCCATGCAGATACTCACACATGTCCTGAAAGCCAGAGAATACACAACACTGACACAGACATTGACACAAATCACTGACACACACATTGATACAAGTGCGATGACATACCCACACAGATAAACATATTCTGAAATGCTAGAGAAGGTGTGACATTGACACACATTGACAGAAAGCACTGACAATCATCACATCTGTACTGAAATGCCAGAGAATACACACACTGACACACATCACATCTATACTGAAATGCCAGCGTGTGCAGCCCTGACACACACATTGACACAAATCACGGACATACACATTCAAATGAGTGCAATGACATACACACACATAAACTCACACATATGCTGAAATGTCAGAGTGTTCAAAACTGACACACACACAGAGAAATCACTGAAACACATCACATCTGTATTGAAATACCAGAGTGTGCAGCACTGACACACACATAGTGACACAAATCATTGAAACACACTTTGATTTTAAATGCAATGACATAACAACACAGATACTCACAAGTACACTGACACCAATTGAAACAAATCACTGACACACATCACATCTAAACTGAAATGCCAGAGTGTGCAGCACTGACATACAAATTGACACAAATCACTGACACACACTTTGATTTAAATACAATGACATAACAACACAGATACTCACACGTACACTGACACAAACATTGATACAAATCACTGACATACACTTTGATATGAGTGCAATGACATACCCACACATAAACTCACACATATACTGAAATGCCATAGTGTGCAATACTGGCACACACATGATACCAATCACTGACACACACACACTCTTATGGATGCAATGATATACACACACAGATACTCACACATACTGAAATGCTGGGGAGTGTGCAGCACTGATGCACACATTGATACAAATCGATGACGCACACATGATACAAATCCAATGACACACCTACACAGATACACATATTCTGAATGCCAAAGAATATGCAACACTGACACACAGTGACACAAATCAATGACACACACATTCATACAAATGCAATGGGATACACACAGACACACAAATTCTGACTGCTAGAGAATGTGTGACACTGACACACACTGACACATATCACTGACAGACATCACATCTGCTCTGAAATGCCACAGGGTGCAGCCCTGACACACACATTGACACAAATCACTGACGCACACACTGATACAAATTGCAACGATGTAACCACACAGATATTCACATCTAGACAGTAATGCCAGAGTGTGGAACACTGGCTACACACAATGACACAAATCACTGACACACACATTGATACAAATCACTGACACACACACTGATGCAAGTTGCAACGATGTAACCACACAGATATTCAGTTCTATACTGCAATGACAGAGTGTGCAACACGGACTACACACATTGACACAAATCACTGACACACACATTGATACAAATCCCTGACATACACTTTGACACGAGTGTAATGGCATACCCACACATATGCTCACACACTTACAGAAATGCCAGAGTGTGCAACACTGACACACACATTGACACAAATCACTGACGCACACACTGATACAAATAGCAATGATGTAACCACACAGATATTCACATCTAGACTGCAATGCCAGAGTGTGCGACACGGACTACACACATTGACACAAATCACTGACACACAACACACCTGTACTGATATGCCAGAATGTGCAACAGTGACACAACATTGAAACAAATCACTGACACACACATTGATACAAATACTGACACAAACATTGACATGAGTGCAATGACAACCCACATATATGCTCACACATATACTGAAATGTCAGTGTGTGTAGCACTGACACACACATTGACACAAACCAATGACAGATACATTGATACGAGTACAATGACATACACGCACAGATAAAGAATTGTCAGAGTGTGCCACACTGAACACAAACACTGACACAAAGCACTGACACACACGTTCATACAAGAGCAATGACACGCCCATGCAGATACTCACAATATACTGAAGGCCAGAGAATTGCAACACAGACACACACATTGACACTAATCACAAGCACACACACTGATACAAGTGCAATGACGCACCCATGCAGATACTCACACATGTCCTGAAAGCCAGAGAATACACAACACTGACACAGACATTGACACAAATCACTGACACACACATTGATACAAGTGCGATGACATACCCACACAGATAAACATATTCTGAAATGCTAGAGAAGGTGTGACATTGACACACATTGACAGAAAGCACTGACAATCATCACATCTGTACTGAAATGCCAGAGAATACACACACTGACACACATCACATCTATACTGAAATGCCAGCGTGTGCAGCCCTGACACACACATTGACACAAATCACGGACATACACATTCAAATGAGTGCAATGACATACACACACATAAACTCACACATATGCTGAAATGTCAGAGTGTTCAAAACTGACACACACACACAGAGAAATCACTGAAACACATCACATCTGTATTGAAATACCAGAGTGTGCAGCACTGACACACACATAGTGACACAAATCATTGAAACACACTTTGATTTTAAATGCAATGACATAACAACACAGATACTCACAAGTACACTGACACCAATTGAAACAAATCACTGACACACATCACATCTAAACTGAAATGCCAGAGTGTGCAGCACTGACATACAAATTGACACAAATCACTGACACACACTTTGATTTAAATACAATGACATAACAACACAGATACTCACACGTACACTGACACAAACATTGATACAAATCACTGACATACACTTTGATACGAGTGCAATGACATACCCACACATAAACTCACACATATATTGAAATGCCATAGTGTGCAATACTGGCACACACATGATACCAATCACTGACACACACACACTCTTATGGATGCAATGATATACACACACAGATACTCACACATACTGAAATGCTGGGGAGTGTGCAGCACTGATGCACACATTGATACAAATCGATGACGCACACATGATACAAATCCAATGACACACCTACACAGATACACATATTCTGAATGCCAAAGAATATGCAACACTGACACACAGTGACACAAATCAATGACACACACATTCATACAAATGCAATGGCATACATACAGACACACAAATTCTGAATGCTAGAGAATGTGTGACACTGACACACACTGACACAAATCACTGACACACATCACATCTGCTCTGAAATGCCACAGGGTGCAGCCCTGACACACACATTGACACAAATCACTGACGCACACACTGATACAAATTGCAACGATGTAACCACACAGATATTCACATCTAGACAGTAATGCCAGAGTGTGGAACACTGGCTACACACAATGACACAAATCACTGACACACACATTGATACAAATCACTGACACACACACTGATGCAAGTTGCAACGATGTAACCACACAGATATTCAGTTCTATACTGCAATGACAGAGTGTGCAACACGGACTACACACATTGACACAAATCACTGACACACACATTGATACAAATCCCTGACATACACTTTGACACGAGTGTAATGGCATACCCACACATATGCTCACACATTTACAGAAATGCCAGAGTGTGCAACACTGACACACACATTGACACAAATCACTGACGCACACACTGATACAAATAGCAATGATGTAACCACACAGATATTCACATCTAGACTGCAATGCCAGAGTGTGCAACACGGACTACACACATTGACACAAATCACTGACACACAACACACCTGTACTGATATGCCAGAATGTGCAACAGTGACACAACATTGAAACAAATCACTGACACACACATTGATACAAATACTGACACAAACATTGACATGAGTGCAATGACAACCCACATATATGCTCACACATATACTGAAATGTCAGTGTGTGTAGCACTGACACACACATTGACACAAACCAATGACAGATACATTGATACGAGTGCAATGACATACACGCACAGATAAAGAATTGTCAGAGTGTGCCACACTGAACACAAACACTGACACAAAGCACTGACACACACGTTCATACAAGAGCAATGACACGCCCATGCAGATACTCACAATATACTGAAGGCCAGAGAATTGCAACACAGACACACACATTGACACTAATCACAAGCACACACACTGATACAAGTGCAATGACGCACCCATGCAGATACTCACACATGTCCTGAAAGCCAGAGAATACACAACACTGACACAGACATTGACACAAATCACTGACACACACATTGATACAAGTGCGATGACATACCCACACAGATAAACATATTCTGAAATGCTAGAGAAGGTGTGACATTGACACACATTGACAGAAAGCACTGACAATCATCACATCTGTACTGAAATGCCAGAGAATACACACACTGACACACATCACATCTATACTGAAATGCCAGCGTGTGCAGCCCTGACACACACATTGACTCAAATCACGGACATACACATTCAAATGAGTGCAATGACATACACACACATAAACTCACACATATGCTGAAATGTCAGAGTGTTCAAAACTGACACACACACAGAGAAATCACTGAAACACATCACATCTGTATTGAAATACCAGAGTGTGCAGCACTGACACACACATAGTGACACAAATCATTGAAACACACTTTGATTTTAAATGCAATGACATAACAACACAGATACTCACACGTACACTGACACCAATTGAAACAAATCACTGACACACATCACATCTAAACTGAAATGCCAGAGTGTGCAGCACTGACATACAAATTGACACAAATCACTGACACACACTTTGATTTAAATACAATGACATAACAACACAGATACTCACACGTACACTGACACAAACATTGATACAAATCACTGACATACACTTTGATACGAGTGCAATGACATACCCACACATAAACTCACACATATACTGAAATGCCATAGTGTGCAATACTGGCACACACATGATACCAATCACTGACACACACACACACTCATACGGATGCAATGACATACACACACAGATACTCACACATACTGAAATGCTGGGGAGTGTGCAGCACTGATGCACACATTGATACAAATCGATGACGCACACATGATACAAATCCAATGACACACCTTCACAGATACACATATTCTGAATGCCAAAGAATATGCAACACTGACACACAGTGACACAAATCAATGACACACACATTCATACAAATGCAATGGGATACACACAGACACACAAATTCTGAATGCTAGAGAATGTGTGACACTGACACACACTGACACATATCACTGACAGACATCACATCTGCTCTGAAATGCCACAGGGTGTAACACTGACACACACATTGACACAAATCACTGACGCACACACTGATACAAATTGCAACGATGTAACCACACAGATATTCACATCTAGACAGTAATGCCAGAGTGTGGAACACTGGCTACACACAATGACACAAATCACTGACACACACATTGATACAAATCACTGACACACACACTGATGCAAGTTGCAACGATGTAACCACACAGATATTCAGTTCTATACTGCAATGACAGAGTGTGCAACACGGACTACACACATTGACACAAATCACTGACGCACACATTGATACAAATCCCTGACATACACTTTGACACGAGTGTAATGGCATACCCACACATATGCTCACACATTTACAGAAATGCCAGAGTGTGCAACACTGACACACACATTGACACAAATCACTGACGCACACACTGATACAAATAGCAATGATGTAACCACACAGATATTCACATCTAGACTGCAATGCCAGAGTGTGCAACACGGACTACACACATTGACACAAATCACTGACACACAACACACCTGTACTGATATGCCAGAATGTGCAATAGTGACACAACATTGAAACAAATCACTGACACACACATTGATACAAATACTGACACAAACATTGACATGAGTGCAATGACAACCCACATATATGCTCACACATATACTGAAATGTCAGTGTGTGTAGCACTGACACACACATTGACACAAACCAATGACAGATACATTGATACGAGTGCAATGACATACACACACAGATAAAGAATTGTCAGAGTGTGCCACACTGAACACAAACACTGACACAAAGCACTGACACACACGTTCATACAAGAGCAATGACACGCCCATGCAGATACTCACAATATACTGAAGGCCAGAGAATTGCAACACAGACACACACATTGACACTAATCACAAGCACACACACTGATACAAGTGCAATGACGCACCCATGCAGATACTCACACATGTCCTGAAAGCCAGAGAATACACAACACTGACACAGACATTGACACAAATCACTGACACACACATTGATACAAGTGCGATGACATACCCACACAGATAAACATATTCTGAAATGCTAGAGAAGGTGTGACGTTGACACACATTGACAGAAAGCACTGACAATCATCACATCTGTACTGAAATGCCAGAGAATACACACACTGACACACATCACATCTATACTGAAATGCCAGCGTGTGCAGCCCTGACACACACATTGACACAAATCACGGACATACACATTCAAATGAGTGCAATGACATACACACACATAAACTCACACATATGCTGAAATGTCAGAGTGTTCAAAACTGACACACACACACAGAGAAATCACTGAAACACATCACATCTGTATTGAAATACCAGAGTGTGCAGCACTGACACACACATAGTGACACAAATCATTGAAACACACTTTGATTTTAAATGCAATGACATAACAACACAGATACTCACACGTACACTGACACCAATTGAAACAAATCACTGACACACATCACATCTAAACTGAAATGCCAGAGTGTGCAGCACTGACATACAAATTGACACAAATCACTGACACACACTTTGATTTAAATACAATGACATAACAACACAGATACTCACACGTACACTGACACAAACATTGATACAAATCACTGACATACACTTTGATACGAGTGCAATGACATACCCACACATAAACTCACACATATACTGAAATGCCATAGTGTGCAATACTGGCACACACATGATACCAATCACTGACACACACACACACTCATACGGATGCAATGACATACACACACAGATACTCACACATACTGAAATGCTGGGGAGTGTGCAGCACTGATGCACACATTGATACAAATCGATGACGCACACATGATACAAATACAAAGACACACCTTCACAGATACACATATTCTGAATGCCAAAGAATATGCAACACTGACACACAGTGACACAAATCAATGACACACACATTGATACAAATGCAATGGCATACACACAGACACACAAATTCCGAATGCTAGAGAATGTGTGACACTACACACAATGACACAAATCACTGACACACATCACATCTGCTCTGAAATGCCACAGGGTGTAACACTGACACACACATTGACACAAATCACTGACACACACACTGATACAAGTTGCAACGATGTAACCACACAGATATTCAGTTCTATACTGCAATGACAGAGTGTGCAACACGGACTACACACATTGACACAAATCCCTGACGCACACATTGATACAAATCCCTGACATACACTTTGACACGAGTGTAATGGCATACCCACACATATGCTCACACATTTACAGAAATGCCAGAGTGTGCAACACTGACACACACATTGACACAAATCACTGACGCACACACTGATACAAATAGCAATGATGTAACCACACAGATATTCACATCTAGACTGCAATGCCAGAGTGTGCAACACGGACTACACACATTGACACAAATCACTGACACACAACACACCTGTACTGATATGCCAGAATGTGCAACAGTGACACAACATTGAAACAAATCACTGACACACACATTGATACAAATACTGACACAAACATTGACATGAGTGCAATGACAACCCACATATATGCTCACACATATACTGAAATGTCAGTGTGTGTAGCACTGACACACACATTGACACAAACCAATGACAGATACATTGATACGAGTGCAATGACATACACGCACAGATAAAGAATTGTCAGAGTGTGCCACACTGAACACAAACATTGACACAAAGCACTGACACACACGTTCATACAAGAGCAATGACACGCCCATGCAGATACTCACAATATACTGAAGGCCAGAGAATTGCAACACAGACACACACATTGACACTAATCACAAGCACACACACTGATACAAGTGCAATGACGCACCCATGCAGATACTCACACATGTCCTGAAAGCCAGAGAATACACAACACTGACACAGACATTGACACAAATCACTGACACACACATTGATACAAGTGCGATGACATACCCACACAGATAAACATATTCTGAAATGCTAGAGAAGGTGTGACGTTGACACACATTGACAGAAAGCACTGACAATCATCACATCTGTACTGAAATGCCAGAGAATACACACACTGACACACATCACATCTATACTGAAATGCCAGCGTGTGCAGCCCTGACACACACATTGACACAAATCACGGACATACACATTCAAATGAGTGCAATGACATACACACACATAAACTCACACATATGCTGAAATGTCAGAGTGTTCAAAACTGACACACACACACAGAGAAATCACTGAAACACATCACATCTGTATTGAAATACCAGAGTGTGCAGCACTGACACACACATAGTGACACAAATCATTGAAACACACTTTGATTTTAAATGCAATGACATAACAACACAGATACTCACATGTACACTGACACCAATTGAAACAAATCACTGACACACATCACATCTAAACTGAAATGCCAGAGTGTGCAGCACTGACATACAAATTGACACAAATCACTGACACACACTTTGATTTAAATACAATGACATAACAACACAGATACTCACACGTACACTGACACAAACATTGATACAAATCACTGACATACACTTTGATACGAGTGCAATGACATACCCACACATAAACTCACACATATACTGAAATGCCATAGTGTGCAATACTGGCACACACATGATACCAATCACTGACACACACACACACTCATACGGATGCAATGACATACACACACAGATACTCACACATACTGAAATGCTGGGGAGTGTGCAGCACTGATGCACACATTGATACAAATCGATGACGCACACATGATACAAATACAAAGACACACCTTCACAGATACACATATTCTGAATGCCAAAGAATATGCAACACTGACACACAGTGACACAAATCAATGACACACACATTGATACAAATGCAATGGCATACACACAGACACACAAATTCCGAATGCTAGAGAATGTGTGACACTACACACAATGACACAAATCACTGACACACATCACATCTGCTCTGAAATGCCACAGGGTGTAACACTGACACACACATTGACACAAATCACTGACACACACACTGATACAAGTTGCAACGATGTAACCACACAGATATTCAGTTCTATACTGCAATGACAGAGTGTGCAACACGGACTACACACATTGACACAAATCCCTGACGCACACATTGATACAAATCCCTGACATACACTTTGACACGAGTGTAATGGCATACCCACACATATGCTCACACATTTACAGAAATGCCAGAGTGTGCAACACTGACACACACATTGACACAAATCACTGACGCACACACTGATACAAATAGCAATGATGTAACCACACAGATATTCACATCTAGACTGCAATGCCAGAGTGTGCAACACGGACTACACACATTGACACAAATCACTGACACACAACACACCTGTACTGATATGCCAGAATGTGCAACAGTGACACAACATTGAAACAAATCACTGACACACACATTGATACAAATACTGACACAAACATTGACATGAGTGCAATGACAACCCACATATATGCTCACACATATACTGAAATGTCAGTGTGTGTAGCACTGACACACACATTGACACAAACCAATGACAGATACATTGATACGAGTGCAATGACATACACGCACAGATAAAGAATTGTCAGAGTGTGCCACACTGAACACAAACATTGACACAAATCACTGACACACACGTTCATACAAGAGCAATGACACGCCCATGCAGATACTCACAATATACTGAAGGCCAGAGAATTGCAACACAGACACACACATTGACACTAATCACAAGCACACACACTGATACAAGTGCAATGACGCACCCATGCAGATACTCACACATGTCCTGAAAGCCAGAGAATACACAACACTGACACAGACATTGACACAAATCACTGACACACACATTGATACAAGTGCGATGACATACCCACACAGATAAACATATTCTGAAATGCTAGAGAAGGTGTGACGTTGACACACATTGACAGAAAGCACTGACAATCATCACATCTGTACTGAAATGCCAGAGAATACACACACTGACACACATCACATCTATACTGAAATGCCAGCGTGTGCAGCCCTGACACACACATTGACACAAATCACGGACATACACATTCAAATGAGTGCAATGACATACACACACATAAACTCACACATATGCTGAAATGTCAGAGTGTTCAAAACTGACACACACACACAGAGAAATCACTGAAACACATCACATCTGTATTGAAATACCAGAGTGTGCAGCACTGACACACACATAGTGACACAAATCATTGAAACACACTTTGATTTTAAATGCAATGACATAACAACACAGATACACGTACACTGACACCAATTGAAACAAATCACTGACACACATCACATCTAAACTGAAATGCCAGAGTGTGCAGCACTGACATACAAATTGACACAAATCACTGACACACACTTTGATTTAAATACAATGACATAACAACACAGATACTCACACGTACACTGACACAAACATTGATACAAATCACTGACATACACTTTGATACGAGTGCAATGACATACCCACACATAAACTCACACATATACTGAAATGCCATAGTGTGCAATACTGGCACACACATGATACCAATCACTGACACACACACACACTCATACGGATGCAATGACATACACACACAGATACTCACACATACTGAAATGCTGGGGAGTGTGCAGCACTGATGCACACATTGATACAAATCGATGACGCACACATGATACAAATACAAAGACACACCTTCACAGATACACATATTCTGAATGCCAAAGAATATGCAACACTGACACACAGTGACACAAATCAATGACACACACATTGATACAAATGCAATGGCATACACACAGACACACAAATTCCGAATGCTAGAGAATGTGTGACACTACACACCATGACACAAATCACTGACACACATCACATCTGCTCTGAAATGCCACAGGGTGTAACACTGACACACACATTGACACAAATCACTGACACACACACTGATACAAGTTGCAATGATGTAACCACACAGATATTCAGTTCTATACTGCAATGACAGAGTGTGCAACACGGACTACACACATTGACACAAATCCCTGACGCACACATTGATACAAATCCCTGACATACACTTTGACACGAGTGTAATGGCATACCCACTCATATGCTCACACATTTACAGAAATGCCAGAGTGTGCAACACTGACACACACATTGACACAAATCACTGACGCACACACTGATACAAATAGCAATGATGTAACCACACAGATATTCACATCTAGACTGCAATGCCAGAGTGTGCAACACGGACTACACACATTGACACAAATCACTGACACACAACACACCTGTACTGATATGCCAGAATGTGCAACAGTGACACAACATTGAAACAAATCACTGACACACACATTGATACAAATACTGACACAAACATTGACATGAGTGCAATGACAACCCACATATATGCTCACACATATACTGAAATGTCAGTGTGTGTAGCACTGACACACACATTGACACAAACCAATGACAGTTACATTGATACGAGTGCAATGACATACACGCACAGATAAAGAATTGTCAGAGTGTGCCACACTGAACACAAACATTGACACAAATCACTGACACACACGTTCATACAAGAGCAATGACACGCCCATGCAGATACTCACAATATACTGAAGGCCAGAGAATTGCAACACAGACACACACATTGACACTAATCACAAGCACACACACTGATACAAGTGCAATGACGCACCCATGCAGATACTCACACATGTCCTGAAAGCCAGAGAATACACAACACTGACACAGACATTGACACAAATCACTGACACACACATTGATACAAGTGCGATGACATACCCACACAGATAAACATATTCTGAAATGCTAGAGAAGGTGTGACGTTGACACACATTGACAGAAAGCACTGACAATCATCACATCTGTACTGAAATGCCAGAGAATACACACACTGACACACATCACATCTATACTGAAATGCCAGCGTGTGCAGCCCTGACACACACATTGACACAAATCACGGACATACACATTCAAATGAGTGCAATGACATACACACACATAAACTCACACATATGCTGAAATGTCAGAGTGTTCAAAACTGACACACACACACAGAGAAATCACTGAAACACATCACATCTGTATTGAAATACCAGAGTGTGCAGCACTGACACACACATAGTGACACAAATCATTGAAACACACTTTGATTTTAAATGCAATGACATAACAACACAGATACTCACACGTACACTGACACCAATTGAAACAAATCACTGACACACATCACATCTAAACTGAAATGCCAGAGTGTGCAGCACTGACATACAAATTGACACAAATCACTGACACACACTTTGATTTAAATACAATGACATAACAACACAGATACTCACACGTACACTGACACAAACATTGATACAAATCACTGACATACACTTTGATACGAGTGCAATGACATACCCACACATAAACTCACACATATACTGAAATGCCATAGTGTGCAATACTGGCACACACATGATACCAATCACTGACACACACACACACTCATACGGATGCAATGACATACACACACAGATACTCACACATACTGAAATGCTGGGGAGTGTGCAGCACTGATGCACACATTGATACAAATCGATGACGCACACATGATACAAATACAAAGACACACCTTCACAGATACACATATTCTGAATGCCAAAGAATATGCAACACTGACACACAGTGACACAAATCAATGACACACACATTGATACAAATGCAATGGCATACACACAGACACACAAATTCCGAATGCTAGAGAATGTGTGACACTACACACAATGACACAAATCACTGACACACATCACATCTGCTCTGAAATGCCACAGGGTGTAACACTGACACACACATTGACACAAATCACTGACACACACACTGATACAAGTTGCAACGATGTAACCACACAGATATTCAGTTCTATACTGCAATGACAGAGTGTGCAACACGGACTACACACATTGACACAAATCCCTGACGCACACATTGATACAAATCCCTGACATACACTTTGACACGAGTGTAATGGCATACCCACACATATGCTCACACATTTACAGAAATGCCAGAGTGTGCAACACTGACACACACATTGACACAAATCACTGACGCACACACTGATACAAATAGCAATGATGTAACCACACAGATATTCACATCTAGACTGCAATGCCAGAGTGTGCAACACGGACTACACACATTGACACAAATCACTGACACACAACACACCTGTACTGATATGCCAGAATGTGCAACAGTGACACAACATTGAAACAAATCACTGACACACACATTGATACAAATACTGACACAAACATTGACATGAGTGCAATGACAACCCACATATATGCTCACACATATACTGAAATGTCAGTGTGTGTAGCACTGACACACACATTGACACAAACCAATGACAGATACATTGATACGAGTGCAATGACATACACGCACAGATAAAGAATTGTCAGAGTGTGCCACACTGAACACAAACATTGACACAAATCACTGACACACACGTTCATACAAGAGCAATGACACGCCCATGCAGATACTCACAATATACTGAAGGCCAGAGAATTGCAACACAGACACACACATTGACACTAATCACAAGCACACACACTGATACAAGTGCAATGACGCACCCATGCAGATACTCACACATGTCCTGAAAGCCAGAGAATACACAACACTGACACAGACATTGACACAAATCACTGACACACACATTGATACAAGTGCGATGACATACCCACACAGATAAACATATTCTGAAATGCTAGAGAAGGTGTGACGTTGACACACATTGACAGAAAGCACTGACAATCATCACATCTGTACTGAAATGCCAGAGAATACACACACTGACACACATCACATCTATACTGAAATGCCAGCGTGTGCAGCCCTGACACACACATTGACACAAATCACGGACATACACATTCAAATGAGTGCAATGACATACACACACATAAACTCACACATATGCTGAAATGTCAGAGTGTTCAAAACTGACACACACACACAGAGAAATCACTGAAACACATCACATCTGTATTGAAATACCAGAGTGTGCAGCACTGACACACACATAGTGACACAAATCATTGAAACACACTTTGATTTTAAATGCAATGACATAACAACACAGATACTCACACGTACACTGACACCAATTGAAACAAATCACTGACACACATCACATCTAAACTGAAATGCCAGAGTGTGCAGCACTGACATACAAATTGACACAAATCACTGACACACACTTTGATTTAAATACAATGACATAACAACACAGATACTCACACGTACACTGACACAAACATTGATACAAATCACTGACATACACTTTGATACGAGTGCAATGACATACCCACACATAAACTCACACATATACTGAAATGCCATAGTGTGCAATACTGGCACACACATGATACCAATCACTGACACACACACACACTCATACGGATGCAATGACATACACACACAGATACTCACACATACTGAAATGCTGGGGAGTGTGCAGCACTGATGCACACATTGATACAAATCGATGACGCACACATGATACAAATACAAAGACACACCTTCACAGATACACATATTCTGAATGCCAAAGAATATGCAACACTGACACACAGTGACACAAATCAATGACACACACATTGATACAAATGCAATGGCATACACACAGACACACAAATTCCGAATGCTAGAGAATGTGTGACACTACACACAATGACACAAATCACTGACACACATCACATCTGCTCTGAAATGCCACAGGGTGTAACACTGACACACATATTGACACAAATCACTGACACACACACTGATACAAGTTGCAACGATGTAACCACACAGATATTCACATCTAGACTGCAATGCCAGAGTGTGCAACACGGACTACACACATTGACACAAATCCCTGACGCACACATTGATACAAATCCCTGACATACACTTTGACACGAGTGTAATGGCATACCCACACATATGCTCACACATTTACAGAAATGCCAGAGTGTGCAACACTGACACACACATTGACACAAATCACTGACGCACACACTGATACAAATAGCAATGATGTAACCACACAGATATTCACATCTAGACTGCAATGCCAGAGTGTGCAACACGGACTACACACATTGACACAAATCACTGACACACAACACACCTGTACTGATATGCCAGAATGTGCAACAGTGACACAACATTGAAACAAATCACTGACACACACATTGATACAAATACTGACACAAACATTGACATGAGTGCAATGACAACCCACATATATGCTCACACATATACTGAAATGTCAGTGTGTGTAGCACTGACACACACATTGACACAAACCAATGACAGATACATTGATACGAGTGCAATGACATACACACACAGATAAAGAATTGTCAGAGTGTGCCACACTGAACACAAACATTGACACAAATCACTGACACACACGTTCATACAAGAGCAATGACACGCCCATGCAGATACTCACAATATACTGAAGGCCAGAGAATTGCAACACAGACACACACATTGACACTAATCACAAGCACACACACTGATACAAGTGCAATGACGCACCCATGCAGATACTCACACATGTCCTGAAAGCCAGAGAATACACAACACTGACACAGACATTGACACAAATCACTGACACACACATTGATACAAGTGCGATGACATACCCACACAGATAAACATATTCTGAAATGCTAGAGAAGGTGTGACGTTGACACACATTGACAGAAAGCACTGACAATCATCACATCTGTACTGAAATGCCAGAGAATACACACACTGACACACATCACATCTATACTGAAATGCCAGCGTGTGCAGCCCTGACACACACATTGACACAAATCACGGACATACACATTCAAATGAGTGCAATGACATACACACACATAAACTCACACATATGCTGAAATGTCAGAGTGTTCAAAACTGACACACACACACAGAGAAATCACTGAAACACATCACATCTGTATTGAAATACCAGAGTGTGCAGCACTGACACACACATAGTGACACAAATCATTGAAACACACTTTGATTTTAAATGCAATGACATAACAACACAGATACTCACACGTACACTGACACCAATTGAAACAAATCACTGACACACATCACATCTAAACTGAAATGCCAGAGTGTGCAGCACTGACATACAAATTGACACAAATCACTGACACACACTTTGATTTAAATACAATGACATAACAACACAGATACTCTCACGTACACTGACACAAACATTGATACAAATCACTGACATACACTTTGATACGAGTGCAATGACATACCCACACATAAACTCACACATATACTGAAATGCCATAGTGTGCAATACTGGCACACACATGATACCAATCACTGACACACACACACACTCATACGGATGCAATGACATACACACACAGATACTCACACATACTGAAATGCTGGGGAGTGTGCAGCACTGATGCACACATTGATACAAATCGATGACGCACACATGATACAAATACAAAGACACACCTTCACAGATACACATATTCTGAATGCCAAAGAATATGCAACACTGACACACAGTGACACAAATCAATGACACACACATTGATACAAATGCAATGGCATACACACAGACACACAAATTCCGAATGCTAGAGAATGTGTGACACTACACACAATGACACAAATCACTGACACACATCACATCTGCTCTGAAATGCCACAGGGTGTAACACTGACACACACATTGACACAAATCACTGACACACACACTGATACAAGTTGCAACGATGTAACCACACAGATATTCAGTTCTATACTGCAATGACAGAGTGTGCAACACGGACTACACACATTGACACAAATCCCTGACGCACACATTGATACAAATCCCTGACATACACTTTGACACGAGTGTAATGGCATACCCACACATATGCTCACACATTTACAGAAATGCCAGAGTGTGCAACACTGACACACACATTGACACAAATCACTGACGCACACACTGATACAAATAGCAATGATGTAACCACACAGATATTCACATCTAGACTGCAATGCCAGAGTGTGCAACACGGACTACACACATTGACACAAATCACTGACACACAACACACCTGTACTGATATGCCAGAATGTGCAACAGTGACACAACATTGAAACAAATCACTGACACACACATTGATACAAATACTGACACAAACATTGACATGAGTGCAATGACAACCCACATATATGCTCACACATATACTGAAATGTCAGTGTGTGTAGCACTGACACACACATTGACACAAACCAATGACAGATACATTGATACGAGTGCAATGACATACACGCACAGATAAAGAATTGTCAGAGTGTGCCACACTGAACACAAACATTGACACAAATCACTGACACACACGTTCATACAAGAGCAATGACACGCCCATGCAGATACTCACAATATACTGAAGGCCAGAGAATTGCAACACAGACACACACATTGACACTAATCACAAGCACACACACTGATACAAGTGCAATGACGCACCCATGCAGATACTCACACATGTCCTGAAAGCCAGAGAATACACAACACTGACACAGACATTGACACAAATCACTGACACACACATTGATACAAGTGCGATGACATACCCACACTGATAAACATATTCTGAAATGCTAGAGAAGGTGTGACGTTGACACACATTGACAGAAAGCACTGACAATCATCACATCTGTACTGAAATGCCAGAGAATACACACACTGACACACATCACATCTATACTGAAATGCCAGCGTGTGCAGCCCTGACACACACATTGACACAAATCACGGACATACACATTCAAATGAGTGCAATGACATACACACACATAAACTCACACATATGCTGAAATGTCAGAGTGTTCAAAACTGACACACACACACAGAGTAATCACTGAAACACATCACATCTGTATTGAAATACCAGAGTGTGCAGCACTGACACACACATAGTGACACAAATCATTGAAACACACTTTGATTTTAAATGCAATGACATAACAACACAGATACTCACACGTACACTGACACCAATTGAAACAAATCACTGACACACATCACATCTAAACTGAAATGCCAGAGTGTGCAGCACTGACATACAAATTGACACAAATCACTGACACACACTTTGATTTAAATACAATGACATAACAACACAGATACTCACACGTACACTGACACAAACATTGATACAAATCACTGACATACACTTTGATACGAGTGCAATGACATACCCACACATAAACTCACACATATACTGAAATGCCATAGTGTGCAATACTGGCACACACATGATACCAATCACTGACACACACACACACTCATACGGATGCAATGACATACACACACAGATACTCACACATACTGAAATGCTGGGGAGTGTGCAGCACTGATGCACACATTGATACAAATTGATGACGCACACATGATACAAATACAAAGACACACCTTCACAGATACACATATTCTGAATGCCAAAGAATATGCAACACTGACACACAGTGACACAAATCAATGACACACACATTGATACAAATGCAATGGCATACACACAGACACACAAATTCCGAATGCTAGAGAATGTGTGACACTACACACAATGACACAAATCACTGACACACATCACATCTGCTCTGAAATGCCACAGGGTGTAACACTGACACACACATTGACACAAATCACTGACACACACACTGATACAAGTTGCAACGATGTAACCACACAGATATTCAGTTCTATACTGCAATGACAGAGTGTGCAACACGGACTACACACATTGACACAAATCCCTGACGCACACATTGATACAAATCCCTGACATACACTTTGACACGAGTGTAATGGCATACCCACACATATGCTCACACATTTACAGAAATGCCAGAGTGTGCAACACTGACACACACATTGACACAAATCACTGACGCACACACTGATACAAATAGCAATGATGTAACCACACAGATATTCACATCTAGACTGCAATGCCAGAGTGTGCAACACGGACTACACACATTGACACAAATCACTGACACACAACACACCTGTACTGATATGCCAGAATGTGCAACAGTGACACAACATTGAAACAAATCACTGACACACACATTGATACAAATACTGACACAAACATTGACATGAGTGCAATGACAACCCACATATATGCTCACACATATACTGAAATGTCAGTGTGTGTAGCACTGACACACACATTGACACAAACCAATGACAGATACATTGATACGAGTGCAATGACATACACGCACAGATAAAGAATTGTCAGAGTGTGCCACACTGAACACAAACATTGACACAAATCACTGACACACACGTTCATACAAGAGCAATGACACGCCCATGCAGATACTCACAATATACTGAAGGCCAGAGAATTGCAACACAGACACACACATTGACACTAATCACAAGCACACACACTGATACAAGTGCAATGACGCACCCATGCAGATACTCACACATGTCCTGAAAGCCAGAGAATACACAACACTGACACAGACATTGACACAAATCACTGACACACACATTGATACAAGTGCGATGACATACCCACACTGATAAACATATTCTGAAATGCTAGAGAAGGTGTGACGTTGACACACATTGACAGAAAGCACTGACAATCATCACATCTGTACTGAAATGCCAGAGAATACACACACTGACACACATCACATCTATACTGAAATGCCAGCGTGTGCAGCCCTGACACACACATTGACACAAATCACGGACATACACATTCAAATGAGTGCAATGACATACACACACATAAACTCACACATATGCTGAAATGTCAGAGTGTTCAAAACTGACACACACACACAGAGTAATCACTGAAACACATCACATCTGTATTGAAATACCAGAGTGTGCAGCACTGACACACACATAGTGACACAAATCATTGAAACACACTTTGATTTTAAATGCAATGACATAACAACACAGATACTCACACGTACACTGACACCAATTGAAACAAATCACTGACACACATCACATCTAAACTGAAATGCCAGAGTGTGCAGCACTGACATACAAATTGACACAAATCACTGACACACACTTTGATTTAAATACAATGACATAACAACACAGATACTCACACGTACACTGACACAAACATTGATACAAATCACTGACATACACTTTGATACGAGTGCAATGACATACCCACACATAAACTCACACATATACTGAAATGCCATAGTGTGCAATACTGGCACACACATGATACCAATCACTGACACACACACACACTCATACGGATGCAATGACATACACACACAGATACTCACACATACTGAAATGCTGGGGAGTGTGCAGCACTGATGCACACATTGATACAAATTGATGACGCACACATGATACAAATACAAAGACACACCTTCACAGATACACATATTCTGAATGCCAAAGAATATGCAACACTGACACACAGTGACACAAATCAATGACACACACATTGATACAAATGCAATGGCATACACACAGACACACAAATTCCGAATGCTAGAGAATGTGTGACACTACACACAATGACACAAATCACTGACACACATCACATCTGCTCTGAAATGCCACAGGGTGTAACACTGACACACACATTGACACAAATCACTGACACACACACTGATACAAGTTGCAACGATGTAACCACACAGATATTCAGTTCTATACTGCAATGACAGAGTGTGCAACACGGACTACACACATTGACACAAATCCCTGACGCACACATTGATACAAATCCCTGACATACACTTTGACACGAGTGTAATGGCATACCCACACATATGCTCACACATTTACAGAAATGCCAGAGTGTGCAACACTGACACACACATTGACACAAATCACTGACGCACACACTGATACAAATAGCAATGATGTAACCACACAGATATTCACATCTAGACTGCAATGCCAGAGTGTGCAACACGGACTACACACATTGACACAAATCACTGACACACAACACACCTGTACTGATATGCCAGAATGTGCAACAGTGACACAACATTGAAACAAATCACTGACACACACATTGATACAAATACTGACACAAACATTGACATGAGTGCAATGACAACCCACATATATGCTCACACATATACTGAAATGTCAGTGTGTGTAGCACTGACACACACATTGACACAAACCAATGACAGATACATTGATACGAGTGCAATGACATACACGCACAGATAAAGAATTGTCAGAGTGTGCCACACTGAACACAAACATTGACACAAATCACTGACACACACGTTCATACAAGAGCAATGACACGCCCATGCAGATACTCACAATATACTGAAGGCCAGAGAATTGCAACACAGACACACACATTGACACTAATCACAAGCACACACACTGATACAAGTGCAATGACGCACCCATGCAGATACTCACACATGTCCTGAAAGCCAGAGAATACACAACACTGACACAGACATTGACACAAATCACTGACACACACATTGATACAAGTGCGATGACATACCCACACTGATAAACATATTCTGAAATGCTAGAGAAGGTGTGACGTTGACACACATTGACAGAAAGCACTGACAATCATCACATCTGTACTGAAATGCCAGAGAATACACACACTGACACACATCACATCTATACTGAAATGCCAGCGTGTGCAGCCCTGACACACACATTGACACAAATCACGGACATACACATTCAAATGAGTGCAATGACATACACACACATAAACTCACACATATGCTGAAATGTCAGAGTGTTCAAAACTGACACACACACACAGAGTAATCACTGAAACACATCACATCTGTATTGAAATACCAGAGTGTGCAGCACTGACACACACATAGTGACACAAATCATTGAAACACACTTTGATTTTAAATGCAATGACATAACAACACAGATACTCACACGTACACTGACACCAATTGAAACAAATCACTGACACACATCACATCTAAACTGAAATGCCAGAGTGTGCAGCACTGACATACAAATTGACACAAATCACTGACACACACTTTGATTTAAATACAATGACATAACAACACAGATACTCACACGTACACTGACACAAACATTGATACAAATCACTGACATACACTTTGATACGAGTGCAATGACATACCCACACATAAACTCACACATATACTGAAATGCCATAGTGTGCAATACTGGCACACACATGATACCAATCACTGACACACACACACACTCATACGGATGCAATGACATACACACACAGATACTCACACATACTGAAATGCTGGGGAGTGTGCAGCACTGATGCACACATTGATACAAATCGATGACGCACACATGATACAAATACAAAGACACACCTTCACAGATACACATATTCTGAATGCCAAAGAATATGCAACACTGACACACAGTGACACAAATCAATGACACACACATTGATACAAATGCAATGGCATACACACAGACACACAAATTCCGAATGCTAGAGAATGTGTGACACTACACACAATGACACAAATCACTGACACACATCACATCTGCTCTGAAATGCCACAGGGTGTAACACTGACACACACATTGACACAAATCACTGACACACACACTGATACAAGTTGCAACGATGTAACCACACAGATATTCAGTTCTATACTGCAATGACAGAGTGTGCAACACGGACTACACACATTGACACAAATCCCTGACGCACACATTGATACAAATCCCTGACATACACTTTGACACGAGTGTAATGGCATACCCACACATATGCTCACACATTTACAGAAATGCCAGAGTGTGCAACACTGACACACACATTGACACAAATCACTGACGCACACACTGATACAAATAGCAATGATGTAACCACACAGATATTCACATCTAGACTGCAATGCCAGAGTGTGCAACACGGACTACACACATTGACACAAATCACTGACACACAACACACCTGTACTGATATGCCAGAATGTGCAACAGTGACACAACATTGAAACAAATCACTGACACACACATTGATACAAATACTGACACAAACATTGACATGAGTGCAATGACAACCCACATATATGCTCACACATATACTGAAATGTCAGTGTGTGTAGCACTGACACACACATTGACACAAACCAATGACAGATACATTGATACGAGTGCAATGACATACACGCACAGATAAAGAATTGTCAGAGTGTGCCACACTGAACACAAACATTGACACAAATCACTGACACACACGTTCATACAAGAGCAATGACACGCCCATGCAGATACTCACAATATACTGAAGGCCAGAGAATTGCAACACAGACACACACATTGACACTAATCACAAGCACACACACTGATACAAGTGCAATGACGCACCCATGCAGATACTCACACATGTCCTGAAAGCCAGAGAATACACAACACTGACACAGACATTGACACAAATCACTGACACACACATTGATACAAGTGCGATGACATACCCACACAGATAAACATATTCTGAAATGCTAGAGAAGGTGTGACGTTGACACACATTGACAGAAAGCACTGACAATCATCACATCTGTACTGAAATGCCAGAGAATACACACACTGACACACATCACATCTATACTGAAATGCCAGCGTGTGCAGCCCTGACACACACATTGACACAAATCACGGACATACACATTCAAATGAGTGCAATGACATACACACACATAAACTCACACATATGCTGAAATGTCAGAGTGTTCAAAACTGACACACACACACAGAGTAATCACTGAAACACATCACATCTGTATTGAAATACCAGAGTGTGCAGCACTGACACACACATAGTGACACAAATCATTGAAACACACTTTGATTTTAAATGCAATGACATAACAACACAGATACTCACACGTACACTGACACCAATTGAAACAAATCACTGACACACATCACATCTAAACTGAAATGCCAGAGTGTGCAGCACTGACATACAAATTGACACAAATCACTGACACACACTTTGATTTAAATACAATGACATAACAACACAGATACTCACACGTACACTGACACAAACATTGATACAAATCTCTGACATACACTTTGATACAAGTGCAATGACATACCCACACATAAACTCACACATATACTGAAATGCCATAGTGTGCAATACTGGCACACACATGATACCAATCACTGACACACACACACACTCATACGGATGCAATGACATACACACACAGATACTCACACATACTGAAATGCTGGGGAGTGTGCAGCACTGATGCACACATTGATACAAATCGATGACGCACACATGATACAAATACAAAGACATACCTTCACAGATACACATATTCTGAATGCCAAAGAATATGCAACACTGACACACAGTGACACAAATCAATGACACACACATTGATACAAATGCAATGGCATACACACAGACACACAAATTCCGAATGCTAGAGAATGTGTGACACTACACACAATGACACAAATCACTGACACACATCACATCTGCTCTGAAATGCCACAGGGTGTAACACTGACACACACATTGACACAAATCACTGACACACACACTGATACAAGTTGCAACGATGTAACCACACAGATATTCAGTTCTATACTGCAATGACAGAGTGTGCAACACGGACTACACACATTGACACAAATCCCTGACGCACACATTGATACAAATCCCTGACATACACTTTGACACGAGTGTAATGGCATACCCACACATATGCTCACACATTTACAGAAATGCCAGAGTGTGCAACACTGACACACACATTGACACAAATCACTGACGCACACACTGATACAAATAGCAATGATGTAACCACACAGATATTCACATCTAGACTGCAATGCCAGAGTGTGCAACACGGACTACACACATTGACACAAATCACTGACACACAACACACCTGTACTGATATGCCAGAATGTGCAACAGTGACACAACATTGAAACAAATCACTGACACACACATTGATACAAATACTGACACAAACATTGACATGAGTGCAATGACAACCCACATATATGCTCACACATATACTGAAATGTCAGTGTGTGTAGCACTGACACACACATTGACACAAACCAATGACAGATACATTGATACGAGTGCAATGACATACACGCACAGATAAAGAATTGTCAGAGTGTGCCACACTGAACACAAACATTGACACAAATCACTGACACACACGTTCATACAAGAGCAATGACACGCCCATGCAGATACTCACAATATACTGAAGGCCAGAGAATTGCAACACAGACACACACATTGACACTAATCACAAGCACACACACTGATACAAGTGCAATGACGCACCCATGCAGATACTCACACATGTCCTGAAAGCCAGAGAATACACAACACTGACACAGACATTGACACAAATCACTGACACACACATTGATACAAGTGCGATGACATACCCACACAGATAAACATATTCTGAAATGCTAGAGAAGGTGTGACGTTGACACACATTGACAGAAAGCACTGACAATCATCACATCTGTACTGAAATGCCAGAGAATACACACACTGACACACATCACATCTATACTGAAATGCCAGCGTGTGCAGCCCTGACACACACATTGACACAAATCACGGACATACACATTCAAATGAGTGCAATGACATACACACACATAAACTCACACATATGCTGAAATGTCAGAGTGTTCAAAACTGACACACACACACAGAGTAATCACTGAAACACATCACATCTGTATTGAAATACCAGAGTGTGCAGCACTGA
Organism: Sylvilagus floridanus; assembly: GCA_949820135.1. Lineage (NCBI taxonomy): Eukaryota > Metazoa > Chordata > Mammalia > Lagomorpha > Leporidae > Sylvilagus > Sylvilagus floridanus. Next base: position 97,724,379 of record OX463223.1, read on the forward strand.
CACACACATAGTGACACAAATCATTGAAACACACTTTGATTTTAAATGCAATGACATAACAACACAGATACTCACACGTACACTGACACCAATTGAAACAAATCACTGACACACATCACATCTAAACTGAAATGCCAGAGTGTGCAGCACTGACATACAAATTGACACAAATCACTGACACACACTTTGATTTAAATACAATGACATAACAACACAGATACTCACACGTACACTGACACAAACATTGATACAAATCACTGACATACACTTTGATACGAGTGCAATGACATACCCACACATAAACTCACACATATACTGAAATGCCATAGTGTGCAATACTGGCACACACATGATACCAATCACTGACACACACACACACTCATACGGATGCAATGACATACACACACAGATACTCACACATACTGAAATGCTGGGGAGTGTGCAGCACTGATGCACACATTGATACAAATCGATGACGCACACATGATACAAATACAAAGACACACCTTCACAGATACACATATTCTGAATGCCAAAGAATATGCAACACTGACACACAGTGACACAAATCAATGACACACACATTGATACAAATGCAATGGCATACACACAGACACACAAATTCCGAATGCTAGAGAATGTGTGACACTACACACAATGACACAAATCACTGACACACATCACATCTGCTCTGAAATGCCACAGGGTGTAACACTGACACACACATTGACACAAATCACTGACACACACACTGATACAAGTTGCAACGATGTAACCACACAGATATTCAGTTCTATACTGCAATGACAGAGTGTGCAACACGGACTACACACATTGACACAAATCCCTGACGCACACATTGATACAAATCCCTGACATACACTTTGACACGAGTGTAATGGCATACCCACACATATGCTCACACATTTACAGAAATGCCAGAGTGTGCAACACTGACACACACATTGACACAAATCACTGACGCACACACTGATACAAATAGCAATGATGTAACCACACAGATATTCACATCTAGACTGCAATGCCAGAGTGTGCAACACGGACTACACACATTGACACAAATCACTGACACACAACACACCTGTACTGATATGCCAGAATGTGCAACAGTGACACAACATTGAAACAAATCACTGACACACACATTGATACAAATACTGACACAAACATTGACATGAGTGCAATGACAACCCACATATATGCTCACACATATACTGAAATGTCAGTGTGTGTAGCACTGACACACACATTGACACAAACCAATGACAGATACATTGATACGAGTGCAATGACATACACGCACAGATAAAGAATTGTCAGAGTGTGCCACACTGAACACAAACATTGACACAAATCACTGACACACACGTTCATACAAGAGCAATGACACGCCCATGCAGATACTCACAATATACTGAAGGCCAGAGAATTGCAACACAGACACACACATTGACACTAATCACAAGCACACACACTGATACAAGTGCAATGACGCACCCATGCAGATACTCACACATGTCCTGAAAGCCAGAGAATACACAACACTGACACAGACATTGACACAAATCACTGACACACACATTGATACAAGTGCGATGACATACCCACACAGATAAACATATTCTGAAATGCTAGAGAAGGTGTGACGTTGACACACATTGACAGAAAGCACTGACAATCATCACATCTGTACTGAAATGCCAGAGAATACACACACTGACACACATCACATCTATACTGAAATGCCAGCGTGTGCAGCCCTGACACACACATTGACACAAATCACGGACATACACATTCAAATGAGTGCAATGACATACACACACATAAACTCACACATATGCTGAAATGTCAGAGTGTTCAAAACTGACACACACACACAGAGAAATCACTGAAACACATCACATCTGTATTGAAATACCAGAGTGTGCAGCACTGACACACACATAGTGACACAAATCATTGAAACACACTTTGATTTTAAATGCAATGACATAACAACACAGATACTCACACGTACACTGACACCAATTGAAACAAATCACTGACACACATCACATCTAAACTGAAATGCCAGAGTGTGCAGCACTGACATACAAATTGACACAAATCACTGACACACACTTTGATTTAAATACAATGACATAACAACACAGATACTCTCACGTACACTGACACAAACATTGATACAAATCACTGACATACACTTTGATACGAGTGCAATGACATACCCACACATAAACTCACACATATACTGAAATGCCATAGTGTGCAATACTGGCACACACATGATACCAATCACTGACACACACACACACTCATACGGATGCAATGACATACACACACAGATACTCACACATACTGAAATGCTGGGGAGTGTGCAGCACTGATGCACACATTGATACAAATCGATGACGCACACATGATACAAATACAAAGACACACCTTCACAGATACACATATTCTGAATGCCAAAGAATATGCAACACTGACACACAGTGACACAAATCAATGACACACACATTGATACAAATGCAATGGCATACACACAGACACACAAATTCCGAATGCTAGAGAATGTGTGACACTACACACAATGACACAAATCACTGACACACATCACATCTGCTCTGAAATGCCACAGGGTGTAACACTGACACACACATTGACACAAATCACTGACACACACACTGATACAAGTTGCAACGATGTAACCACACAGATATTCAGTTCTATACTGCAATGACAGAGTGTGCAACACGGACTACACACATTGACACAAATCCCTGACGCACACATTGATACAAATCCCTGACATACACTTTGACACGAGTGTAATGGCATACCCACACATATGCTCACACATTTACAGAAATGCCAGAGTGTGCAACACTGACACACACATTGACACAAATCACTGACGCACACACTGATACAAATAGCAATGATGTAACCACACAGATATTCACATCTAGACTGCAATGCCAGAGTGTGCAACACGGACTACACACATTGACACAAATCACTGACACACAACACACCTGTACTGATATGCCAGAATGTGCAACAGTGACACAACATTGAAACAAATCACTGACACACACATTGATACAAATACTGACACAAACATTGACATGAGTGCAATGACAACCCACATATATGCTCACACATATACTGAAATGTCAGTGTGTGTAGCACTGACACACACATTGACACAAACCAATGACAGATACATTGATACGAGTGCAATGACATACACGCACAGATAAAGAATTGTCAGAGTGTGCCACACTGAACACAAACATTGACACAAATCACTGACACACACGTTCATACAAGAGCAATGACACGCCCATGCAGATACTCACAATATACTGAAGGCCAGAGAATTGCAACACAGACACACACATTGACACTAATCACAAGCACACACACTGATACAAGTGCAATGACGCACCCATGCAGATACTCACACATGTCCTGAAAGCCAGAGAATACACAACACTGACACAGACATTGACACAAATCACTGACACACACATTGATACAAGTGCGATGACATACCCACACAGATAAACATATTCTGAAATGCTAGAGAAGGTGTGACGTTGACACACATTGACAGAAAGCACTGACAATCATCACATCTGTACTGAAATGCCAGAGAATACACACACTGACACACATCACATCTATACTGAAATGCCAGCGTGTGCAGCCCTGACACACACATTGACACAAATCACGGACATACACATTCAAATGAGTGCAATGACATACACACACATAAACTCACACATATGCTGAAATGTCAGAGTGTTCAAAACTGACACACACACACAGAGAAATCACTGAAACACATCACATCTGTATTGAAATACCAGAGTGTGCAGCACTGACACACACATAGTGACACAAATCATTGAAACACACTTTGATTTTAAATGCAATGACATAACAACACAGATACTCACACGTACACTGACACCAATTGAAACAAATCACTGACACACATCACATCTAAACTGAAATGCCAGAGTGTGCAGCACTGACATACAAATTGACACAAATCACTGACACACACTTTGATTTAAATACAATGACATAACAACACAGATACTCACACGTACACTGACACAAACATTGATACAAATCTCTGACATACACTTTGATACGAGTGCAATGACATACCCACACATAAACTCACACATATACTGAAATGCCATAGTGTGCAATACTGGCACACACATGATACCAATCACTGACACACACACACACTCATACGGATGCAATGACATACACACACAGATACTCACACATACTGAAATGCTGGGGAGTGTGCAGCACTGATGCACACATTGATACAAATCGATGACGCACACATGATACAAATACAAAGACACACCTTCACAGATACACATATTCTGAATGCCAAAGAATATGCAACACTGACACACAGTGACACAAATCAATGACACACACATTGATACAAATGCAATGGCATACACACAGACACACAAATTCCGAATGCTAGAGAATGTGTGACACTACACACAATGACACAAATCACTGACACACATCACATCTGCTCTGAAATGCCACAGGGTGTAACACTGACACACACATTGACACAAATCACTGACACACACACTGATACAAGTTGCAACGATGTAACCACACAGATATTCAGTTCTATACTGCAATGACAGAGTGTGCAACACGGACTACACACATTGACACAAATCCCTGACGCACACATTGATACAAATCCCTGACATACACTTTGACACGAGTGTAATGGCATACCCACACATATGCTCACACATTTACAGAAATGCCAGAGTGTGCAACACTGACACACACATTGACACAAATCACTGACGCACACACTGATACAAATAGCAATGATGTAACCACACAGATATTCACATCTAGACTGCAATGCCAGAGTGTGCAACACGGACTACACACATTGACACAAATCACTGACACACAACACACCTGTACTGATATGCCAGAATGTGCAACAGTGACACAACATTGAAACAAATCACTGACACACACATTGATACAAATACTGACACAAACATTGACATGAGTGCAATGACAACCCACATATATGCTCACACATATACTGAAATGTCAGTGTGTGTAGCACTGACACACACATTGACACAAACCAATGACAGATACATTGATACGAGTGCAATGACATACACGCACAGATAAAGAATTGTCAGAGTGTGCCACACTGAACACAAACATTGACACAAATCACTGACACACACGTTCATACAAGAGCAATGACACGCCCATGCAGATACTCACAATATACTGAAGGCCAGAGAATTGCAACACAGACACACACATTGACACTAATCACAAGCACACACACTGATACAAGTGCAATGACGCACCCATGCAGATACTCACACATGTCCTGAAAGCCAGAGAATACACAACACTGACACAGACATTGACACAAATCACTGACACACACATTGATACAAGTGCGATGACATACCCACACAGATAAACATATTCTGAAATGCTAGAGAAGGTGTGACGTTGACACACATTGACAGAAAGCACTGACAATCATCACATCTGTACTGAAATGCCAGAGAATACACACACTGACACACATCACATCTATACTGAAATGCCAGCGTGTGCAGCCCTGACACACACATTGACACAAATCACGGACATACACATTCAAATGAGTGCAATGACATACACACACATAAACTCACACATATGCTGAAATGTCAGAGTGTTCAAAACTGACACACAAACACAGAGAAATCACTGAAACACATCACATCTGTATTGAAATACCAGAGTGTGCAGCACTGACACACACATAGTGACACAAATCATTGAAACACACTTTGATTTTAAATGCAATGACATAACAACACAGATACTCACACGTACACTGACACCAATTGAAACAAATCACTGACACACATCACATCTAAACTGAAATGCCAGAGTGTGCAGCACTGACATACAAATTGACACAAATCACTGACACACACTTTGATTTAAATACAATGACATAACAACACAGATACTCTCACGTACACTGACACAAACATTGATACAAATCACTGACATACACTTTGATACGAGTGCAATGACATACCCACACATAAACTCACACATATACTGAAATGCCATAGTGTGCAATACTGGCACACACATGATACCAATCACTGACACACACACACACTCATACGGATGCAATGACATACACACACAGATACTCACACATACTGAAATGCTGGGGAGTGTGCAGCACTGATGCACACATTGATACAAATCGATGACGCACACATGATACAAATACAAAGACACACCTTCACAGATACACATATTCTGAATGCCAAAGAATATGCAACACTGACACACAGTGACACAAATCAATGACACACACATTGATACAAATGCAATGGCATACACACAGACACACAAATTCCGAATGCTAGAGAATGTGTGACACTACACACAATGACACAAATCACTGACACACATCACATCTGCTCTGAAATGCCACAGGGTGTAACACTGACACACACATTGACACAAATCACTGACACACACACTGATACAAGTTGCAACGATGTAACCACACAGATATTCAGTTCTATACTGCAATGACAGAGTGTGCAACACGGACTACACACATTGACACAAATCCCTGACGCACACATTGATACAAATCCCTGACATACACTTTGACACGAGTGTAATGGCATACCCACACATATGCTCACACATTTACAGAAATGCCAGAGTGTGCAACACTGACACACACATTGACACAAATCACTGACGCACACACTGATACAAATAGCAATGATGTAACCACACAGATATTCACATCTAGACTGCAATGCCAGAGTGTGCAACACGGACTACACACATTGACACAAATCACTGACACACAACACACCTGTACTGATATGCCAGAATGTGCAACAGTGACACAACATTGAAACAAATCACTGACACACACATTGATACAAATACTGACACAAACATTGACATGAGTGCAATGACAACCCACATATATGCTCACACATATACTGAAATGTCAGTGTGTGTAGCACTGACACACACATTGACACAAACCAATGAAAGATACATTGATACGAGTGCAATGACATACACGCACAGATAAAGAATTGTCAGAGTGTGCCACACTGAACACAAACATTGACACAAATCACTGACACACACGTTCATACAATAGCAATGACACGCCCATGCAGATACTCACAATATACTGAAGGCCAGAGAATTGCAACACAGACACACACATTGACACTAATCACAAGCACACACACTGATACAAGTGCAATGACGCACCCATGCAGATACTCACACATGTCCTGAAAGCCAGAGAATACACAACACTGACACAGACATTGACACAAATCACTGACACACACATTGATACAAGTGCGATGACATACCCACACAGATAAACATATTCTGAAATGCTAGAGAAGGTGTGACGTTGACACACATTGACAGAAAGCACTGACAATCATCACATCTGTACTGAAATGCCAGAGAATACACACACTGACACACATCACATCTATACTGAAATGCCAGCGTGTGCAGCCCTGACACACACATTGACACAAATCACGGACATACACATTCAAATGAGTGCAATGACATACACACACATAAACTCACACATATGCTGAAATGTCAGAGTGTTCAAAACTGACACACACACACAGAGAAATCACTGAAACACATCACATCTGTATTGAAATACCAGAGTGTGCAGCACTGACACACACATAGTGACACAAATCATTGAAACACACTTTGATTTTAAATGCAATGACATAACAACACAGATACTCACACGTACACTGACACCAATTGAAACAAATCACTGACACACATCACATCTAAACTGAAATGCCAGAGTGTGCAGCACTGACATACAAATTGACACAAATCACTGACACACACTTTGATTTAAATACAATGACATAACAACACAGATACTCACACGTACACTGACACAAACATTGATACAAATCACTGACATACACTTTGATACGAGTGCAATGACATACCCACACATAAACTCACACATATACTGAAATGCCATAGTGTGCAATACTGGCACACACATGATACCAATCACTGACACACACACACACTCATACGGATGCAATGACATACACACACAGATACTCACACATACTGAAATGCTGGGGAGTGTGCAGCACTGATGCACACATTGATACAAATCGATGACGCACACATGATACAAATACAAAGACACACCTTCACAGATACACATATTCTGAATGCCAAAGAATATGCAACACTGACACACAGTGACACAAATCAATGACACACACATTGATACAAATGCAATGGCATACACACAGACACACAAATTCCGAATGCTAGAGAATGTGTGACACTACACACAATGACACAAATCACTGACACACATCACATCTGCTCTGAAATGCCACAGGGTGTAACACTGACACACACATTGACACAAATCACTGACACACACACTGATACAAGTTGCAACGATGTAACCACACAGATATTCAGTTCTATACTGCAATGACAGAGTGTGCAACACGGACTACACACATTGACACAAATCCCTGACGCACACATTGATACAAATCCCTGACATACACTTTGACACGAGTGTAATGGCATACCCACACATATGCTCACACATTTACAGAAATGCCAGAGTGTGCAACACTGACACACACATTGACACAAATCACTGACGCACACACTGATACAAATAGCAATGATGTAACCACACAGATATTCACATCTAGACTGCAATGCCAGAGTGTGCAACACGGACTACACACATTGACACAAATCACTGACACACAACACACCTGTACTGATATGCCAGAATGTGCAACAGTGACACAACATTGAAACAAATCACTGACACACACATTGATACAAATACTGACACAAACATTGACATGAGTGCAATGACAACCCACATATATGCTCACACATATACTGAAATGTCAGTGTGTGTAGCACTGACACACACATTGACACAAACCAATGACAGATACATTGATACGAGTGCAATGACATACACGCACAGATAAAGAATTGTCAGAGTGTGCCACACTGAACACAAACATTGACACAAATCACTGACACACACGTTCATACAAGAGCAATGACACGCCCATGCAGATACTCACAATATACTGAAGGCCAGAGAATTGCAACACAGACACACACATTGACACTAATCACAAGCACACACACTGATACAAGTGCAATGACGCACCCATGCAGATACTCACACATGTCCTGAAAGCCAGAGAATACACAACACTGACACAGACATTGACACAAATCACTGACACACACATTGATACAAGTGCGATGACATACCCACACAGATAAACATATTCTGAAATGCTAGAGAAGGTGTGACGTTGACACACATTGACAGAAAGCACTGACAATCATCACATCTGTACTGAAATGCCAGAGAATACACACACTGACACACATCACATCTATACTGAAATGCCAGCGTGTGCAGCCCTGACACACACATTGACACAAATCACGGACATACACATTCAAATGAGTGCAATGACATACACACACATAAACTCACACATATGCTGAAATGTCAGAGTGTTCAAAACTGACACACACACACAGAGAAATCACTGAAACACATCACATCTGTATTGAAATACCAGAGTGTGCAGCACTGACACACACATAGTGACACAAATCATTGAAACACACTTTGATTTTAAATGCAATGACATAACAACACAGATACTCACACGTACACTGACACCAATTGAAACAAATCACTGACACACATCACATCTAAACTGAAATGCCAGAGTGTGCAGCACTGACATACAAATTGACACAAATCACTGACACACACTTTGATTTAAATACAATGACATAACAACACAGATACTCACACGTACACTGACACAAACATTGATACAAATCACTGACATACACTTTGATACGAGTGCAATGACATACCCACACATAAACTCACACATATACTGAAATGCCATAGTGTGCAATACTGGCACACACATGATACCAATCACTGACACACACACACACTCATACGGATGCAATGACATACACACACAGATACTCACACATACTGAAATGCTGGGGAGTGTGCAGCACTGATGCACACATTGATACAAATCGATGACGCACACATGATACAAATACAAAGACACACCTTCACAGATACACATATTCTGAATGCCAAAGAATATGCAACACTGACACACAGTGACACAAATCAATGACACACACATTGATACAAATGCAATGGCATACACACAGACACACAAATTCCGAATGCTAGAGAATGTGTGACACTACACACAATGACACAAATCACTGACACACATCACATCTGCTCTGAAATGCCACAGGGTGTAACACTGACACACACATTGACACAAATCACTGACACACACACTGATACAAGTTGCAACGATGTAACCACACAGATATTCAGTTCTATACTGCAATGACAGAGTGTGCAACACGGACTACACACATTGACACAAATCACTGACGCACACATTGATACAAATCCCTGACATACACTTTGACACGAGTGTAATGGCATACCCACACATATGCTCACACATTTACAGAAATGCCAGAGTGTGCAACACTGACACACACATTGACACAAATCACTGACGCACACACTGATACAAATAGCAATGATGTAACCACACAGATATTCACATCTAGACTGCAATGCCAGAGTGTGCAACACGGACTACACACATTGACACAAATCACTGACACACAACACACCTGTACTGATATGCCAGAATGTGCAACAGTGACACAACATTGAAACAAATCACTGACACACACATTGATACAAATACTGACACAAACATTGACATGAGTGCAATGACAACCCACATATATGCTCACACATATACTGAAATGTCAGTGTGTGTAGCACTGACACACACATTGACACAAACCAATGACAGATACATTGATACGAGTGCAATGACATACACGCACAGATAAAGAATTGTCAGAGTGTGCCACACTGAACACAAACATTGACACAAATCACTGACACACACGTTCATACAAGAGCAATGACACGCCCATGCAGATACTCACAATATACTGAAGGCCAGAGAATTGCAACACAGACACACACATTGACACTAATCACAAGCACACACACTGATACAAGTGCAATGACGCACCCATGCAGATACTCACACATGTCCTGAAAGCCAGAGAATACACAACACTGACACAGACATTGACACAAATCACTGACACACACATTGATACAAGTGCGATGACATACCCACACAGATAAACATATTCTGAAATGCTAGAGAAGGTGTGACGTTGACACACATTGACAGAAAGCACTGACAATCATCACATCTGTACTGAAATGCCAGAGAATACACACACTGACACACATCACATCTATACTGAAATGCCAGCGTGTGCAGCCCTGACACACACATTGACACAAATCACGGACATACACATTCAAATGAGTGCAATGACATACACACACATAAACTCACACATATGCTGAAATGTCAGAGTGTTCAAAACTGACACACACACACAGAGAAATCACTGAAACACATCACATCTGTATTGAAATACCAGAGTGTGCAGCACTGACACACACATAGTGACACAAATCATTGAAACACACTTTGATTTTAAATGCAATGACATAACAACACAGATACTCACACGTACACTGACACCAATTGAAACAAATCACTGACACACATCACATCTAAACTGAAATGCCAGAGTGTGCAGCACTGACATACAAATTGACACAAATCACTGACACACACTTTGATTTAAATACAATGACATAACAACACAGATACTCACACGTACACTGACACAAACATTGATACAAATCACTGACATACACTTTGATACGAGTGCAATGACATACCCACACATAAACTCACACATATACTGAAATGCCATAGTGTGCAATACTGGCACACACATGATACCAATCACTGACACACACACACTCATACGGATGCAATGACATACACACACAGATACTCACACATACTGAAATGCTGGGGAGTGTGCAGCACTGATGCACACATTGATACAAATCGATGACGCACACATGATACAAATACAAAGACACACCTTCACAGATACACATATTCTGAATGCCAAAGAATATGCAACACTGACACACAGTGACACAAATCAATGACACACACATTGATACAAATGCAATGGCATACACACAGACACACAAATTCCGAATGCTAGAGAATGTGTGACACTACACACAATGACACAAATCACTGACACACATCACATCTGCTCTGAAATGCCACAGGGTGTAACACTGACACACACATTGACACAAATCACTGACACACACACTGATACAAGTTGCAACGATGTAACCACACAGATATTCAGTTCTATACTGCAATGACAGAGTGTGCAACACGGACTACACACATTGACACAAATCACTGACGCACACATTGATACAAATCCCTGACATACACTTTGACACGAGTGTAATGGCATACCCACACATATGCTCACACATTTACAGAAATGCCAGAGTGTGCAACACTGACACACACATTGACACAAATCACTGACGCACACACTGATACAAATAGCAATGATGTAACCACACAGATATTCACATCTAGACTGCAATGCCAGAGTGTGCAACACGGACTACACACATTGACACAAATCACTGACACACAACACACCTGTACTGATATGCCAGAATGTGCAACAGTGACACAACATTGAAACAAATCACTGACACACACATTGATACAAATACTGACACAAACATTGACATGAGTGCAATGACAACCCACATATATGCTCACACATATACTGAAATGTCAGTGTGTGTAGCACTGACACACACATTGACACAAACCAATGACAGATACATTGATACGAGTGCAATGACATACACGCACAGATAAAGAATTGTCAGAGTGTGCCACACTGAACACAAACATTGACACAAATCACTGACACACACGTTCATACAAGAGCAATGACACGCCCATGCAGATACTCACAATATACTGAAGGCCAGAGAATTGCAACACAGACACACACATTGACACTAATCACAAGCACACACACTGATACAAGTGCAATGACGCACCCATGCAGATACTCACACATGTCCTGAAAGCCAGAGAATACACAACACTGACACAGACATTGACACAAATCACTGACACACACATTGATACAAGTGCGATGACATACCCACACAGATAAACATATTCTGAAATGCTAGAGAAGGTGTGACGTTGACACACATTGACAGAAAGCACTGACAATCATCACATCTGTACTGAAATGCCAGAGAATACACACACTGACACACATCACATCTATACTGAAATGCCAGCGTGTGCAGCCCTGACACACACATTGACACAAATCACGGACATACACATTCAAATGAGTGCAATGACATACACACACATAAACTCACACATATGCTGAAATGTCAGAGTGTTCAAAACTGACACACACACACAGAGAAATCACTGAAACACATCACATCTGTATTGAAATACCAGAGTGTGCAGCACTGACACACACATAGTGACACAAATCATTGAAACACACTTTGATTTTAAATGCAATGACATAACAACACAGATACTCACACGTACACTGACACCAATTGAAACAAATCACTGACACACATCACATCTAAACTGAAATGCCAGAGTGTGCAGCACTGACATACAAATTGACACAAATCACTGACACACACTTTGATTTAAATACAATGACATAACAACACAGATACTCACACGTACACTGACACAAACATTGATACAAATCACTGACATACACTTTGATACGAGTGCAATGACATACCCACACATAAACTCACACATATACTGAAATGCCATAGTGTGCAATACTGGCACACACATGATACCAATCACTGACACACACACACACTCATACGGATGCAATGACATACACACACAGATACTCACACATACTGAAATGCTGGGGAGTGTGCAACACTGATGCACACATTGATACAAATCGATGACGCACACATGATACAAATACAAAGACACACCTTCACAGATACACATATTCTGAATGCCAAAGAATATGCAACACTGACACACAGTGACACAAATCAATGACACACACATTGATACAAATGCAATGGCATACACACAGACACACAAATTCCGAATGCTAGAGAATGTGTGACACTACACACAATGACACAAATCACTGACACACATCACATCTGCTCTGAAATGCCACAGGGTGTAACACTGACACACACATTGACACAAATCACTGACACACACACTGATACAAGTTGCAACGATGTAACCACACAGATATTCAGTTCTATACTGCAATGACAGAGTGTGCAACACGGACTACACACATTGACACAAATCACTGACGCACACATTGATACAAATCCCTGACATACACTTTGACACGAGTGTAATGGCATACCCACACATATGCTCACACATTTACAGAAATGCCAGAGTGTGCAACACTGACACACACATTGACACAAATCACTGACGCACACACTGATACAAATAGCAATGATGTAACCACACAGATATTCACATCTAGACTGCAATGCCAGAGTGTGCAACACGGACTACACACATTGACACAAATCACTGACACACAACACACCTGTACTGATATGCCAGAATGTGCAACAGTGACACAACATTGAAACAAATCACTGACACACACATTGATACAAATACTGACACAAACATTGACATGAGTGCAATGACAACCCACATATATGCTCACACATATACTGAAATGTCAGTGTGTGTAGCACTGACACACACATTGACACAAACCAATGACAGATACATTGATACGAGTGCAATGACATACACGCACAGATAAAGAATTGTCAGAGTGTGCCACACTGAACACAAACATTGACACAAATCACTGACACACACGTTCATACAAGAGCAATGACACGCCCATGCAGATACTCACAATATACTGAAGGCCAGAGAATTGCAACACAGACACACACATTGACACTAATCACAAGCACACACACTGATACAAGTGCAATGACGCACCCATGCAGATACTCACACATGTCCTGAAAGCCAGAGAATACACAACACTGACACAGACATTGACACAAATCACTGACACACACATTGATACAAGTGCGATGACATACCCACACAGATAAACATATTCTGAAATGCTAGAGAAGGTGTGACGTTGACACACATTGACAGAAAGCACTGACAATCATCACATCTGTACTGAAATGCCAGAGAATACACACACTGACACACATCACATCTATACTGAAATGCCAGCGTGTGCAGCCCTGACACACACATTGACACAAATCACGGACATACACATTCAAATGAGTGCAATGACATACACACACATAAACTCACACATATGCTGAAATGTCAGAGTGTTCAAAACTGACACACACACACAGAGAAATCACTGAAACACATCACATCTGTATTGAAATACCAGAGTGTGCAGCACTGACACACACATAGTGACACATATCATTGAAACACACTTTGATTTTATTTATTTTTTTTTTTTATTTTAAAGATTTATTTTATTTATTTGTTTTTTTTTTTTTTATAAAGCTTTTATTTAAAGAATATAAATTTCCAAAGAACAGCTCATGGACCACAATGGCTCCCCCCCCACACAACTTCCCTCCCTCCCCCCACCCTCCACTTTTCCCGCTCCCTCTCCCCTTCCATTCACATCAAGATTCATTTTCAATTCTCTTTATACACAGGAGATCAATTTAGTACATATTACGTAAAGATTTCAACGGTTTGCCCTCGCATAGAGACACAAAATGATAATACTGTTGGAGTACTAGTTACAGTATTAATTCACAATGTACAGCACATTAAGGACAGAGATCCTACATGATTTTTTTTTTTTTAAAAATTGATTAATTGTCTATGCAATTTCCAGTTTAACACCAAGATTTTTTAATCATTTGCAATTATCTTTATATAAAGAAGATCGATTCAATATATACTATGTAAGGATTTCATCAGTTTGCACCCACACAGAAACACAAAGTGTAAAAATACTGTTTCAGTACTAGTAATAGCATCACTTCACATTGGATAACACATTAAGGACAGATCCCTCATGAGACGTAAGTACACAGTGACTCCTGATGTTGATTTAGCAATTTGACACTCATGTTTATGGCGTCAGTAATCTCCCTAGGCTCTGGTCATGAGTTGCCGAGGCTATGGAAGCCTTTAGGGTTAGCCGACTTCGATCTTATTCCCACAGGGCCATAGTCAAAGTGGAAGTTCTCCCCTCCCTTCAGAGAAAGGTACCTCCTTCTTTGATGGCCCCGTTCTTTCCACTGGGATCTCACTCGCAGAGATCTTTCATTTAGGTCTTCTGTTTTTTCCAGAGTGTCTTAGCTTTCCATGCCTAAAATATTCTCATGGGCTCTTGAGCCAGATCCGAATGCCTTAAGGGCTGATTCTGAGGCCAGAGTGCTATTTAGGACATCTGCCATTCTATGAGTCTGCTGTGTATCCTGCGTCCCATGTTGGATCATTCTCTCCCTTTTTCATTCTATCAGTTAGTATTAGCAGACACTAGTCTTGTTTGGAAACACACTTTGATTTTAAATGCAATGACATAACAACACAGATACTCACACGTACACTGACACCAATTGAAACAAATCACTGACACACATCACATCTAAACTGAAATGCCAGAGTGTGCAGCACTGACATACAAATTGACACAAATCACTGACACACACTTTGATTTAAATACAATGACATAACAACACAGATACTCACACGTACACTGACACAAACATTGATACAAATCACTGACATACACTTTGATACGAGTGCAATGACATACCCACACATAAACTCACACATATACTGAAATGCCATAGTGTGCAATACTGGCACACACATGATACCAATCACTGACACACACACACACTCATACGGATGCAATGACATACACACACAGATACTCACACATACTGAAATGCTGGGGAGTGTGCAGCACTGATGCACACATTGATACAAATCGATGACGCACACATGATACAAATACAAAGACACACCTTCACAGATACACATATTCTGAATGCCAAAGAATATGCAACACTGACACACAGTGACACAAATCAATGACACACACATTGATACAAATGCAATGGCATACACACAGACACACAAATTCCGAATGCTAGAGAATGTGTGACACTACACACAATGACACAAATCACTGACACACATCACATCTGCTCTGAAATGCCACAGGGTGTAACACTGACACACACATTGACACAAATCACTGACACACACACTGATACAAGTTGCAACGATGTAACCACACAGATATTCAGTTCTATACTGCAATGACAGTGTGCAACACGGACTACACACATTGACACAAATCACTGACGCACACATTGATACAAATCCCTGACATACACTTTGACACGAGTGTAATGGCATACCCACACATATGCTCACACATTTACAGAAATGCCAGAGTGTGCAACACTGACACACACATTGACACAAATCACTGACGCACACACTGATACAAATAGCAATGATGTAACCACACAGATATTCACATCTAGACTGCAATGCCAGAGTGTGCAACACGGACTACACACATTGACACAAATCACTGACACACAACACACCTGTACTGATATGCCAGAATGTGCAACAGTGACACAACATTGAAACAAATCACTGACACACACATTGATACAAATACTGACACAAACATTGACATGAGTGCAATGACAACCCACATATATGCTCACACATATACTGAAATGTCAGTGTGTGTAGCACTGACACACACATTGACACAAACCAATGACAGATACATTGATACGAGTGCAATGACATACACGCACAGATAAAGAATTGTCAGAGTGTGCCACACTGAACACAAACATTGACACAAATCACTGACACACACGTTCATACAAGAGCAATGACACGCCCATGCAGATACTCACAATATACTGAAGGCCAGAGAATTGCAACACAGACACACACATTGACACTAATCACAAGCACACACACTGATACAAGTGCAATGACGCACCCATGCAGATACTCACACATGTCCTGAAAGCCAGAGAATACACAACACTGACACAGACATTGACACAAATCACTGACACACACATTGATACAAGTGCGATGACATACCCACACAGATAAACATATTCTGAAATGCTAGAGAAGGTGTGACGTTGACACACATTGACAGAAAGCACTGACAATCATCACATCTGTACTGAAATGCCAGAGAATACACACACTGACACACATCACATCTATACTGAAATGCCAGCGTGTGCAGCCCTGACACACACATTGACACAAATCACGGACATACACATTCAAATGAGTGCAATGACATACACACACATAAACTCACACATATGCTGAAATGTCAGAGTGTTCAAAACTGACACACACACACAGAGAAATCACTGAAACACATCACATCTGTATTGAAATACCAGAGTGTGCAGCACTGACACACACATAGTGACACAAATCATTGAAACACACTTTGATTTTAAATGCAATGACATAACAACACAGATACTCACACGTACACTGACACCAATTGAAACAAATCACTGACACACATCACATCTAAACTGAAATGCCAGAGTGTGCAGCACTGACATACAAATTGACACAAATCACTGACACACACTTTGATTTAAATACAATGACATAACAACACAGATACTCACACGTACACTGACACAAACATTGATACAAATCACTGACATACACTTTGATACGAGTGCAATGACATACCCACACATAAACTCACACATATACTGAAATGCCATAGTGTGCAATACTGGCACACACATGATACCAATCACTGACACACACACACACTCATACGGATGCAATGACATACACACACAGATACTCACACATACTGAAATGCTGGGGAGTGTGCAGCACTGATGCACACATTGATACAAATCGATGACGCACACATGATACAAATACAAAGACACACCTTCACAGATACACATATTCTGAATGCCAAAGAATATGCAACACTGACACACAGTGACACAAATCAATGACACACACATTGATACAAATGCAATGGCATACACACAGACACACAAATTCTGAATGCTAGAGAATGTGTGACACTACACACAATGACACAAATCACTGACACACATCACATCTGCTCTGAAATGCCACAGGGTGTAACACTGACACACACATTGACACAAATCACTGACACACACACTGATACAAGTTGCAACGATGTAACCACACAGATATTCAGTTCTATACTGCAATGACAGAGTGTGCAACACGGACTACACACATTGACACAAATCCCTGACGCACACATTGATACAAATCCCTGACATACACTTTGACACGAGTGTAATGGCATACCCACACATATGCTCACACATTTACAGAAATGCCAGAGTGTGCAACACTGACACACACATTGACACAAATCACTGACGCACACACTGATACAAATAGCAATGATGTAACCACACAGATATTCACATCTAGACTGCAATGCCAGAGTGTGCAACACGGACTACACACATTGACACAAATCACTGACACACAACACACCTGTACTGATATGCCAGAATGTGCAACAGTGACACAACATTGAAACAAATCACTGACACACACATTGATACAAATACTGACACAAACATTGACATGAGTGCAATGACAACCCACATATATGCTCACACATATACTGAAATGTCAGTGTGTGTAGCACTGACACACACATTGACACAAACCAATGACAGATACATTGATACGAGTGCAATGACATACACGCACAGATAAAGAATTGTCAGAGTGTGCCACACTGAACACAAACATTGACACAAATCACTGACACACACGTTCATACAAGAGCAATGACACGCCCATGCAGATACTCACAATATACTGAAGGCCAGAGAATTGCAACACAGACACACACATTGACACTAATCACAAGCACACACACTGATACAAGTGCAATGACGCACCCATGCAGATACTCACACATGTCCTGAAAGCCAGAGAATACACAACACTGACACAGACATTGACACAAATCACTGACACACACATTGATACAAGTGCGATGACATACCCACACAGATAAACATATTCTGAAATGCTAGAGAAGGTGTGACGTTGACACACATTGACAGAAAGCACTGACAATCATCACATCTGTACTGAAATGCCAGAGAATACACACACTGACACACATCACATCTATACTGAAATGCCAGCGTGTGCAGCCCTGACACACACATTGACACAAATCACGGACATACACATTCAAATGAGTGCAATGACATACACACACATAAACTCACACATATGCTGAAATGTCAGAGTGTTCAAAACTGACACACACACACAGAGAAATCACTGAAACACATCACATCTGTATTGAAATACCAGAGTGTGCAGCACTGACACACACATAGTGACACAAATCATTGAAACACACTTTGATTTTAAATGCAATGACATAACAACACAGATACTCACACGTACACTGACACCAATTGAAACAAATCACTGACACACATCACATCTAAACTGAAATGCCAGAGTGTGCAGCCCTGACTCACACATTGACAGAAATCACTGACACACACATTGATACCAATGCAATTAGGTAGCCACACAGATATTCACGTCTATATTGAAATTCCAGAGTGTGAAGCACTGATACACAATGACACAAATCACTGACACACACTTTGACAGAAATCACTGACACACACATTGATACCAATGCAATTAGGTAGCCACACAGATATTCAGGTCTATACTGAAATTCCAGATTTTGAAGCACTGATACACAATGACACAAATCACTGACACACACATTGATATAAGTGCCATGACACACCCACACATATACTCACACATATACTGAAATGCCAGAGTGTGTAACACTGACACAGACACTGACACAAATCAGTGACAGTCACACATTGATACCAATGCAATGACATACCCCCACAGATATTCACACATATACTGAAATGCTGAAGTGTGCAACACTGACACACACATTGACCCAAATCCCCGACACACACATTGATACAAGTGGAGTGACACACACTAATACAAATTTCCAGCATATACATGGATAAAAATCAATGACACAAGTTATACAAGTGCAATGACATACACACACATAAACTCACACATATACTGAATGCCAGAAAATGTGCAATGCTGACACACACGATACAAATACACACACATTGACACAAAACAATGAAATACTCATGCAGAAACTCACACAAATACTGAAATGCCAGAGAATGTACCACACTGATACACATATTGATACAAATCACTGACACAAACATGTATATAAGTGCAATGATATACCCACACAGATATTCACACATATACTGAAATGCCAGAGAATGTGCAGCACTGACACACACATTGACACAAATCACTGACACACACATTGATACAAGTGCAGTGACACATATTGATACATATCACCAACACACAGATGGATATAAATCATTGACACACAAGTTATTCAAGTGATACAAGTACTCAAGTATACCCATGCAGCTATTCACACATATACTGAATGTCAGAGAGTGTTCAACACTGACACACATGTTGATAAAAGTGCAAAGACATACCCAAACAGATAAACAAATACTGAAATATCAGATTACGTGCAACATTGACACAACATTGACATAAATCACTGACACACACATGGATACAAATCACTGACACACATGTTGATACAAATGCAATGACATACCCACACAGATATATATTGAAATGTCAGAATGTGCAGCACTGACACATTGACACAAATCACTGGCACAGATGTTCATACAAATGCAATGATGCATCCACACAGATACTCACACATACACTGAATGCCAGAATGTGCAATACTGATACACACATTGACACAAGTCACTGACACACACATTCATACAAGTGCAATGGCACACCCACACAGATACTCACACATTATTGAAATGCTAGAGTGTGCAACACTGACACACACATTGACACAAATAACTGACACACACATTATACAAGTGTAATGACATACCCACACAGATACTCACACATATACTGAAATGCCAGAGAGTGTACAACACTACACACACATTGACACAAATCACTGACACACACATTGATATCAATGCAATGAAACACCCACACAGATACTCATATACTGAAATGACAGATAATGTTCAGTACTGACACACACACATTGACCTAAATCACTGACACACACATTGATACAAATGCAATGACATAACATAGATATTCACACATATACTGAAATGGAGAGAATGTACAACACTGACACACATTGACACAAATCACTGACACACACATTGATATGAGTGCAATGACATACCCACACAAATACTCACAGATACTCTGAAATGCCAGAGAATGTGCAACACTGACACATACATGATATAAATCAGTGACACACACATTGACACAAATCACTGACACACATGTTAATACAAATGCAATGACACACCCTTGCAGATGCTCACACATACACTGAAATGCCAGAGAATGTGCAACATTACGCACACATGGATACAAATCACTGACACACACATTGATTCAAGTGCAATGACACACCCATGCAGATACACATATACTGAAATGCCAGAGAATGTGCAACACTGACACACACATTGTCAAGCATTGATATACCTCGTTTGATACCCAGTTCAACACAGTTATTTATTACAAATTCCATACCACATGAACTTATTCTAAACACTAATTCATAAATTTTTATTTATATCATTAACATATTCATTAATGGTTGACATTTGCTCATTTATACTCAGAGACAATCTGACAGATACACACATATTTTTACACGAATTACAGATGTACTATATTTAAATAACTGTGATATTGAAAAACAAAGAATCACACAAGTGCAAAGCAATACAAAGGCACACAAAGCTATAATTGTTGACAAGTCCATATGCATCACATAAACTCCCATATCCACGTTCATGCACATAATTTATAAACATACACTCAGACACTAACACACAGCCTTGATCAATCCACAGTGGCCACATACACTCAGGTTTTGGAACGCACATGTATACACATCTATGCAAAGACATACATGGTCATATGCAATCATACTAACATACACACATATAAACTTATACAAAGTGACACATATTCACTAACACACTGGTTTAGATGCCTTGAATCACACTCTGATACCAATGCAATGACACAACCACTGAGATACACACATACACAAATGATAGAGTATGGACAACACTGACACACACATATTTTCAAGCATTGACACACATATATTGATACCATTTTAAAATGCACAGATATTACCCAACACTAAAATGAGAAATTACTCTTTAATTTACAATCATAAATTATGGTTTGCATCAAAAACAAGTTGAATACCTCTTGACACTTGCTCATTTACATATAGACACACTCTGACTGATACACTCATACTTTGACACTCAAAACTGATGTTACAAACTTTAATACACTGACCTATTCTTAATCAAAGACTCAAACATGTGCAAGGCTATACAAAGGCATAGAGAGTCAGATGCAGTAACATATCCACATGTGTCACATGCAAACACAAACATCCACATTCATGTACATTCATGCTAACATACACATGTACAAACATACACCAAGTGACATATTC
The DNA here is from genome assembly GCA_949820135.1 of Sylvilagus floridanus. Lineage (NCBI taxonomy): Eukaryota > Metazoa > Chordata > Mammalia > Lagomorpha > Leporidae > Sylvilagus > Sylvilagus floridanus. The sequence goes on from OX463223.1 coordinate 97,748,328, forward strand.
ACTGACACACTGGTTTGTGTGCTTTGAATCACATGATACAAATGCAATAACACCCACTCAAATACTAACACACATACTCAAATGCCCAGAGTATATTCAAAACTGACACCCACATTGTCTAGCTTTGATATAGCATAAACTGGTACCCAAATGCACATGTACATTCACTACAAAATAGCTAATATGTGAGCTTATTCTATAATATATATTCATATATCATAATGTATATCATAGACATACATTGATTATTTGTTGACTCTTGCTCACTGAACATTCAGAGACACTCTGGCAGATATACTCATAATATTACACCTAAAACTGATATAACAAACTTAAATTTACTGACCTATTCTACAACAAGGACTCACAGACATGTAAAGCGCTACAAAGGCACACTGAGCTAGATGTCGTGACATGTCCTCATGTGTCACATGTAAACCTCCATAACCACATTTATGCACATAATACATAAACCTGCATGCATACAGTAACACACACAGAATACATACACACCAACATGCACATGTTGGTCAATACAGTAGACATGTATAATGGGTGATGATGTCATCACAGTGTGACAAAATGCTTACAATCAGGTTTGTTTACATAGACACAGACATAGACATATTGTCAGGTCTTTCACAGAGTAACATTACACATGGACACATTGTTGCATATATTGAGATACATACATGTACATTATTATATACACGTACATTGTACACACATATAATAGATACAGTGACATATTTTGCAAAAAAAATTTATTTGAGAGGCAGACAAACATCCAGACAGCCATTAGGAGTTCCCATCTGCTGGTTCACACCCCAGATGCTCACAATGGCCAGAGCTGAGCCATGCCAAAGCTTGGAGCCAGGAATTCAATCCAGGTCTCTTATGTGGATGGTAAGGGCCCAATTATTTGAGCAATCACCTGCTGCCTCCCAGAGTGCACATTAGCAGGAAGCTGGAGTCAGGAACCTGAATTCAAACCCAGGTACTCTGATCTGGGATATGGGTGTCCCAATTGGGGTCTTAACCACTGGACCAAATGCCCACTCCACATTGGCACAAAAAATACACATGCACATGAAATTGACAAACATATTAATAATGCTTTTATGTTGTTAAGTGTACAAATGTATATAGGGTGAGCTCTTGTTACTGCCACTTCTGCTTGAATGTATATATATGGGAGTAATTGGATTATGTTCTCATGTAAATTATAAAAGATCAAATCCCCAATCTATGCAATGTATATCTTCTAAATAAAATAAGGGAAAGAAGTAGCCTACCCAGACCCTTATGGATGGGTGTTCTTCTTTTTTTAGACGGAGGGATCTGTGTGCCTTTTCAAACAAGCTCCCTCTGATCCCATAAGTGTCCTTAATTGGCTTCTTAATGACCTCCAAAAATATGCCTTGGGTTTCCAACATGCACTGAGCCCTTCAGCCTCAAGTTGCAAACATAAAGTAGGAGACACAGAGAATGAACCTCAGAGATTATCCCCTGGAAACTGCTACAGTGTCTACGCTGATCACCTAAACATGGATTATACAGGAAATGGACCTCAAAGAATACATCTAGAAATGGCAGCATCCAAAAACACCAACAATAACCAAAGTCCTTCAAGTCCTCAAGCCAAATCTTCAAGTACCCAGAGGTCAGTTGTCTCCCCTGAAGGAGAATGTTCTATGGATGACCTTTCCTACTATGTCAACCGACTGTCTTCTCTGGTAATCCAGATGGCCCGTAAGGAAATCAAGGAGAAGTTGGAAGGTGGAAGCAAATGCTTCCATCATTCAAACTATCCACCTTCTGGGGACAAAGGGAAGAACAGCCCCCGTAGTGCTGTGAGCAAGATTGCTTCTGAATTGGCCCACGATGCTGTGGAACTGACCTCAACAGAAATGCGTGGCAATGGGGAGGAGGAGTACAGGGATGGTGGCAGGAAAACCTTTCTGTATAGTGAGTTGTCCAACAAGAACAAGAGTGCAGAAAAACAGATGTGCCCAAGAGATAGTAAAGAGTTCGCAGATTCCATTAGCAAGGGGCTCATGGTTTATGCCAATCAGGTGGCATCTGACATGATGGTCTCTGTTATGAAAACTTTGAAAGTGCATAGTTCCGGAAAGCCAATTCCAGCCTGTGTGGTCCTAAAGAGGGTGCTGTTAAAGCACACCAAGGAAATTGTGTCTGATTTGATTGATTCCTGTATGAAGAATCTGCATAATATAACTGGGGTCCTCATGACCGACTCGGACTTTGTCTCAGCTGTCAAGAGGAATCTGTTCAACCATGGAAGACAAAATGCTGCGGATATCATGGAGGCCATGCTGAAGCGCTTAGTTAGTGCCCTTCTTGGAGAGAAGAAGGAGACTAAGTCTCAGAGTTTGTCATACGCAGCTTTGAAAGCTGGATCCCACGATCTCAAATCTAAGAATCAGAGTCTTGAATTCTCAGCCATGAAAGCTGAGATGAAGGGGAAGGATAAAAGCAAAATGAAAGATCAGTGCAATTCATTGACCAGTGCTGAGAAAGTTGGTGAACATATTCTCAAGGAGAGTCTGACTATGTGGAACCAAAAGCAGGGAAATCAGGGCAAGATGAGTAACAAGCTATGCTCAAGCAAAGAAGATAAAAGAGAAAGGATCAGCCCTTCCACAGATTCATTGGCCAAGGACCTGATTGTATCTGCCCTTATGCTGATCCAGTACCATCTGACCCAGCAAGCCAAAGGCAGAGACTCATATGAAGAAGATGGTCCCAGTTCCACCATGGGCTATATGAGTCAGAGTGCCCAGTATGAAAAGTGTGGAAGTGGCCAAAGTACCAAATCGCTTTCGATGAAACATCTGGAATCTCGCGGAGGTCCTGGACCATCTACCTCTCCAAAAGACAGTCAACAGATGGACTCCCAGAAACTGGACATGTCAAACATCGTTCTATCACTGATTCAGAAGCTGCTTAGTGAAAGCTCCTTCAACAGTGACGAATTTGAAGGTTACAACAAGAATTCTGACACCAGGACAAGCAAACTAAGCGCCATGTCCAAGAGAACTGAGAGAGGGGAAGATCAATGCCTGGACAATCAAGAACTGGACTTTATGAGTGGGATGAAGCAAGTGAACCGCCAATTCATAGATCAACTGGTAGAATCTGTGATGAAGCTCTGCCTCATCATGGCCAAGTACAGCAATAATGGGACAGCCCTGGCTGAGTTAGAAGAGCAAGCAGCCTTGGCGAACAATTCCAATTTCAGCTCTCGATGTAGTCACGTAGGTGCCATGTCCCAGAACTTCCAGGACTCCCCGGGGCCAGAAGTGATCGTGAATAATCAGAGCTGTACCAGCAGCTTGCAGAAGCAGCTCCAAGCTGTCCTCCAGTGGATCGCAGCCTCCCAATTTAACGTGCCCATGCTCTACTTCATGGGAGATGATGATGGACAACTGGAGAAGGTAAGTAAGGCCTCAAGGCACAAGGAAAGGGAGGGTTGGAAAGGGCAGACGCAGGGAATCCCTGTTTTACTTAAGAGTCCAAGATCAGTGCAATTTCTCTGCAAATCTATTCCTTGCCATGTGCTCCACTGAATTACTTGCATCTCATAAAGAGACACAAAGGTGGTGAACCAGTAGGTAAGTGGGGACAGCGAACACCTCAAGACTTGTGCACCTCTACCAAGAGCAGGAGAGTGAGACCAGCTCATGTTGTCAGTGCCCCTTTCGACACACTATCTGGTGTAACCTTGGGGAATGATTTTTTTCAGTGTGATGTTTTCAGTTCCAAGATCCCCAAAGGACTCTGGAAGAGAGAGTTTAAAAAGGGGGGAGCTGTTCCTCCCTCCTCCTCGAGGTGACGGAAGGGTCATGGGCTCATTTTGTCTTTGGCCTGCCAGAAACAGTTTAAAACAAACCTCTTACTGCTTCCCCCACATGCCTATGCTTCGCCCCTCAGCTCTTTATATTTTATACCCTAGGTACCTCACTTCTTCTCATATTCCACAGAGGCCAGCATTCATGCACATGCTCACGCTCTCTCGCTCTCTCTTTCTCTCTCTCTCTCTCTCTCTCTCTCTCTCTCTCTCTCTCTCACACACACACACACACACACAGCTGCATTTCCTGTATTAGATGGATTCCAAAGAAATCAAACACTTAGCCAAATGATTGTCAGTCTAGGAGCTGAGCCCAGGCAATTCTATCTACCCCCAATCTCACACTACTTTAAGGGAGGTGGAGGGGATTGGCAACCCCAAACTTTGACTTAGCACCTGCTGAGAAGTATTCGATGAACACAATTGATTTCAAAGTTTGATTTTGAAACTCAAAGAGAAAAGTACCTTTGGCATTTCTGAGCTATATCATTAGAGAAGGTTCAAGGGGAAAAAGGAAAGCTGTGTCAGCCGCCTCCAGTCCTGACTGCATACTTGAATCCTAGAATTGTGGGAAGGGAAGTGGTTGGTGGGGAAGGAGAAGGGGTGCCGGGGGAGGAGGAGTGTTAGTTCAGTTTGTCTAGCAGGTTCTTCCTCTGGAATGTCATCTGGTGACTCAAGCTGGTTGTGCTCTCTCCACAGCTTCCCGAGGTTTCAGCCAAGGCAGCAGAGAAGGGGTACAGTGTGGGAGATCTGCTTCAGGAGGTCATGAAGTTTGCCAAGGAACGTCAACTGGATGAAGCTGTGGGTAACATGGCTAGGAAGCAGCTGTTAGACTGGCTGCTCGCTAACCTGTGAGCTAACAACTTGTTTGACTCCTCTCCATCTTACTCCTCCTCCCCCCAAGCAGCATTCCAACCCAGCTGAAGCACCCTTACCATCAGGCTGGTGAATGTTTCCCAGTCTCACTGTGCAAATTCAGGGTATGCAACAAGCTGGGCAAGAACGTGAATTAAAAAAATTAAAAAAAAAGTGTCACTGATTTCTTTATTAGATTAATCTGATTCAAGGGAAGGAAAGGGGTCCAATTCCTAGGAGTAGTGATAGAGTGGTGAACAAATGTCAAGGACTCACCAGAGTTATGGTCTAAACACCCAAAACACAGTCATATGACCCATGTCCAAGTTTCTAAATCATCTGGTTTGTCCAAAATAACTCAAATCAGAGTCTATAGATGTGTTATCTGTAACCTCCCTATTTCTCCCAGAATTGCACACCTACCTAACTTACTAAGTCCCTTTTTAATTTCAAGGATACAACTGCCTTGGTCTTTGTTAAGAGTGTGCCTATGAACCAGCTTAGGCAAACACCAAGTTGAAGGAAGGGACATTGCCAAACCTAGCCCCCCCCCCCCCACACACACACATACCAGTGTTCACTGCACATGACTAAACACTATCTAAAACTACTTCAATTAATTACTTCTTTATCTTCTGCCAGTATGAAGAAAAACTTGGGAAGAACATAGCATAAAGCTATAGGATGGTAGGCTCCTTGTGAGTACCAATAATCCCTGTGGGACTAGCACTAAAGTTCCTAGATTTGCTCTATGCTTCCCAGAAGTCAATCTTGATGCCAGAATGTATTGCAAATCAGATCAAGACAGTAGTCTCAGCCCTGTGGACCTCTGTTTAACCAGTTTGCTGTTTGCTCTTGTGGCGTGCCTTGGCTCTTTTAAGTTGCCTATAGCTTGGTAGAACAAGCACAGGTTCCAGACTCTACACTTCTTAGGGCAGGCTTTGTGGTACAATGGGTTAAGCTGCTGCTTACAAAGTAGGCATCCCATATCAGAGTGCCAATTTGAGTCCTGAGTGCTCTGCTTCAGATTCAGTTCCCTGCTAATAATGCACCCGGGAAAGCAGCATATGATGTCACCTCCCGTGGAGGTGAGACCCAAATGGAATCTCAGGTCTCTGGCTTTGTCCTGGCCCAGACTCTGTTGTTGTGGGGAGTGATCCAGCAGGTAAAAGATCTCTCTCCCTCTCTCTAATAAGTAAGTCTTTAATATAAATAATGTTTTTTCTTTTTATTCTTTTTTAAAATAAATAAAAATTTTAAAGTGTCATTTTTTACTAATCACATGGTCGTAGTCCTCCAGACTCTTGAGTTTTGTTTTTAAGATTTATTTATTTATTTGAAAGGCAGAATGACAGACAAAAAGGGACAAGAGAGAGTAGTAGAAAGTCCATCCCTGGATCACTCCCGACATGGCCACAAAGGCTGGGGCTGGGCCAGGCCAAAACTAGGAGGCCACAATTCTATCCTGGGGTCCCATGGGGATGGCAGGGGCCCAACTAGTTGGACAGTCTTCTGCTGCCTTCTCAGGCACAGGAACAGGGAGCTGCTTGGGAAGCAGAGCAGCCTGGAAGGGAACACTTGCATCCATATGGGATGCTGGTGTTGCAAGCTAAAGCTTAACATCCTGTGCCAGAAGAGTAGCACTTTCTCAGTCTTTTCTAGTACTTAATTATACGTATGTTTTCAAGTTCAGCTTTAACATGGTAGGGAATGCAATGGATATTGCTGGCATTTTAGGTACTGAACTAGATGATAGGAGATCTTTGCTTCTCTCTGCCTTTCAAATAAACAAAACTATGTTTTCTGTTTTAATGTTGTTAAGCATTGCAGTGGTTTGCTTTGTTTTTAATATTTATTTATTTATAAAGCAGAATTATAGAGTGAGGGAGGGAGAGACAGACAGGGAGAGAGAGATCTTCCATCTGCTGGTTCATTCCTCAGATGGCCAACATGACCAGGACTGGCCCTGGCCAAAGTTAAGAGTTTGGAACTCCATCTAGATCTCCCAGGAAGGTGGCATGGGCCTCAGTACTCAAGGCATCTTCTGCTGCTTTCTCAGGAACAATAGCAGGGAGTTGGATGGAAACTGGAGCAGCCTGGACTTGAACTCATGCTCATACGGGATTCCAACTGCCATGGCAGGTGGCATCTTAACTCGCTGTGCCACAACACTGGCCCAAAAATTATGTTTGAAAAACACTGGGCCTGATGCTATGGCTCAGCAAGTTAGGCCACCTCTTGCAGTGCCAGCATCCCATATGGGTGCCAGTTCAAGTCCTGGCTGCTTCACTTATAATCTAGCTGCCTATGCTAGAGGATATCCAAGTGCTTGGGGCCCTGTAGCCACATGGAAGACCCAGAAGAAATTCCTCGCTCTTGGCTTCAGCCTGGCCCCAACCCAGCCCTTGTGACCATTTGGAGAGTGAACCAACAGATAGAAGGTCTCTCTCTCTCTCTCTCTCTCTCTCTCTCTCTCTCTCTCTCTCTCCTTCTTCTCCTTCTCCTTCCTCCTCTTCCCCTCCTACTCCTCCTTCTCCCCTACCCCTCCTCCTCTCCTCTACTCCTCCTCCTTCTCCCCCTCCTCCTCTCTCTCCTTCTTCTTCTCCTTCTTCCTCCTCCTCCTCCCCCTCCTCCTCCCCTCCTCCCTCCTCCAACTCATCCTCCCATTCCTCCTCCCCCTCATCTTCTCCCTTCATCACCTCCCCCTCATCACCCCCTCTCCCCTCCTCCCTCCTCCTCCCGCTCTCCCCCTCTTCCCTCCTCCCCCTCTTCCCTCCTCCCCCTCCTCCTCTCCTCCCTCTCTTCCTCCCCCTCCTCCTCCCCTTCCTCCTTTCTCCTCCTCCCCTCCTCCTCCCCTTCCTCCCTCCTCCTCCCCCTCCTCCCTCCTCCAACTCATCCGCCCATTCCTCCTCCCCCTCATCTTCTCCCTTCCTCCTCCTATCCTCCCTCCTCCCCCTCCTGCTCTTCTCCTACCTCTCCCTCCCCCTCTCCCCTCCTTCCTCCTCCTCCCGCTCTCCCCCTCTTCCCTCCTCCCCCTCTTCCCTCCTCCCCCTCCTCCTCTCCTCCCTCTCTTCCTCCCCCTCCTCCTCCCCCTCCTTCTCCCCCTCCTCCCTTCTCCAACTCATCCTCCCATTCCTCCTCCTCCCCCTCATCTTCTCCCCTCCTCCTCCCCCCTCCTCCCCCTCCTCCTCCTCCTCCTCCTTCCTCCCAGTTCTCCTCCCCCTCTTCTTCCTTCTTTCCCCTCCTTCCACTCCTCCTCCCCCTCTTCCCCTCCTTTCTCCTCCTCCTCCTCCCCCACCTCTTCCTCCTCTTCCCCCTCCCCCTCCTTCTCTTCTTCCCCCTCCTCCTCCTCCCTCTCCCTCCCCCTTCCTCCTCCCCTGTCTCCTCCTCCTCTGGTCCCTCCCCCTCTCCCTCCTTCTCTCCCTCTCCTCCCCTTCCTCCTCCCCCTCCCCTCCCTCCTCCTCTGTCCCCTCCCCCTCCCTCTCTCTCTCTCTCTCTCTCTCTCTCTCTCTCTCCCTCTTCTCCTTTCTCCTCCTTCTCCCCCTCCTCCCCTGGCCCTGGGAATTTTTAAAAATTGAACTGGAGGTGAGTAATTTAAAAAAAAATCCTTACTTATTTGAAAGGCAGAGTTACAGAAAGAGACAGAGAGAGATTCTTCCATCTACTGGTTCACTCTAAATGGCCACAATGGCCAGAGCTGGGCCAGGCCCAAGCCAGGAGCCAGGAGCCAGGAGCTTCTTCCTGGTCTCCCACACGGGTGGCAGGGGACCAAGTACTTGGGCCATCTTCCACTGCTTTCCCAGGCTATTAAAAGGGAGCTGGATCAGAAGTGGAACAGCTAGTACTCAAACCAGTGCCCATATAGAATGCTGGTATTGGCATTGCAGGCAGTAGCTTTATCCACTATGCCAAAGTGCTAGCCTCTATGGGGATTTTTATACCATTGCATTTGTTTATTTTATTTATTTATTTATTTAAAAGGCAGAGTTATAGAGAGAGAGGAGGAGAAACAGAGATATTTCATTCCCATCAGTTTACTCCCCAGATGGTTGCAACGGCAGGGGCTAGGCCAGTCTGAAGCCAGGAGGCTGGAACTCCAGGTGGGACTCCCATAAGAATGGCAGGGGCCCAGGCACTTGGACCATTTTCCGCTGCTTTCCCAGGCACATTAGCAGGGAGCTTGGTGGAAATTGGAGCAGCCGGGACTTGAACCCTGGGCTCATATGGGATGTTGGTGTTGCAGGGTGCTGCTTAACCAATTGCACTCAAAGTTGCCCCCCCCAAAATTATATTTAAAAATGTAAAGCTATGGAATGGGCGTTGGTGCAGCAGATCAGACATTTCCTGGGATGCCCACATCCCACATTGGAGGGCCTGAGTTCAGGTCTAGGCCGAATTCCTTCCAACCTCATTCCCATACACACTGGGAGAGGCAGCAGGTGATGGTTCAAGCACTTGGGACTCTGCCACAGACCTGAGAGACCTGGACTAAGCTCTGGGACCTGGCTTCAGCCTGGCCTAGCACTAGCTCTGAAATTTTGAGAGGGAAAGAGCATATGGGAGATTTCTGTCTGGGTCTCCCTCTGTCTCTCTTCTCTGCCTCTGCCTTTTATTCCTTAGTTTTTTTTTTTTTTCAAGATATGTTACTAATTTGAAAGGAAGAGTGATAAGATAGAAAGATTGACAAAGAAAGAGATCTTCCATAAACTAGTTCACACCCCAAATAGCCTTAACGGCTGGGTCAAGGCCATTCTGAAGCCAAGATCCTAGAACTCGATCTGGGTTCTGCACATGGATGACTGGGGCCCAGGACTTAGGGCCTCTTCTGCTGCTTTCCCAGGAGCATTAGCGAGGGAGCTGGAATGCAAGTAGAGCAGTGGAAACTCCAATCAGCACCCATATGGGACAATGGCATTGCAGCCAGCGGCTTAACCTGCTGCACCACACCGCTGTCTCCAAGATTGTTCTTTTCTTCTGTAAAATACCACTCGCCCCACTGTTTAGAGGCTAACGTGGAGGAATGGCTGTTCTGGTGTTTTGCACTTGGTGGATCTTTTCCTATGTCCAAATATGTGAAGGAAGCTGTGCCTCGGAGTGGTGGTGGTGGGGGCAGTCCTCCTGATACAGTTCAGAACTGCAAGTCAGGTCTGCAGAGTATGGGACTCAGAGTGGCAGTTTTTGGAGGAGGTAAGAGCCACACAGGCAAGTTTTGCCAACTTGTCCACAATTCTTGGACCAGTGAGAAGTAAAGGCAGGCCCTTTCAAACCCACACTTTGAAGAGAAAAAAAAAATGCTTCAGCCCAGCTGAAAGCGAATGAAAGCTTTTCCAGTCCCCCCCCCCCCCCCCGGAAAGCTCTGGAGTTGAGCCACTGCAGATCCTTTCCCTCTGCCCTTGAAGAAAATCCTTAGTAAGCCAATCCCCAGGCCAGCACTGCATTTCTAATGACTCAGCCCTCCCTGAGCACAGCTGGGTCCCATAGTAGTTTACTTCCTTGATGAACTTGGCTCTTACCTCACTCCTGAGTCTTATTATGCAGCGGCTTTGGGGATTCCTTGGAACATGGAAATAGAGCAAAGGAAGTGATATGTTCTCTTAAATGAGGGAGGTGGGGCGAGATGCTCTCTAAGGGCTCTTCCAGTTCTGACATTTGAGGATTAGAAGAGCAAGTTTCTTCTCCATCATTTCTCCGGGAATCCTGTGCGATGAGGTAAATCCAGGGTGAGGAAACTTGATTTTCGCCAGAGCTAACTGACAGACTCCAGCAGAGAAAGGAATGCTTTGGGCCCCAAGGACTCTGACAAGGATCTGCAGGAGCTCATGAGCCCTTAGGGTTTATTCCTGGCGAGTGAGATGCTGGCCTTTGACCTCTCTCGAAATGAAGAAGTGGTCCCAGGCATCCTTCTTAGCAATGTGGCCATGCTCAATGCCAGCAGCTGGAAATGAACAAGGATTTGTGCTGAGTTGAAAGCCCAGCCCGTAGTAGGAAAGGGATGACAGGGGCAGAGAAAGTGAAAAACAGATTCTCCCCTGGCAGGCAGTGCAACTAAGTTTCATAGGCGCTTGACGTTTGCAGTCTCTCTGACAAAGGCCTCCCTTTCGAAAGAATGTTGTTAGTAGAAATTGCCTGAGAGGTTACTGCAGGGCCAGGGCTACACGGAGGGGGAGGCAAGAGAGGTACTTGCCTCCTCCTCTGGGGCCAAAACACTCAGTTATCAATAGGAATATTTGCATGTAATATTTTTTTAAAAAAAAATCCGAATTAACAGGAAAAAAAATCCAGAAGGAGCAAAGTATCAAAACTTTTCAGTCAGTGGAGTCCTAACAGTGGCCATGAGAAGCTGTCAGGGAGCATGAGGCAGAAAGAAAACTTGGCAAGACTGAGTTGGTGGAAGGAACACTTGATGGGGTATTGCCAAGGCAGGCCTGAAGGAATTCGCTGCCCACAAAGGCCGTATTGGTACATAAAGACACAGTGAAGTCCCTGCTCACAGGACTTAGAAACAAGTTTAGGAAACTGGAAGTAAAATCTGGAATGAGGACAATGCCAAATAAGCAGAAGCAAAGTTTTACTTAAGACTGAAAACAGTCTTACCACGGGGGAGTGCTGCCGTTCTTTGTCTCTTGTGGGACATGATAGCAATACCTCTTCCCAAACGAAAGTTCAGATTCAATTAATTCTGCTTCAAGTCGGGCGCCACACAAGCTTGGCCCTGTTAAAATTCTACCTTAATGTAGCTTTAATAATCCAAGAGGGAAATCAAAGTGGAAATATAGGAGAGGTCAAAATAAAAATGGCACTTTTGCAAGTGATATAGCTGGACATCAAGGAATACGAAACCCCCAAGTAGCAGGGTTGCAAGTGAAAGAGTTTTGTAAAGCTGTAGGCCAGAAGATAGCTATGGAAGACTCAGCCAGCAACTAAAACAATCCCAGCTGCCTCTCCCCGGGGAGTCACTCAGAGACACGTACAGAGTTCAGCAGTTCCCTCACGCTAAAGTCTCCCGGGTGTCAGGACGTAAAATAAATCTAAGAGAATGTACTGAGTTCCTAGATCCCAGCCCCACCCAGCCACAAAGAGGAGAGTCTATTTACAACATTGCCACAATTATTAAGCACAAGGATTAAGGCAGGCAAGAAAGGACATTTACAAAGCGCTTACGGAGTGCCACATGCTACTAGATGCTCTAGTTCATCCAAAAGCCTTGTGAGGTGGTTTCCTCTCTGCTATTTTTTGTTATGAATGAGAAATTGGGGGCTCGGCTTTAAATGAGTTTTTCAAGGTCATGCAGTCACTAAGTGGGAGAGTTGGGATTCAAATTCAGTTGGCCTTGTGTCAAATACTATGTTCTTCTATCCTATCACACTGTCTTCCTATTAATCCAAATCCACATGCATATTAAAAATAATCCTACAAAATTTGATTGGGAAAATAAAGGAAAACAGATGCATAGAAAAACAAACCATGCTTCTCTTTTTGAAAAAAAGATTTTAGGGGCCAGCGTTGTGGTGTAGTGGGTTAAGCCACCACCTGCAGAGCCAGCATCCCATATGGACACTGATCCACTTCCCATCCAGCTAATGCTACTGGGAAAGCAGGGAAAGATGGCCCAACTGCCTGGGCCCCTGCACCCACGTTGGAGACCCAGATGAAGTTCTTGGCTCCTGGCTATTTGGGGAGTGAACCAATGGAGAGATCACTCTGTCTTTCCCTCTCTGTGTGTCACTCTGCCTTTCAAATAAATAGAAGCTTTTATTTGAAAAGCAGAATAACACACATACAGGAGGGGGGGAATCGTCTATCTGCTGATTCACTCCCCAACTGGTCACAATAGAACTCCATCCAGGCCTCCCACATGGGTGGCAGGAGTCCAAGTAATTGGGCCATCTTCCACTGCTTTCTGAAGCATTGTGGGCATTGCAGGTGGCTGCTTGACACCCACTGTGTCACAGTGCTAGCCCACAAATAAGACATTTTCTAATTCAACATGCAGGTTTTATATAATGCCAACTGAAATCTTTGTAGGATAGTTTCAAAGTATCTTTTATTCAGTTAAAACAGGAAAATAGTATCTTTCCAATGAAGAAATCCATCAGTCACATCTTAAATAAGTGATCTAGGTGAACATAACCAATAAAGATATAGTGGTATGCTGTATCTCCAGCTGTGATGTGGTAAGAAAGGTATATCAGCTCTGTGGCACTTCTGCTAAACCCTAAGCGCTATTCTAATCATGAGGAACCAACAGAAAACCTAAACTGAGGGACATTCTACACAATACCTGACTGGAATTGACTGCAAAAGTAACCAGAGAACATTTTAGGATGGGGGATATGTTCTATAAATCTTGATAATAGAAGTTCTTTTTTTTATTTATTTATTTGACAGGTAGAGTTCTAGACAGTGAGAGAGACAGAGAGAAAGGCCTTCCTTCCGTTGGTTCACTCCCCAAATGGCTGCTATGGCTGGCGCTATGCCGATCCCAAGCCAGGAGCCAGGTGCTTCTTCCTGGTCTCCCATGTGGGTGCAGAGGCCCAAGCACTTGGGCCATCCTCCACTGCCCTCCTGGGCCACAGCAGAGAGCTGGACTGGAAGAGAAGCAACCGGGACTAGAACCCGGCGCCCATATGGGATGCTGGCACCACAGGTGGAGAATTACCCAAGTGAGCCACAGCGCCAGCCCCAGAAGTTCTTTTTCGAAAAAAAGAAAAGTACTTATTTGAAAGGTAGAGTTGTTACAGAGAAAGAAAAGAGAGAGAGAGAGAGAGAGAGAGAGAGAGAGAGAGAGAGAGAGAGAGAGAGAGAATCTTCCATCTGCTGTTCCACTCCCCAAATGGTCACAAGGGCCAGGACTGGGCCAGGCCAAAGCCAGGCAGCCTGGAACTCCATCCAGGTCTCCCACTTGGGCAACCGAGCCCCAAGCACTTCCTTCTTCCTCTTTCAAGAATGTGTCCAGTTTATTCTTTATGCTCTGAGACATTCTTACCCTACAGCCCTCCCTCCTTCTCCCTCACCTGTGGTGACTCAGAGTGGCCCCCTCTTTAGGAGAACTTTCCTCCCAGCTCCAGCTCCTCAAAAAAAAAGCCTTCCTTTGCTACCTCCATAGTTACTTTTTATGACTACTTTATCTTGCATTAAGTTTTTATTATTATTAATTTGAGAAGCAGAGACAGAGACAGAAAGCAGGCTCCTATCCACTGGTTCACTCCCCAAATGTCTTCCAGGAGCCAGGAACTTGAGAGGGATCTCTCCTGTGGGTGATAAGGACCCAACTGCTTGACCCATCACTGCTGCCTCCCAAGGTCTGCATCATAGGAAGCTGGACTCAGGAAGCAGAGCTGGGTGTAGTATCCAGGCACTCCATTGTAGGTTGTAGCTGTCTTACCTGGCAGCTTAGTACACAGGCAAAATGCCTGGCTGTAAATGACTTCCAGGAAAGTAGCCAATCAATGCTGTGTTTTACTGAATAGCAGCTAAGAGGTCTTGTGTACTGACTGTGCCAGACCCTGCACTAGGATCTTTGTGCTGAACCTCTCCTCCGAGCCTCACAGCATCCCTGTTGGTAGTCCCATATTGCAGCTGAGGAAATGAAGGCCAAGGAGCTGAATCTCACCCCCATTTAGGATTAAGCCCACACAAAATGATTCTAGAGTCTGGACTCTGAACTGCCATGCTGCATTTGAGTAGTCGGCAGTGGCTCCCCATATGTGAAACTGCACAAGTGGATAAATCATTGCTTGTTTAGGAACTAGGGAGACATATGTCCTCTGGAGCTGAGGTTTATGAATGAGAGGTGAGGGGTGACAAAGCTAGCAAAGCCATCCAGCATCAGCGTGCAAAGGGCCTTGTACATCACCTTGAACAAACTGGAATGGCTGCCTTAAGATCAAGGGGAAACCACGTGAAGGAGCTGAGCCCTGCAGTTTCAGGGTAATATCTGGGTTGTGGAATGTGCTCTCCGTGTACTATCAGAAGGATGCCGTTGGGAGAGCTGTGTGCCGCTCCCTGCTCCTTCACTTTCTTTGTTTCTGTTTATCTTCTTTCCTTTCCTTTTTTTCCTCCCTGAAACTGTGCCAGCTTTTACTGACAGTTGGAAGAATCCCCCCCACCCCCGCCGGACCAACACACCTCTTGCAGGGCAGGTGGGAGAGGTGAAGCAGGTGTCTTCTGCCCAGCTGGAAACCCCGCTGTGATAGACACAGTTAGTTGGCAAAGGCGAGGGTGGCTGAAGTTTATTTTCCCTCCCTCTGGCTGCATTTGGTCCCTCCCCCAACCCCCGCCGGGGCCTGTATTCACCACAATCCCACCAGATGCCAGCAACTGGTGGACTCCAGACTCTCCCCACCCTCAAATGACAAATGGATGTATTTTCTCTGACCCTGAAGTGCTTTCACACAACACCTCCCAGAAACTATAAATCCTGTCCCAAAACTCGGCAGGAGGGGAAACAAAGGCAAACATTCTGACCTGCTAACCTTCCTCTTGGGGGTTTGACAGCATCTGGCTCCCAGAGATCTAGCTTAGAGAAAGGAAATTTCTCCTGCCAGAGATTTTAGGTGCCTGTGCCAGCCAGTCCTGTATCCCAGAGGGAAATCCCCTCTGGCACCAAATGGTCCACTTCTGAATGGAAAGAGCACTCTAGTTTTTCCTCGTCCTGATGCAAAGTCTAACCAGGCACACCTACAGTGACTTGTCTTCTCTCTCCATCCTCCTCTTTTTATTTAAGATTGTATTTATTTATTTGAAAGTCAGAGTTACAGGGGCAGGGGGAGAAAGAAAGAGAGAGATCTTCCATCTGCTATTTCACTCCCCAGATGGCCACAATGGCCAGGGCTGGGCCATCATGAAGCCAGGTGCCTGTCGTGCTGGGTGGCAGGAGCTTAAGCACTCGGGCCTTCCTCTGCTGCTTTCCCCGGGCACATTAGCAGGGAGCTGGATCAGAAGTGGAGCAGCCGGGACTCAAACTGGCACCCATATGGGATGCCAGAGGCTGAACCTGCTACACAACGCCAGCCCCCTCTCCATCCTCCTTTGAATCTACTCCCTTGCCCTTCCTTCTTTCCTTCATTCTCAGTCTGTTTCACAGAATCTTCTTTTTCTGCTCTCATGATCAGTATTGGAGGATCCCAGGAACTCTAACCACCCCCTTCCCTAGTTGCATCCACTTCACAGGCGGTGGGGAACAGGCCCAGGGGGAATATTGCCAAAGAGAACTAGTGCTAAGGTTTGGGTCCTCAAGGAAACCAAGTACCAGGGGAAGCAGAGGAGGCTGTGAGATGAAGCGCTCCTAGTGGTGCTTTTTCCCTGCAGGCCTTGGATTCTTAAACTACACAAGGCCAACTATCCACCTTCCCCATCCAGGGAAACGCTCTACTACTTGGTTGTGAGCTGCAATGCAGGACATATTTTATTTTGAAAAAAAAATTCTCCAAATGGTGTGTGCTCTTATTCCTTTTATTTTGAATGAATGAAAACCTATAGAACAGTTTTAAGATTAGTTACAATGAGTACCTATACACCCTTCCTCCAGCTTTACCTATTGTTACTATTTTGTCTTCTTGCTTTACCCATCTAGCATACAACTGATGAAAATTCTATTTACTATGTAAAATAATAATTGTGCTGAACCATTTGAAAGTATAGACTTCATGATATTCAACCCAGACATTTTCACATAAAACTCATAAAACTTATATTCAAATTTCCTTAAATATTCCAGTGACAGCCTCTATAGCTGCTCCCCTCCACCCTATCATAATCCATGCATTGCACTTAGTTATTATATCCCCTTAGTCTCCTTTAATCTGGAACAGTTCCAAGTCTTTTGTTTTTCTGGTCTTTCATGATAGTGACTTTTTTTAAGAATCCAGAGCAGTCATTTTTGCAGAATGTCCTGCATATTTTCATGCATGGACCAAGGTTAAAATCTCAAAGAGTAGTTTGGGGAGGGTCATGACCAGCCAATGGACTGGAGGGATTCAGGAACAAAGCTTCGAAGAGTGAAGAGTGGAGGCTGGCTGGGCTGGACAGCTGAAGACATGAGATTAAGGCAGTTCTTCCTATGGCTACAAATACCCAAATCCACCCAGCAGTGATTCTCATGGTGATTTCCTCAATCCTCACACTGACCTGCGGCACCCCAGGCCCTTATTCAGAACCGCATCCCTGCCATAGACATGTATTGAGCATACACTGTGTGTCCAGCACTGTTTGATGCACAATGCGTACAACACTGAATTTCACCCTCACCACACCAAACCCTCCAGATGGCAGAAACTGATGATCATCCTGGATTGATGGGTGAGGAAACTGAAGGCCAGAGTGGGTGGTACCTTGTTTGGAGTCACACAGCTGGTAAGCAGTGGTACAAGAATTTGAACCCAAGCCACTTTAAAAGTGAATAAAATTTTTAAATTTTTTTTTTAGTTATTAGTCTGCAAAACTGACCTTTTTTCTTTTGGTTTACAGTTCTAGGAATTTTAGCATGTTGCTAGATTCATGTGATCCCCATAACCAGGATATAGAACAGTTCATTCCCCCCCCAAAAAAAAAAATTTCCCTCTGTTGCCTCTCTATAGTCCCACCCCCACCTATGAAGAATGTTGCTATTTTTTTCCTCTTGCAATCTGAATTTTTTCATTTTACAAAATACTGTGCAGTGCTAATGGAGCCTTGCTCACGTGACCAGCTAGTGGTCAGTTGAGTCTGTGAGGAGGTCCCTTTAACCTCAGTTCTCAGAACCTTCGTTATGCTAATTAGCTGTAAACGCCCGCAGAGGCCAACAGTAAACCCTAGAGTTCCTTAACAGCTTTGTGGAAAGCTGCTTACCTGAGCCTCTGGCTTTCTGTTAGTTTCTTAGTGCTCTCCCGTTTCCGGGGTTCCCATTTTAGTACTCTAGGTCAGAAACAATCCACTTCCGGGATTGCGCTGTGTGTGTGTGTGTGTGTGTGTGTGTGCATGTGTCTGCGACCACGTGGGAGGGGCGGGAGGGGACAGTGTAGAGTAGCGGGGGCGGGGGCGGGGGCAGTGGTGGGGTGGGGAGGAGGCGTCCAAAGACAAAGGAAAGCAATGGGTTTTAAGCCCTTGTTCTTCAACCTGTACCTCTATTGAGCAGAAAAGAAAGTTCTCCAGAGTTCTGGCTTGCATAGTTTCCCATCCTTGGCTTTTTCTTTCCCATGCCACCACCCTTATTACTGTAGAAGTTTTGCCTGGTGACTGGGGGCAGGAGAAGGTGGTGAGAGGGGAAGCACTCTTCTATTTCTTCCACTCTACTTTTCTCCTCGGTCCAGAACTAGAGGGATTCTACTGCATCAGCTGCCCAGACGTAGTGCTTACTTCCTGTTCACATTTGTTGAGTCAGTGCTGGGAAATGCTGGAGCAGTGAAACTTGTAGACTCACAACCAGCTGGGTGGGACTTTCAATTCTATTGTTTTCTGGGCTGCCTGCTGATATTTCCTCTGTGTAGTTGCCCATGCATTCTGTACAAGTCGCGTTGTCAAGTTCAGTGGGAGATACAGGGAGATATGTACCTACTTCATCATATAAAAAATTTAAAAATCAGCCCTGAATTTCTTTTTTTGTTTATTTTATTTGAAATAGAGAAAGGGGAGAGAGAGAGATAGAAAGAGACAGAGAAACAAAGAGAGATCTTTCATCTTCTGGTTTACTTTCCAAATGCCTGCAACAGCTGACGCTGGGCCAGGCCAAAGTCAGGCACCCAGAGCTTAATCCAGCTCTCCCACATAGTTGGCAGGGACCGAAGTATTTGAGCCAACACCTACTGTCTCCCAGGGTGCTCATTAGCAGGAAGCTGGAGCCAGAAATGGGGCCCAGATTTGAACCCAGACACCCCGGTGTAGGAAACAGGCATCTCAAGCAGTGGTCTAACTCCTTCACCAAACACAGGCTCCAGCCCTGAATTTTAAACTCCATGTCATGTGCCTCTCCATATAAATGGCCCTTAGGTTATTTAATGTTTTATTGTCTCTATACAGGAAAGTACACAATGTTATATATTTGGCATACTATCTTTAGTAAAAGGTGAAAGATTTATATGATCAGAAGAGAAACCAGAATATTGGCATACTATCAATAAATTACCACAGACCAGCATTGTTGCAGCACCTCAGATGCCAGCAGCCCATATCAGAGCGCCAGCTTTAGTCCCGGCTGCTCTGTTTCCTGTGCAGCTCCCTGCTAATGTGCCTGAGAAAGCAGCAGAAGATGCCCCAAGGCCTTGGGCCCCTGCTACTCATGTGGGAAAGCTGGATGGAGTCCCAGGTTCCTGGCTTCAGCCTGGCCCAGCACTAGTCATTGTGGCCATGTGTGGAGTGCACTCTTTTTAGCACTCTGTCTTATGTATAAGTAAATAAATCTTTTTTTAAAAAAAAATTATTACCAATTGAACCCATTCATGATCCAGAAACAACACCCTTAGCATCCGCAAGCTTCTCTTGTGCTTACTCTCAGAGACTATCCCTGCCCTTCTCCCTAGAGGTGACCACTACACTAACTCTCAGCACCAGTGAGGGCCCTGCATGTGCCCATGTGAGCAAGTGATTTGATGTCCAGAGAACCAATACCCCCAAGGGCCAGTACATCCCAAACCCGAGAACTCAAGTACAACTCTGAGGGGTCCAGAGAACAACTGAGGTTGAGTTTCTCTCCAGACTGAGAAGATTGGGAATTCAAAATGGAATTTCTGTTGATTTCTAAACAGATGTCATGTTTCTCATCCGAGTTTTGGTCTAAAGTTTTGTACTTCCTTTCTTGGTCTGCTATTCCCCAAGGCTAGTGCTAGTTAGCACTGCTTCTGGACTGACCAATTGGGCAAAGGCTCGCTGGTCTCCAAGCTGGCAGTGTTGTGCAGGGTGTTTGGCTTGATGGGTAAGTGGACTATGAGCTGGATTTCAGTCCCCATTTATTCCTCTCTCACTGTGTATATCCTGAACATGGTATGCATTGCAGTCCTGTCTGTCTGGCTCCTGTTCTAACCCACCCTTCGTCCCCTCACCACCAGAGTTCTTGTTCTGAAACCCACCTCCGACCATGGCACTCTTCTATTTGAAATCTTTCAGTGGTTCACTACTGCCTAAGCCTGCACTGACAAATACATCCATTCCTAGTCTTTTTTTAAAGAAAACTTATTTAATAAATATAAATGTTAAAAGTACAACTTTTGGATTATAGCAGTTTTCCCTCCATAAACCCCATCCCACCCACAAACCATCCCTTCTCCTTCTCCCTCTCCCATCCCGTTCTTCATTAAGACTAATTTTTAATGATCTTTATATACAGAAGATCAACTTAGTATATACTAAGTAAAGATTTCATCCCTAGTCTTTTGAACATTTGAAATGTGGGTAGTTCAGATTAAGATGCACTGTCCCTATAAAACACATACCAGAATTCAGTGGCTTTGTATCAAAAATATATAAAATCAGTAATTAATCATTGATATATTGATTACATGTGGAAATAGTACTATTTTTGATATGTTGGGTTAAATAAATTATAGCATTAAGGTTTTTTCCTTCATGTTTTAATGTGGCTACTAGAAAATTTTAAATCAGAAAGGTGGCTTACATTGTATTCTTAATGATCTAGGTAAAGTCCGAAACTCCTGACTTTGACACCAAAGTGTGTTATACCCTGGTCCTTGCATCTTTGATGCCCTCATCACGCTTCTAGTGTACCTCCTTTCTCCCTATCCTTCCAGTCCCCATCTGCACACACTGGCTCACCCAGCATCACAGCCATTCTAAATCCTTTATCATTCCCTTTTACACATATTGCTTTTGCACATCCTTTTCCCTTTTTTTCCAATGTACTTGCCTCCCTTGGGTTTTAGGTTCCTTATGCATCAAATTAAAAGAGAACAGCAGATCTTTTTTTTTTTCAAAAACTGCAATGTTTATTTACATATTGCATATTTTAAAAACTTTGGGGAAAAAAAGATTCAACAGGAAGTCAATGAATACTTATAGCACTTAGGGAAAAGGAGTCTTGGAGTCCCCAGAGATGGAAATCTTGATGGCAGAAGTTCAAAGGAATCAATCGCTTGCCAAGGAAGTGCCATATTTGCTCTTCTTCATTATTTTCATTGTTCTGTGAAGATGACAATTTCTGCAAGTTTAATGAAATTTAATTTTTTTCCATCTCTTTGGTAACAGCTACTCCATCTGGGTTGAGTTGGAGTATCATCATGGTTAAGATCTGTGTTGGCCACTGTATTTCTTCTTTTGGCCTATTTAGATCCTTTGCCCATTTCAAACAACTGGATTTTGTTGCTGTTGCTAGGTTTTCTGAGTCCCTTATATATTCTAGATTTCAATCTTTTGTCAGATAAATAGTTTGCAAAAAGTTTTTTTTTTTTCAGTTGACTCTTCACTTTGTTGTTTCCTTTGTTGCGTGAAGCTTCTGAGCTTGACGTATCTCATTTGTTTAGTTTTGCTTATGGTGATTATTTTGCTTTTTCATCATATATTTGCATGGAAGCAGACAGTGATCCATGACCATTTCTCTCTGGTAATGAAAACATTTTGTTTGGTGCTGTGGGTCAACATTTTCCAACTTTTAAGCAGCTTATTGAGATCTGACAAAGCTTCTGTTAAGTTCTTTGCTGTGAATTTTTTTTTTTTTTAAGATTTATATACTTATTTGAAAGAGTTACAGAGAGAGAGGGAGAACACACAGAGAGGGATCTTCCATCTGCTGGTTCATTCCCCAGACAGCAGATCTTTAACATTCCTTCCAACTCAGTGGTTCTATATCTGGCCTCAAAGAAGTATACGGATAGTACAACAACCAATTTTCTTTTGCATTCAGTGGGGGCACTCTGTTCCCATCCCTTTCCATCCCACTGAATCTCCTCAGCCAACCTATAATAATCCTATCAGTTTCCTGCCTTACAGATGGGTAGGCTCAAGGTCAGAGAAGTTCAGTGATTTGCCAAGGTTACCAGCAATGTCAGAGCTCATGCTCTTATCCCCTCTATTACATTTGAGCAGCTAGTTTTGTTGTAAGCCCCTTCAGAGAAACAGGGAGGGATGAACAATGATCATTCACACTGGAATATTGACAACATTTTCAAGATTTGAGAAAGTTCTTAAAATCATGTTGTAGACCTTTAAGTTTGTACAGTAAAAATAAAGCTACATATTTTACAAAAAAAGGAAAGTTCTGGGAGTCCCTGTCTCTGTTGCTTCATCCATGGGTCACTGGCTCGATGCTCCTAGGATGGGGCATGTGAGTCCCCTTATTTGTCACTGACCAGTGTGGAATCTTGAATAGGTCATTTAACCTGAGTCTCAGCAGACAGAATGTCACTTATTGCCCATTTCCACTCATTTTTTTTTAATTTGAGAGAGATCGTTCATCTACTGATTCACTCCAAGTGACCACAATAGCTGGAGATGGGGCAGGACAAAGCCAGGAGCCAGGAACTTAATCCGGATTTCCCATGTGGATGGTGGGAACCCGGCTACTTGAGCCATCACCTGCTTCTTCCCAGGGTCCACATCAGTAAGAAGCTCAAGTCAGGAGCCAGAGCCCAGACTCAAACCCAGGTCCTCCAACATAGGACTCCAACTACTTAACTGCTGGGCCAAATCCCTGCTCCTCTTCTTTTTAAAAAGCCTTTCCCTATTTCCTCACCTGGAGAACCTCTCCCTGCCCCCAACAACCCTTACCCCTCAGTCTTTGCACTGTTGGAAACTTAGTCTTTAGATCTCAGCTTACACATGCCCTCCTCAGAGAGGCCGCCTCCCTGGTGCCAAATTCAAAGGCAACCCTCTACCCTTTACTTTCACTGTGTTGTCTCCTAGCAGTTATCACAATCTGTGACTATGTATTTGCCTGCTTGCTCACTGATGGTCAGTTTTATTCTTAGACTGTGAGCCTCAGCAGCCTGGCACTGTATGTATGTCCCCTGCTTCATTCCCAGCACCATGCTCACCACTAGGCACCTCTATGTAGGTGGCAGACATTAATACAAAGCTATTAGTGGGAGATCCCTGAGGACCGGGTGCACTGATTTTGTCCAATGATTTTGTCCACTGATTTTGTCCAAGCAGTCCAATGGAAACAAAGCTTTTATTTAAAAAAAAAATGGAGGTGGGTGGGACTGGCATTGTGGCCTAATGGATAAACTTGTAGCCTGCAATGCCAGCATCCCACATGGATGCTGGTTTATTTTTCTCAGTTGTTCCACTGCCCATTTGGCTCCTTGTTAATGAACCTTGGAAGGCAGTGAAGGATAGTCCAAGTGCTTGGAGCGCTGCCACCCACATGGGAAACCCGAATGAAGCACCTGGCTCCATGTTTTGGCTTGGCCTAGAGCTGGCCATTGCAGCCTTATGGTGAGTGAACCAATAGATGGAAGACCTGTGTGTGTGTGTGTGTGTGTCCATCTCTCTCTGTAACTCTGACTTCCAAATAAATAAAGTCATCATTTTTTAAAAAAAATAAGTAGGCGGGGGGGGTGGGGTGGGGGGGAGAGGCTTGCACTGTGATATAGCAGGTAAAGCCGCAGCCTGCAGAACCAGCATCCTACATGAGCACTGGTTCCAGTACTGGCTGCTCCACTTCCAATCCAGCTCTCAGCTGTGGCCTGGGAAAGCAGTGGAAGATGGCCCAGGTCCTTGGGCCCTAGCAGCCGTGTGGGAGACCCAGAAGAGGATCCTGGCTCCTGGCTTTGGTTCTGCTCAGCTCCGGCCATTGCAGCCATCTGGGGAGTGAACCAGCTGATAAAAGACCTTTCTGTCTCTGCCTCTGCCTCTCTGTAGCTCTGCCTTTCAAATAAATAAATAAATCTTTTTAAAAAATGAAGTTCGATAGAAGTTACTAAAGATGGAGAGACTTGGGGAAGGGTCATATTTTCCTCTCTAATGCATCTATCTCTCTGTATCTCTCATCACAATTGCCACTGCCCACCAACCTTTACCTCAATATTATGCTCCCTGGAGTCTTTCTTTTTCTCCAGATTAAACTGCACACGAGATGTCTTCAAAAAGTTCATGAGAAAGACATATTCTTAAAAAGTTATATATGGGCTTCAAATATTTTGGCACCAAAATAAATTTATCTTCACATTCCATTTTTCTATGAACTTTGTGAAGGACCTCCATAAAAGAATATTACTGATAAAGTCAAACAAGGCCTGCTTTGTTCCTTTCTCGCACCTTATTTTCCCTCCTCCCACCAGAGACACATGCCATTATGAACTTGGGGTATGAAGTTTGGATCCAGGGTGTCAGGTTTCCCGAGGCCCTTAATCCAACACTTTCATCCTCCAGGTCCCCCTGCTGAAGCACAGGCCTCACTGAAAATTTGATGATTGAAGGGAGGAGTGGATTTAGGGTTTTGTTGGTTCACCTCCCACAGGGACAGAGAAAAGGGAATCAGTGCTTTAAGCGATACAAGGGCAGTGTGTGTCCTTGATGTACTTATGATGGAATTGAGGAGAGAAGGAAATACTTAAGGCAGCATATGCTAAGGGTCAAGTGAAGGAACAAACCAACATTGTTGGAGTTCTGAGGAAAGACCAGGATAGGCCCAGGATTCCTACATAGCTAAAGGTAGGATTTAAGGGTGGTTGCTAACAGAAGGTAAGGCCTTAATTTGTCATATAGTGAGTAGGGAGAACATTTGAGGTTTGAAACAACTCAAGGAAGTATGTGGAAGAAGGGATATAAACAGACAGACTTCCTGGAACATACCAATGTCTGGCAGGATTCTCTCTGCAGTACTGTCATCTACAGTTAAACTGTCGTTCCATGCCTGGGGTCCCCAAGGTAACCTGTTATTCAGAAATAGCTCCTTTGGTCTCCTTTATGGGGAGTGTTGAAGACTACCTCGTGGGTTGCTAGCTTCCTAAATAGCCCAGAGTTGTATTCGGAGTATGTTGTATGAACCCAATGGATGTGGAATGAGGGACATGATGGGCTGTTGTAAAGGCAGGGCCTAGTTTGTTATTTAACAAATGCTTGTATAGTATTTGCCAGTGCTAGGCATTGTTCTAGGCACCTTCAAATATTTATTAACAAATATCAACTTCATATTGAATTAGGAAGTAGTCACTATTATTATTCTCATGTTCAAGGTGAATAAACTGAGGCACATAAGGTTAGAGTCACACAGCTAGTAGGCAGCAGAGCTGAAATCCAATTCATTGTTCACTGTGAAGCTCCAGTGCCTTTTACCAAAATTCTTGGGTGGATGATTAAAATAAGGTTCCTTAAATCCTTCTGAAGGAACCTTAAGACTTCCTTATTTTCTTTTTAATAAGCTTAGTATTTTGGAATCATTTTAAATTTACCTGGAAGTTGCCAAGATAGTACGGAGAATTCACATACACCCTTCACTCAGTTTTCCCTTACATTAACATGTTACATGATCATGGGTCTTTTATGAAAATTAAGAAGTCAATATTGACATATTGCTGTTAATAGAAAGACTATATCCTACCAGTTTTTCCACTGAGGTCTTTTTTCTGTATTTAGCCATTGTGTCTCCTTAGCCTGTCAGTTTCTGTTTTCCATTGTTTATCATGATCTTAATGGTTTTGAAAAATACTGGCCAGATGTTTTGTAGACTGCCTCTCAGTTTGGATTCTTTCAACATTTTCCTCTTAGCTAGACCAACATTACAGGTTTGGGAGAAGGACACCACAGAGGTGAAGTGTCCTTGTCCTCGCGTATTATCGGAGGGTACATGATATCCACACGACTTAGCTGTGGTGATGTCAACCTTGATCACCTGGCCAGGGTAGTTTTCGTCAGCTTTCTCCACCATGAAGTTATTATGCTTCCATTTTCCATACATATTTCTGTTCTATAAACATACTGCTTTGAAGTGAGGTATCAAGTCCAGCCCACACTAATGGAGGAAGGAACATTGGTTCCTCCTCCCTTCTTTATTTATTTGTTTAATCATTTATTTCTATCAGCATGGACTCATGAGTTTTGTAACTTGAGTTACCACATAATGTTATGCTATTTAGTCATTTTTAAAATCTATATCCTTCCTATACATTTTCAATGTTCTTGGCTTGAAAAATCCAGAATTTCTCATTGTGGGTTTATAAAAAAAAACAAAACAAGGACTATCTGAACTAAGTTCTGGTGCAAAATGTGCAGGGTGTGTGTGCATGGATGCACCCATTTTACAGATGAGGAATAGAAATGTGGTGACATTAAGTGAGTTGGTCAGATGTATACAATTTGTGATGAGACTTTGTATAACAATTGTCTTCCCCAAATTCCCAATAGTAGATGTCCACCCTCCGCTTAAACACCTCCAGGGAACATGATGCTCATTACTTCACAATGAACTGCAGGCCCTGCTCTGTTCCTGGTAGGACTGTAATCATCCAGGTCATGAGATTGAAGAGGACATGTAAGATGGTGGCCTTGGGAGGAGCAGAGCATCATGGAATGGTGGGTGAGAAATGGGATTCGATCAGAGAGGAGGAAATGACTGAGTCTAGGGTGAGGCAGCTGAAAACATGTTTGTCCCTGGAAACACAGAGAAGCAACTGTCTGCCAGGCTGACCAAGTGTGTGCAGAGAGAATGTGCAGTAACCAGCCCCCAGCCCTATGCCCTCTGCCTCAGTGGCTAGCCTTTGGTTGTTGTAGTCCTCCTTTTGCCCATCCCTAATAATCCATGCTTAAATCTAAATTATATTTATTAATTATACAGATTAGTCTAAGGGCAATAATTGAGTGGGGGAACTGTGTTCTGTGGAGGGGATGAAGAAATGCCTTCTACTGCCCGTTGTTACCTGTATTAAATTAAGCATTTCTCCTTCTAGCCATAATTTCTTTTTAAAATGGTGTGACTGTGATATGGTTTATGTGGCCCAAAATTCCACCCAGTTAAAATGTATAGTTCAGGGGCCAGTGTTGTGCCACAGCAGGTTAAGCTGATGCCTGTGACATTGGCGTTTCATATAAGCATCAGTTCCAGTCCCAGCTGCTCCACTTCTGATCTAGTTCTTTGCTAATGTGCCTGGGAAAGCAGCAGAAGATGGCCCAAGTGCTTTGGCCCCTAACACCCAAGTGGCACACCCAGATGGTGTTCCAGGCTCTTAGTCTTGGCCTGATCCAGTCCTGGCTGTTACAGCCATTTGGAGAGTGAAACAGCACCTAGAAGCTCTCACTCTGTCTGTACATCCCTTTCTCTGTAACTCTGCCTTTCAAATAAATAAATCTTTAATAAAAATAAAATGTACAGTTTAGCAGTTTTTAATATATTCATCATACCATACTTGAATTTATTTTTTAAATATTTATTTTATTTTTATTTGAAAGGCAGAGTGACAGAAAGAAGGAGGGAAAGATACAGAAAGATCTTCCATCTACTGGTTCATTCCCCCAAATGGACACAATGTCCCAGGTTGGGCCAGGGCAAAGCCAGGAGCCAGAAACTCCAGCCAAGTATTTCACATGGGTGACAGTGGCCCAAGTACTTGTGCTGTATTCCACTGATTTTCCAGGCACGTTCCCAGGGAGCTGGATTGGAAGTGGAGGGCCAGGACTGGAACAGGTGCTGTGATAAGGGATGCTAGCACTGTAAGTAGTAGCTCAATCCACTGTGCCACAGTGCTGGCCCCAGGTGGTTATAGAGCATGTTAGTTATCTCAAAAAGGAACCATTAAGCTATTATTTCTCTATTCTCTATCCCATCTCCCAAGCTATAAGTAACCACTAATCTATTTCATCTCCATGATTTTCATATTCTGAACTACCATATGAATGGTCTTTCATGACTGGCTTCTTTCACTTATCATAATGTTTTCAAGGTTCATTCATATTGTAGCATAAGTATTAGTACATCATTCTTCATTATAGGCAAATTGTTCCATTGAATAGACATATCACATTTTTTGTATTCATTCATACATTGATGGAAATTTGGTTTGCTTCCACCTTTTGGCTACTGAGAATAACGCTTCTCTAAATATTCATGTCCAAATGTCTGTAAGAGCATATGTTTTCACTTCTCTTGGAGTAGAACTACTAGTTCATGTGATAACTATATATTTAATCAATTGGGGAACAGCCAAACTGTGTTTTAAAGAGATAGGACCATTTTATGTTCTCACCAGTGGTATACGAGGGTTCCAACATCTCCACAGCCTCATCAATACTGGTTATTTAACTTTGGATCCCAGCCATCCTAGTGGGCATGAAGTGACATTGTGATTTTGATTTGCAGCATTTCCTTGATGACTGATGATGGCTGAGCACCTGTTCATATACTTATTGATCATTCATATATTTCATTTGGAGAATTATATGTTCAATTTTTTTTTGCCTGTGATTTAATTGGGTTATCTGTCTTTTTATTATTGATTCACAAGAGTTCCTTCATATATTCTAGACACAAGTCCATTATGCTTTTTCTCTTCACTTGGGTGAGGTCTACATCTGCTAGGAGCGTACAAAGGCAGACCTTGCCATCAAGATGATAGTGTCATAAGGCAGGAAACTGCTCCAACACGAAGAACTGGAGATTCGGAGAAAGGATCCAGCCTGGGGCTGGTGTATGTAACAGTGGTAAAGATGCCGCTTGGGACACCCACATCCCATATTGGAATTCCTGGGTTCAAATCCTGGCTCCACTCCAGATGCTAGCTTCCTGCAAATGCACACCATGAGACACAGTACGTGATGCTCAAGTAGTTGGGGCCCTGCCACCCCTGTGGGAGACCTGGATTGAATTCTTGGCTTCTGGCTTCAGTCTGGCCCAACCTCTGTCCCAGCTGTTGATAGCATTTGGTGAATGAATCAGAAAATGGAAGATTCTCTCTCTCTCTCTCTCTTTCTCTCTCTCTCTCTCTCTCTCTCTCTCTCTCTCTCTCCTTCCCTCCCTCCTCCCCTTCCTCTTCTCTTCCCTCCCCTCTTCCTCTCTCCCCCCCCACCTCTCTACTTTTAGAAAGAAAAATAACCCAGCCTGGCTTCTGAATTTTCATGTGTGGCAGCCCATGCAGAGATTCCCAGGCCAAGGGGAAGCAACATCTATCTAGCTGGCCAGCACTACTAATCTAAGTAGTTGTAAAAATTAGTTGACATTGTGCAGATTTTTTTTAAAAAGATTTCATTTGCTTATTTGAGAGGTAGAGTTACAGACAGAGAGAGGGAGAGACAGAGAGAAAGGTCTTCCATCCGTTGATTTATTCCCCAAATGGTCACAACAGCCAGAACTGTGAGTTGATCTGAAGCCAGGAGCCAGGAGCTTCTTCTGGATCTCCCACGTGGGAGCAGGGGCCCAAAGACTTGGGTCATCTTCTACTGCTTTCCCAGGCCATAGCAGAGAGCTGGATCAGAAGTGGAGCATCTGGGGCACAAACTGGTGCCCGTATGAGATGCCAGTGCCACAGGTGAAGGCTTAGCCCACTACACCACAGTGTCGGCCCAGCATCTGTCTATTTAGATAGCCCGGTACTCTGCTAGGTGGATAGCACTGAGTTACCAGACCCAACACTGGCAGGCTGTCTGGCCCCAGCCCCATGTGTTCTCTTGCTTTTTATGACTTGTGCAAATGCATTAGTGGTTCTGCTGAAGGGGGGGCATTCAATGGTACTTGTTAAAATACAGTGAGACATATTTTCTTAAGATCTTTGGTGATATCTATAGAAAGTACTGCAGTGGGGTCTTGCAGTGGGGAAGACTAGGCTCAACTGAAAATGCAGCATGGGCAAGTGGGAACTTATAGCCAAGGATCAGTATGAGGGTCAGTAGTTGGAAATTTATCCAGAAAAATTATCAATGGTAAAGGAGATTTTGGCTAAATGAACCTAACAGGATGCTTGCTGAAGCCAGGCGAGGGTGATTTGACCTCATCGAGGGGATGGGGGAAGATGAAGAACTCCATCAGATATTAGGGGAGATGAGATATCGTGAGGATGGGAGATTCTTGCTAAAGTGACTTAGCAGGGCTCTTTGCTAATTGTGGATTTTACAAGGAAGTGTATAGCTGGACCCAGAACAAGCTTCAGAAGGCTTACTAACATTTGATCGAGCAAAGGATCTTTGTTCGTCTCTTTCTGTAACACTCTATGAGTCCCAGGGCTGATCACAATGAATGAGAATCAGGCATTTGTTGTGTTCCTTCCAATAATGAACTGAACTCCTCACAAAGGAAATTGGACCTTTTTCACTTGTGCATTGCTTAGTACTTTGTGGGTGACACGTGGTAAATGCTGAATGAATGTTGGACTTTTCTTAGGGCCAATCACTCCCTCATAGCCTCCTTCTTGAAACCGCATTTAAAGCCTTACTCTATTGGCTAAACTCGGGGGCTGATTCTGTCCAACTGACACTATTTGCTTTCTGAGCAGCCCCAGTATCCTAGCGTGTAAAACTGGTACAGTATTCATTTCTTTGGGATGTATTTATTGAATGCTCACTGTACGCTCTGATCTGTGTCTCGAGTACAAAGAAACAAAAGCATAATCAAATACTGAACTTCTGGCAGGGGACATTGGTCTGTGGGAATCATTTACTAAGCTTTCTGCATTTGTGGTTCCTGGAAATTACTGTTTGGCTTCATCTTATCTAAAGCAGAGCTGAAATTTGAGAGTCTGGTCAATGCTTGGTAATACTCAGATTCCAAAGCCCTCTAACTGGACTTCTGACTTCCATAATTTTCTTTGCGGTAACAATAGTGAATGTCCCACAAGCAAGTAGCGTGTTATACTGCAGAGGTTGACAAAGAAGTATAAGCAAAAGCAGGGTGACAGTAGAACTATTGAGCTTATTCCTAGGATACCAGACCAGCTTAGAACTTGGAGAGGACATTTAAAAGCCACTGCTTTCAATCAGGAGGGTATAAATAGCTGCAAAGTTTAGAAACAGTTATTTCTACAACATAGTCTAGCTCTCAAAACCTTAAGCATAGTGCCAAAGGCTTGGAGGATCCTATGAAACCAAAGTTTATTTGTCAAAGAACAGAATTTTTCCTTAGCTAATTTCAGCAAAAATAACTAGTGCAGGTGACGGAAAAGCATTGAGGCTGGGCCTGGGCGCTGTGGCATAGCAGGTAAAGCTGCTGCCTGCAATGCTGGCATCCCATATGGGCACCAGTTCATGTCCTGGCTGCTCCACTTCCAATCCAGCTCTCTGCTGTGGCCTGGGAAAGCAGTGGAAGATGCCCCAAGTCCTTGGGCCCCTGCATCCACGTGGGAGACCCGGAAGAGGCTCCTGGCTCCTGGCTTCCAATTGGCCCAGCTCTGTCTGTTGCAGCCATTTGGGGAGTGAACCAGTGGATGGAACACCTTTCTCTGTGCCTCTCCTTCTCTCTCTAACTCTACCTCTCAAATAAATATATAAAATCTTTAAAAATAAATAATAAAAAAGATGAAAAAAAAAAAAGAATTGAAGCAAATCTTCCAGAACCGAGCCACCTAGACTCTGCTATGATCAAGATGCAAAGTGTCAAACTAGGGGCCCCAGCACAGCAGCTGCCATCTCTGTCATGCTGTGAACCAATCTTGAGTCCTCCTTCTCTCCTGCTTAATTCACATGCAAATTCAAGCCTTGAAGTAGTTTCAATTAGTAGAAACAAGTCACATCAGAACCCTAGCCACAAAGAAATGCAAAAAAGAGAAGATTTATTGGTTTGTTTGAAAGTCACAGTTACAGAGAGAGGAGGAGGAAGGACAGTGAGGTCTTCCCTCCGCTAATTCACTCCCACTTGGCCACAGTGGCCGGGGCTGAGTCAAGCCGAAGCCAGGAGCGGGAGCAACCTCCAGGTCTTCCATGTGGATGTAGGGGCCCAAGCACTTGGGCCGTCTTCCGCAGCTTTCCCAGGTGCATTAGCAGGTACCAGACCAAAACTGGAGCAGTCAGGACCCAAACCAGTGCCCATATGGGATGCCAGCATTGCAGGCAGTGGCTTTACTTCCTGTGCCACAACTGGCCCCTGAATTCTTTATTTTAAAGGTTATTATTTCCTCATATAACACATAAATATATTCACATGAAATCTAATCATTCCTGCCAAGTTACCCTTTACAGTGGCTCCAATTTATATACCCATTAGCAATGTATGAGAGTATACCCAAGGGGCCGCCGCTGCGGCACAGTGGGTTTACGCCCGGGCCTGCAGCGCCGGCATCCCATATGGGAACTGGTTCATGTCCCGGCTGCTCCTCTTCCGATCCAGCTCCCTGCTATGGCCTGGGAAAGCAGTGGAAGATGGCCCAAGTCCTTGGGCCCCTGCACCCACGTGGGAGACCTGGAGGAAGCTCCTGGCTCCTGGCTTCAGATCAGTGCAGCTCCCGCCATTGCGGCCAGTTGGGGAGTGAACCAGTGGATAGAAGACCTTCTCTCTCTCTCTCTCTCTCTCTCTCTCTCTCTCTCCCTTTCATCTCTCTGTGTAACTCTGACTTTCAAATAAATAAATAAATCTTTAAAAAAAAAAGAGACAGAGAATATACCCTTCCCTTTGCCCTCATCAATACTCGATATTAGCAATCATGTTAAAACCGAATGGGGACTCTCATTGTTTTGATTTAGTTTCGCTGATTAGTATTGAGATTGAGCATCTTTTCATATTCTTTTTGGCCATTTTGTAATTTTCTGTTTGGTGAATTTCCTGTTCATAGCTTCGTGTATTTTTCCATTAGGATGTTGGTCTTTTCCTTATTATAGGAGATATTTTAGCATAATAAAATCTTTAATATGGATGGTGAAGTGTTTTCAAGTTTTTTACAAATTCTATGTCAGAACAAGTGCTGAAACTGAATATATTCAGAATTCCATTCTAAGTCAGCTATAGTATATACATGCATATACAGGTTTCATATACACTCACATTTTGGTTTTCTGGAAAACTTCCCACAACTAGGTCCAAAGAGCATGGTTTAAACTGAATTCGTGTAATAGAAATAGAAAACTTTTGAAAAAAAAATGTGTTACCGCAATTGGTATTACTTCTGCTATCTTCCAAAATCATGCTTTATATTTCATGATAATTTGCACCAATTGCAAAAGCTTAATCATTCATTCTCCACACTGCTCTACCTGAGTGGAACTTTCCTTTCCACTGCCCTCAAACCTTTCCCATCCATATCCCACAGAAGAAAAGAAAAACAGGTCAGGAAACTGGAACAGAAATTAAGTCACCACTTGGGATGCTGAGTTTGGGTCCTGGCTGTGCTCTCCATTCCATAGCTTCCTGAGAATGAGCACCATGGGAGGCAGCAGGTGAGGGCTCACATAGTTAGATCCCTACCACACACGTGGGAGACGTGGATTGTGTTCCAGATTCCTGGCTTCAGCCTATCCTAGCTCTGGCTGTTCCAGGCATTTGGAGAGTTCACAGATGAAAGATCTCTCTCTCTCTCTCTCTCTCTCTCTCTCTCTCTCTCTCCCTCACTCTCTCTCTCCCTGCCTCCCTCCCTCAAATGAATAGAATAAATAAAATTTTTTAAAAAATAATACTGCTGCTTTCACCTCATATTTCTTAAAGGCCAAAAGAATGATTTTACCAAATTGATAATTATCAGGAAATTTTTTAAGTATTTTTTAATTTTAATTGAAAGGCAGAGAGAGAGAG
The DNA here is from genome assembly GCA_949820135.1 of Sylvilagus floridanus. Classification (NCBI taxonomy): domain Eukaryota; kingdom Metazoa; phylum Chordata; class Mammalia; order Lagomorpha; family Leporidae; genus Sylvilagus; species Sylvilagus floridanus. The sequence continues at coordinate 97,781,621 of OX463223.1, forward strand.
AGAGAGAGAGAGATCTTCCATTGCTACTTTACTCCCCAAATGCCCACAACAGTCAGAGCTAGGCCAGGCAAAGCCAGGAGCCAAGAACTCCATCTAGGTCTCCCATGTGGGTGCATGGACTCAAGTGCTTGAGTCATCATTTGCTGCCTCCTAGGGTACACATTAGCAGAAAGCCAGATCAGAAAGGGAGGCAGAGCCCAAACCCAGGCAATCTGGTCTGAAATGGAGGCATTCGCAAGTGGCAGCTTAACTCACTGTGCCTCAACACCCACCTCTTAATAGGAAATCTAAAAAAAAGATGAATATCCAAGTGTCTATCAAACTTTTTAAAAAATATTTATTTATTTGAAAGTCAGAGTTACACAGAGAGAGAAAGAAAAGTAGAGAGGGAGAAAAAGAGGTCTTCCATCCGCTGGTTAACTCCCCAATTGGCCACAATTGCTGGAGCTGCCCCAATCCGAAGTCAGGAGCCAGGAGCCAAGGAGCCTCCTCAGGGTCTCCCACGTGGGTGCAGGGGCCCACACCTGGGCCATCTTCCACTGCTTTCCCAGACCAAAGCAGAGAACTGGATCAGAAGTGGAGCAACCAGGACTTGAACCAGCACCCATATGGGATGCCAGCACTGCAGGCGGTGGCTTTACCTGTTACGCCACGGTGCCAGCTCCTCTACCAAACTTAGTTTGAATCCATAATACTGAGGTTCATTTTTCTCTTCTAAAGCTATATATTATCAAATTCTGATCTGGATATTCATTACCAAAGGATTCATAGTCCAAGTGTTTGAAGCATTGTTTTAGCAAGAGAGTAAATGGAAAAAAAAGTGACTACATTAGAAACAATGCTGAGGCAGTCAGTGATAAACTTTGAAATCGTATATCAGGACTCACATCCTCAAATAATACCTACCTGCAGCTCTATGTGAGGTCTAAATGAATGAAGCCAGTTGGGTGGAGCTGAGCTGCACTCAGGACCTGTTCGACAAGGTAGGAGCTCTTCCTCTCTACACAGTTCATGCTAGGGGCTGTTGGTACGAGCCACTGATGCCATGACTTCCAAAGGAAACCAGGAATTGGAACTTGGGTGGGAAACCCTCTGATATTTAAAGGTTGGCAGCTAATTCCCCCCTCCCCAAAAAAGATTTTAAAATAGTTTCTGAGCCTAACAAAATGTCTATAGGCTTTTCAAGCACAGAAATAGCCAACTTCTTTAAAAAATATTTATTTTATTTATTTGAAAGGCAGAGTTACAGAGAGAGGTAGAGCCAGAAAGAGAGAGAAGTCTTCCATCTGCTGGTTCACTCCCCGAATGACGGCAATGGCCAGAGCTGCGTTGATCCGAAGCTAGGAGCCAGGAGCCAGGAGCTTCTTCTGGGTCTCCCACATGGGTGCAGGGGCCCAAGGACTTGAACCATCTTCCACTGCTTTCCCAGGCCATAGCAGAGAGCTTGGTCAGAAGCGGAGCAGCTGGGACTAGAACCGCACCCTTATGGGATGCCGGCGCTGCAGGCCCAGGCTTTAACCCACTGTGCCACAGCACTGGCCCCAAGCTTCCAAGCTTTGTTGTAGAGTACAGTGGCTAAGTGTGTGGATTCAGTATAAGAATGGAGGCCAGCTCCCTGCTAATACATCTGGGAGGGCAGCAGAAGAGGATGGCCCAGAAGTTTCCACCCTTGCCACCCACATAGGAGACTTTGAAGAAGCTCCTGGTTCCTGGCTTCAGACTGATCCAGCCCTGGTTCTTTTGGCCATTTGGGAGAATGAACCAGTAGATGAAAGAGCTCCTTTTCTCTTTCTGTTTCCTCCTTTATATATATAACTTTGCCTTTTAAATTGAAAAAAAAAAATCTTTTTTAAAGGATTAAGAATGACCTGAGTTTGATTTCTATTTGTTTTCTATGTCTGCATCACAAATTTAGCAGGGGAAAACAATATCCATTTTTATCTCACTTTTTTTGTAGTTAAGACTCTAAGTACATGTTAGCTGTGTATCTCAATCAGTTCAGGCTGCTATAACAAATTACCATAGACCAAGAGGTTCCTCCTAAATCGATAACCAGTTTTCCTAATACCATTTATTGAATACACTTCACAATTTCTCTTTTGTCAAAAAATCGGACTCCCATATAGGTTTGGTTCAGTTTGGACTCTGTTCCAATCCTTCGATCTATTTGTCAAGTATTGTTCTGTTACCATATTATTTAAGTTATTATACCTCTATGCTTGGTTTTGATATCTGGTTGGCAAATCCCCCCGCACTGTTCTGTTTCAAAATTGTCTCAGATATTCTAGATCATTTCCTCTTCCAAACGATTTTTAGAATCAATTTGTTGGGTTATATCAAAATATCATGATGGTTTTTATTGGGATTACATGTATAGATTTTTGTGGGCTAGTTGACATCTTTACTGCATTGAGTTTTACCATGCTGTACTATAACATATCCATCACTTCATTCAAATATTCTTTTATGTCCTTCAGTAAAGTTTTACATTTCTCAATCACATTTTACACATGTATTGTTAGGGGTTTTTCCCTTGGCAATTTATAGTTCTGAAAGTTACCGTGAATGGGAATTTTTATCTATTACATTTCCTAGTAAATTATTATTAGTGTATAAAAACATTATTGCTTCTTTATGCTGCTTTTGTGGTTTTTCACTCCACTGAATTATTTTTATTAGCTCTAAAGGTATCTAAACTAATTGCCTTGGATTTTTTTCTGTAAACAATCATACTTTAAATGCATAATGATAGTCTTATATTTCATTTTTCATTATTTATATCTCTTTTGTCTAAAGTCAATCCATTATTTCAACTAATATTTATTGGGTAGCTGCTTTGTGCCAGGCATTGTTCTACACTCTGAGGATATAGTAATGGACAAAACAGAGAAGGTTTCTGCCCTCTGAAGCTTATCTTTCATTCAGGAGACAATGGCAATCTAACAAAGGCATGGAAAGGTCACTCACCATTGGCAAAATACCCCCAAACTTAGTCTTTTAAAATATTAACAGACGTTTATTATCCCATATCTTATGCTGTTCAGGAGTCTAGAGACAGCTTAACTAGATGATTCTGGCTCAGGGTCTCTTATAAGATTGTAGTTTAAATGTCAGCTGAGAATGTCATTACTGAAGGGTTGACTGGCGCTGAAGGATAACTTACCAAGGTAGCTCCCTCACATGACTGGCAAACTGGTGCTTGATTTTGGCAGGAAACCTCGGCTTCTCAGCATGTGGACTTCTCCATAGGGCTACTTCAACATCTTGTTGGATGGCTAGGTCCAGACTCTTGTCTCCAATGTAAGAAAGAATTCAAAAAAGAGACATAAGGAAAGGTTAGCTGAGGAACATGATTTATTGCTAGCTAAGTGAAAGTAAATACTCAAGAGGGGGTGCAAGCACATTTGAGAGTGAACTGCACCCAACAAGGTTTATATGTGCTGGAGGCACAAGGGGTGGTGTCTGGGGCAGCACTGAATTGACTATAAACAGGGACAGAGACTGGGCCAGGGATTGAGTATATCCCATTTCCTTGTTCTTTTTGGAGTTCTTGGAAGTGTCATGGTGACAGATGCATGATGGGAGTAGGAGTGTCAGCAATGGTAATTTTATTATAATGATATTACAATTAGGTATCGATCATCACAAGGATGCAGTCAGCAGCCAATGTGTAGTTATTTTTTGGCTGGTACCAGTTCTAGGTAGTGGTTTGGCAGAAGCTGGTTTTCCACAGCACAAAAGCAGATGTTGGTGCAGAACAAGATGAGCTGCAGGGAGGTACTGGTGACCTCAGCTCCTCCTCACTAGCTGCCTCCTTGCCGATATCTATCACATGGTAACAGGTTTGCCCCAGGGTGATCCAAGAGGGAGAAACAGACAAAATTGTAAAGTCTTTCATGACCTAGTCTTAAAAGTCACACCCCATCATTTCCACTATGGACTGCTGGATGCACAAGTCAACTATATTCAGTGTTGGAGGGGCCAAACAAAGGCATGAACTCCAGAGGCAGGGATTATCCGGCGGCATCTTGGAAGCTGGTTGCAATAGACTGTACATGAACATTGAGGACACTATAAGCCATGAAAGGAGAAAGTGTCACCACTGACATGCAGAGAAGTAGAAACTAGGAACCAGGCTCACGAGGAGGACAAAGGGATTATAAAGGGAGGAAACTCTAAGATGGTGATTTCCAAATTCAATAATATGATTTTATAACAAATATTTTATAACCATTTTTTTCTTGAAATGAAATTCAAGGATAAATCTTCACGATCTACATATTCAAGAAATTTGGAAGGATGAATGTCATGCTCTGAGTGTAGATACAATCAAGGTTTCTAATAAGATAAAATATATTTCAATATCCAAATGTTCATAATGAAGTCAGTTGCATCCACCTGAAAATGTGATAATATAGATGTGTTGTATTAGCTACTCAAATACCACAAATGGTATTGCCATTGTGGTGTGACCTCCAAATGGTGAAATACTCTTGCAAAATTCTGAACAAATAAAGTAAACTCTCCCTTGATTTACATGATAATTTATTCTGGGGAAATTCAGCTTTCATTTTAACTGCCTAAAACTACTTGATGTTCTTATCTAGTGAAGATAGGTAATAAACTAATAATTTTCAAGTATTTTCACTGACATGAATGCCCAGAGAAACAGTCAGAAGTCACACAAAAGTGGTCACATGCATTGCACACTTTAGCAACTCTGTCTGCCGGTGGTATTCCCCAATCATTGTGACATCCCAAAATACCACTACATCTTTGCAAACATCCTCTCTAGGGAGCAATGTGGCTCTCACTGTCACTACCACCTCCGCTGAGAACCACCTTGCCTAAGAGAGGACACAGAAGAGTAAGCAGTAAAAGGAAAGGGGAAGTTGAAGGGCATTGCAGAGGGGAAGTACTTGAGAATAGGACATGGGGCATTTTGGATTTTTGGGTTTCACTCAATGCCTTGGCATCTCCATATGCATTTATTGATAGAACAGAGATCTCCAAACCCAACAGAATCCCAAAGCTGTTTCTTATACTGGGGATAGGGAGGGAAGATGGGGAGAGTGTAGAAGAAACCATGGCTTTTGGGACGCCAGTGTGGCTGGAGAGAAGTGGATGATGGGAAAGAGAAATAATAGAGAGAGCATGATGGAGCCAGTGGGGATCGATGGGTGGAATTGTTACAGAACACCGTGGACTGAGCGTCAGATCAGTTAGGGTCTTGGAAGCACAAGCTTGTACTCTTGGTTTCCTAATAAATGAAATAGGAAGCCATTGGCAGGCTCTGAGCAGAGGAGTGATGGGATCTAACTTAGGTAACATATGTTTTTAAAGAAACCTCCTGGATGTGGGGCTGGCACTGTGGTATAGCTGGTTAAGCAACTGCCTGAAGTGCCAGCACCGCATATAGGTGCTTGTTCAAGTCCTAGCTGCTCCACTGCCTATTCAGCTGCCTGGTATGGCCTAGAAAAGCAGTGGAAGATGACCCCAGTGCTTGGGTCCCTGCATTCACATGGGAGACTCAGATGAAGCTCCTGGATCCTGGCTTCAGCCTGGCCTACCCTGGCTATTGTGACCATTTGGATAATTAACCAGCAAATGGAAGATCTCTCTCTCTCTCTCTCTCTCTCTCTCTCTCTCTGCCTTTCAAATAAATAAAATAAATCTTAAAAAAAAAAACTAAAGGAAGTCAAGACAGAACAGGGAGACCAGTTAGCAGGCTTTGGCAATCATCCAGTTACAGGTGACTCGTGGTGGCTTGTACCAGGGCAACGACCGTGGATTTAGTGAAAATTGGTTGAATTCTGGATAAACATTTTGAAGACAGAACAATCAGGACTTGCTGACAGACTAGATATAGAATGTGAGGTAGAGCACAAGGAGGCACAAAAACAGCCTGTGATGTGAGTTCAGTGAATTTCCAGGTCTCTTTCCCTTCAGGTCCTCTGGAGCACTTTGCACATGAGCACTTTGTTAGTGGTACGATTCAGGTAGAAAATCTGAACACTACACTAAGTAGGAATCCTAAGCCTAAAGGAATTATTCCACAGGATGATAATGCAACTGGGCTAGATAGACCCTAGGAGTCAAACGCATAAAAAGGAGGAAGTGCCTGTGTAGCAGGTCTCATCAACTCGCATGTTTTTTTAATTTTATTTAAGTTATACAAGTTTCATATATTTCATATATGCAGATTTAGGAACATGGTGGCTTTTCTCCCCCCCACTCACCCACCCATGCTCCAACACTTCCTCCTCCTCTCTCTCAGACCTCCACTCTTAATTTTTACAATGATCTGTTTTCAGTGTACTTAATGATTGTATAGTTAACCGTATTGTATTGTAAGTAAAAGAGTTCAACAAATAGTATGAAGTGGGGGGGGAGGGGAGAAAAAAAAACACTATTCAACTCACATGTCTTAAACATCATCGTTTGAGCATCATTCGTTTCACCAATGAACAAAATCACCTCTAATTTTCATTATGCCATTCCACAGCCTCTGGTGTCAATTGGAGATAATATAAATATTTGTGATGGCTCTGTGCAGGATAGGCTTCTTCAAATAGCTAACACGTGGTCTGTATAGTATTAAGATATTCCAGATGTTAGCTAAAGCTCCTAAGATGTTAGGATGCTGATTAACACTAACCAGATATATATATTTATGTCTGGTTAGTGTTACATAATGTATACATAAAACAAAATGTGTGTATATATACATATATATATATATATATACATACCCCATCCTAATTTTTTGTTGAAGTATTTAAAAGCAGATTTATATCAAATTTAATGCTGATTGGTTGAAGTCTGGGGACCAGAAGAATTCATATTTTATGGATTTCGGTAGTGTCACAAATATGATCCCAGGAAATTAGAGTCTTGTTGGGAGATTATGGGCTCATTAACTGGATTGCTAGACTCTCTCTCTCTCTCGCTCTCTCTCACTCACTAATTTATTGCAGCACAGAAAGTTTAAGTTACTTGCCCCAAATTACCACAACTATTAACTATTGACACTAGAGTGTGGACACATGAAATCTGACTCTGGGGCCCAGCTTCTACAGTGTGCATTGTGACCCTGTGTCAGATAGTTCCAGCCTACTTCTGTTTGCAAGAATGGAAGCAGATAATGCGAAAAGGGACTTGAAACTATCCATTTGCCCTTTTTTGCCACACCCATTTCTCTTCACCACAGCTGCAGGGTCTCAGACACATTCCCACTCTAGGAAATGGACTAGAAACCACTAATTGATTCAATATCATGCAACAGGAGAGGATAGAGGAAGGAAATTAAGGGCTAGATGAGAAGGTTTGCAAGTTGAAGGAAGACAGGATTACAAGAAGCCCACATCCTCGTTGAGGTCCCAGTCTGTTTTTAGCAGGCATTTTCCTATCTTCTTGCTAGTGGAACCCCAGTATTGATCAAGTGTCCAACAGAGATCTCCTGGCCTGAGGAAAGGTGGACCAGCACTAGGAGATGAGCCATGAAGAGTTTACAACCATTACAGTAATGCACTTCCCCTTCATCCAGTGATTGGCCCCAGTTCTGGCCAGTGAGGTTTGAAGGGAGGTCAGCTAGGAGACTTTTGGGAAATATTTGCGTCCACCTGCTGACCCAGATGCCTCTCAGAAGATTTGTAGTATATCTCTTTAGGGACACAAAACTGAAAGCAGAGAACATTACATTCTCAGGAGTGTGCAGGACAGAGTCTAAACACCACTAAAACCCAAGGTAAAGCCTAGAAGAATAGGAGTAGTCAAATGAGCAGACTGTGGAGGGGGAGAAAGTTTTCAGCAAAACACTAAATGGCAAGATAGTGCATAGTGCACATGGCCAAAGGATGAGGTCTCTGATAAATTCTCACTGGATCATATGCACACCACCCTCATGGCCCAAGGAATACAATCTTACTCATGGTGATCCTCTCCCTCTTGACACAACCTCACAGTCGGTAATGAAAGTAAGAGGTGACTTTCAGGATGGTGGTCTCACTTTGACTTGGAGAAGTAAAAAGAAACATTTAGGGGTGAGTGCTGTGGCACAGTGGGTTAAGCTGCCATCTCTGTAGCACCAGCATCCCATATGGGAGCCAGTTAAGCTCCCTGCTACTCCACTTCTGATATAGCTCCCTGCTAATGTGCCTGGGAAAGCAGTGGAAAATGGTGGCCCAAGTCCTTGGGCCCCTGCATCATGTGGGAGACCCGGAAGAAGATGGAAGTTCCTGACTTCGGCCTGGCCTAACTCCAGCCATTGTGGCTGTTTGGAGAGTGAACCCAAAGATGAAAGATCTCTCTGTGTGCCTACTTCTCTCTCTCTCTCTCTCTCTCTCTCTCTCTCTCTCTCTCTTTCAAGTAAAATAATAATTTTTTTTTAAAAAAAAAGCAGTATAAGGGCTCTCCCAGCAAGGAAACTGGAAAGAACTTACCCTCATTACTCACTGGCCATATCTCAACAGAACTTCCAGGCACAGAATCCAGCATTTTCTGAGACTGTCCTGAGCACAGGTGCTAGGCCAGGACCCAGACACCCCATCCTATGTAACTGGCACTGCCCTGTAAGGAAGGTGAACCTGCCCCCCTCTGACAGATAAGGGAACTGAGCCCCACAGAGGTAACTTCTTCCAACCACAGCAACTCGGAACTCAGCTGAGCTTCTCATCATGCTGCTCTCACTGCTTCTTCTCAAACCAAACAAGGTGGACTCGATATCCGCCCCCAAGTCCTAAAGCAGTTTTCCCATAGAATGGCCCCCAAAAACCACAAGACAAAAACCCAGCCTCTGGCCATGTATATTAGAGGAATGTAGGGTTCAAGAGAGCCAAGTTGAGGTTCCCCACCTGGGCATCCTGACAGCCTGTGGAGAGCAAACGTATCGAGCACTTTCCAGCAACATCTCATGAGGCAGAGAGCCTCAGACATCTCCATCATCCCCCTCCCCTCCAACCTCCAGGATGACAGCAATATAGGTGATCTTGGGCAGGGCAAATCAGCTCTTACTGAACCTTAGATTCCCCATCTGCAAACTGGGCTGCTAACCAGTGCCTCTGTTGGTACCACATGTCATAGCACATTAGTGAGATTAAAATGTGCTAAGGCCACTAAACAGAGAGGGCTGGCCCCGGGACCCCTGCAGTGACCGCTGCCTCCACACCAATGCCTTGGGCATTCCAGAACTCCCTTACTCCATGGCCTACTTCATTGGAGCCTGTTACCTAAAGGGCTGTCATAGCAACCAGACAGAAGGATGGAGGCATGTCTGCTTGGGGCCCAGGCTGGAGTAGCTGGTTGCCTGGGGGCAAAACTCCCTCCTTGCTTATGGTGAAGAGGATGTCAAGCTCATAGGGCCCCTTGACATCTGCTCTGATGAGTCTCCAGGGGTGCAGCTTCTGCCTCTCTCTCCACTTCCTCTCATCCACTGTGCTCCCACCCACCCTCCACCAGGTGGCCTGCACATCTGGCCATGGCCCCTGCCTGCTGACGATTCTTCTGAGGTCTCCAGGTCTCCAAGGATAAAGGTTCAGCTCCTTTGCAGTGGCTCACAGCCCTTCCCTTTGCAGTCAGGACCTGGCTGCCCTACCACTTTTTTTCTGTATGCTTGACTTTTACCCTGACAGATGGGAAGTCCTGCCACCCAACCCAGCACAGCTACAGTCCCTCCTCTCACCTGCCGATCCTCTGCAGTTAGCAGGCAATTATTGGGATCAGCCACTATTTATATGTTTCCAATACCTTCACATACATTACCTGCTCGGAGGCCTTCTCATACTTCCTTTAAGGGGTCTGCCAAACTGCCTATCTCCTTTCACCAAGGATTTGAATCCCTTCCAGCCATAGGGTGTGGAATCCTGGCAGCCATGTTGTAACCCTGACTTCTGAGCTCAAATGCCTGAATCACACAGAGTCCCTGAGCAATGCTAGGACAACCAGATTCCATCCTGCAAATCTGGAATTCAGAGATGCTAGTCAGTATAAGTTAAGTCACTTAAACCCAGGACTTATAAACCCAATAGTTGTGGGGAAGCTATATTTAGTCAAGTTCATGGAAAAACAGGCAAATCAGGATTGCTGAGAGAAGACTGGAGAGGATATAGAAAGGCAAAAGGCAACATGGACTTAAACATGATGCTTAAAAGAAACAGAACTGCCTTGATCCCTGATGACTTTCTTTTTTTAAGATTTATTTATTTATTTGAAGGGTAGAGTTACAGACAGTGAAAGGGAGAGACAGAGAGAAAGGTCTTCCTTCCATTGGTTCACTCCCCAAATGGCCGCAACTGCTGGAACTGTGCCAACCCGGAAGCCAGGAGCCAGGAGCTTCTTCCTGGTCCCCCAATGCGGGTGCAGGGGCCCAAGGACTTGGGCCATCTTCTATTGCTTTCCCAGGCCATAGCAGAGAGCTGGATCGGAAAAGGAGCAGCCAGGACTAGAACCAGTGCCCACATGTGATGCCGGCAACGCAGGCAGAGGATTAACCCACTGCCCCACTGTGCCAGCCCCTGATGACTTTCTAATTCAAGGATTCCATCCCTCCTGAAACGTGGCTATATGTACTGACCTTGTGTCTTATAAAACTCCCCAGACCGTACAATCAGTCCTCCTTCTCAGCGAAGCTAGCTCAAGTCGGTTGCTATTGCTTACAACCTGAAGAGCCTTGATGAAGACACAGATTGAGCATGCCTGATAGTAAATGATTGGGACCAGAACTGTTCAGGTTTTTAGATTTTGCTTCTGATTTGGCACATCTGCAGATACATAATCTTGGAGATGGGACCCAAGTCTAAACATGAAATTCATTTGTGTTTTAGGTACATCCTATACACAATAGGGTGAAGGCGATTTTATACAATGTTTTTAGGGTGTCTGAGTTTTGACTGTGACCCACCACATGAAGTCAAGTGTGGAGTTTTCCACTTATGGCATCATATTGGTACTCAAAAAGTTTAAAATTTAGGAGGATTTTGGATTTGGGCATCTGGATTAGAATTGTCAACCTATACTATGTTGCTTAGTCCTGGGACCAGGTGCAGCCAAAGTAGTTCGTCATGGTGAAGAGGATGCGACGCTCATAGGGTCCCTTGACATCTGTTCTGATGAGTCTGGCTCATGATAGGTAGTCATTATCCTTATTTTGCAGATGAAGAAACTCAGGACCCCAGGAGTCAGTCATGCAGTATAGTGGTCGCCAGTGAGATGTGCCCAGTGGAGGCTGTACCACCTTAGGAAAGTCACGGACTCTTTTTTTTTTTTTTTAAGATTTATTTATTTATTTGAAAGTCAGAGTTACACAGAGAGAGGAGAGGGAGAGGGAGAGGGAAAAGGAGAGGAAGAGAGAGAGAGAGAGGTCTTTCACCTGATGGTTCACTCCCCAATTGGCTGCAATGACCAGAGCTGAGCCGATCTGAAGCCAGGAGTCAGGAGCTTCCTCCGGGTCTCCCACGTGGGTGCAGGGGCCCAAGGGCTTGGGTCATCCTCTACTGCTTTTCCAGGCCATAGCAGAGAGCTGGATCAGAAGTGGAGCAGCCGGGACTCGAACTGGCGCCTATATGGGATGCTGGTGCTTCAGGCCAGGGCGTTAACCTGCTATGCCACAGCGCCGGCCCCAAGTCACAGACTCTTACTGGAGCTGAGTCTCAAAAATGTCTGTTAGGAATCTCTTGATGTCTGAGCTTCTTGAATGACACACCCATTTAAAATCCTAGGAGTAAGGCACCTAGGCTTTCCCTAAGGGAAAAATCTCCCATGACGACACCTGGGACTCCGTAGGATCCTTCTTTGTGCTTCCATAGCCACCTATGTTTCTCTATTACAGCATTCCTATACTGCACTGAAAAGTGGCCCGCCTCGAGTGTGATGTCTGAAGATTATTGTTTAGCAATGACTACTAGCATGCATCAGGTGCTCAATAATACATGTTGAATGAACAAAAGAATAACTGTCATCAGAGTAGTCCTGTTGCGCCCAGCCATGCCCGGTGCAGCCTGGCTGTTCCCAACTCTCTCCCGCCTTTGGGACTGAGTGTGGCGGGGAAGGATGGAGTCAGGTTTACCCTGCAATTGCCACACTGTTTCCACAAGATGCCTGTTACGGGACTTATCTGGCTAAAAGTTTGATGTTTCAGACAGGCAAGTCCTGGGTTGCCATGGTTACACGGGCAGCTCCTAGAACTTGTCATGCACCGCCCCTTTCCTCAGCCCCACCCCCTTCTCGCCTCCACCGTTCTTTCCTTGCCACGCCCCCTCCCCTTTGTCAGGCTACCTCAGTCACGCCCACTCAGGCATGCGCAGTGCTGCAGGTCCTGTGACAGGGTTATCAGTTGCAACAGGGCCAGGCAGAGCAAGGGCCCCAGGGCTGAGGGGTGGTGGGGAAGGCGGGGAAGAAGTGAGTGGGAGGCAAGGAGAGGCAGGGCAGGAGCAGGGCGAGACGGGGGTGTGGGGCTGGGAGGCTTGGTGTTTCTGAGAATGTCCTGGTGAATTAAGCTCCTTGATGGATGTTTGATGCCATCAGTTAAGTACCTTAAATGAAAATACTGGGTCTCTGAGAACCTGACACTAGCCTTTTCTTTTTTTTTTTTTTAAGAGAGATGGAGAGACAAAAAGATCTTCTATCCACTCACTCCTCAAATGGCTACAACTGGTCCAGCCAAAGCCTGGAGCTGGTCCAGGCCAAAGCCAGGAGCCTGGAAGGCCATCCAGGTCTCCCACGTGGGTGGCAGGGTCCAAGCACTTGAGCCATCCTCCACTGCCTTCCAGGATGCATTAGCAAGGAGCTGGATAGGATGTTGAGCAGCCAGGAGTGGACCTAGTGCTCACATGGGATGCTAGTGGCAACTGAACTCCGTGTGCCACAACGCAGGCTCCCTGGCACTAGCCTTTTCAAGACCACTTTTCCCTCGTATGCCACAAATCCTTCTTCTGGACATCGGGAGAGTCCTTCCCACCCTCCACCCCCTGAAGGTTGATTGGTCCAAGCTTCTCAGAGACATGCCCCTGCCTCTGTAATAAAGAGGAGAAAATGTCACGGGGGAAAAGCCCAACTCCCACATTATATATTTTTCAGATTACCTCCAAGTACTACATTACCACACACTTCTCAAACTGGAATTGACAGAGCTCCAATTCCTTGGGGCAAGGATGCAAAATAGCAGAATGTCCGTCATGCATCTTTCTGGAGCATAAGTGTTACTGCAAGGGTTTGAGGAAACAAATGTAAGTGATCTCCAAGAACCTCCTCCCACGTCCCACCAACAAGGAAGAAGAGGCAGAGAAGAGTAAGAAGGAGAGGTGCCCCCAGGAAGCTGAATTCAATCATTGACGTTTCCCTGGGGTGGCCACCCAGGGTCCAGCCTGTAGGTGGGACCTGCAGGTCTCTGCTGGTCTCCCAAATGCCTCCACGAAGTTCTTTAAAACTAAGCCCAAGGGCCAGTGCCATGGCACAGTAAATTAATTCTCCGCCTGTGGTGCCGGCGTCCTATATGGGTGCTGATCCGAGTCCTGGCTGCTCCTCTTCCAGTCCAGCTCTCTGCTGTGGCCTGGGAGAGCAGTGGAGGAGGGCCCAGTGCACACACAGCACTGTGTGCTTGTTGCACAGTTCTTATTTGCAGCTGTTTGTAACCTGTACCTGGCTGATCTCCTGCACCGTCCTTCTCCGTGGACCATTGCTGGCCCTGGCTCCTACCACATGGAGAGGCTGAGGTCCCACCATCAGGCAGCCCAACATGGATGATTTTCCTTTGGTGGACACTCCCTGAGAGCAGATGCTTCCAGCTGGGGGCCCTACCACCACTGCTGGTTCTGTGCACCTAGGGAGGGGCTGTGCTGGTCCTTGTCTCCAGGCCTAAGGGACTGGCAGGCACTGGTCTTCTACTGGCCTTCTGTCTTGGCTTGATTTTCTCAGACAAGGCAGAGGAGGGAAGGGCAGGCTCAGTAAAGCCACCTCCTTGAGTGGACAGAGGACCTAGATTTAAAATTATAAGGTGAGGAAGAACTGTAGCTGTTGTGTGGGTTCACAGTTTGGTGGCTTCATCATAATGCTGGAGGAGCCCTCCACCTTGCGTTTCTTGTGGTCCAGGATCAGGCAGTTGGCCATGGTGTCATCAGATTTCTTACCCATCAGTGACTCCCGGGATCCCACCCATATCCTATGGATAACTTGAGCTCAGTCTTCCGGAATCCTTGTAGTAAGGGCAAGACTTGATGTATGAGGCCTTAGTTCCCTCTCCCAGTCCATGTTTATCCATGGACTGCTTCATGATGTCCTCTAAGGTGTCTCTCTCACAGAAGCTGAGGATCAGAAATTTCCTTGGCTGTTTTGCACATTATGAGGGCATGACAAAAGGAATGTTGTGTATGCCCTTCAGTACCCACTGCTACAGTAACTTGAAGTCCTGTCTCACTGAAGTCAGGCATCAGGGCCCCAGTGACCATGGTGTAGAGGAAGCTCCTGTACATCCACCACTGGGCCATATACCTTTGGCCCCAGTGGAGTTCTGGGACATCAGAAGGGGGACTACCATAAGCACAGCTTATGTCCAGTGGGGAATCTGTTACCTGTTACTGAAGCCAAAGTTTCCAATTTTTGTATAGAGATTGTCATCCAGAAGGAAATTCTCTGGCTTTGAGTCCCTATGGGCAATACCCTTCTGGAGCAATACTGCCAAGTGGACAACAAGTGAAAGAATTTACCTCAGGCTTGCCTCTCTCCCTCTCTCTGTCTCTTTCTCTCTCTCTGGTCATGCCCCCAGTAGGAGATCAAATACCTGTCTTCCATATCCTATGACCAGATAGTGTTTCCTGGGTCTCGGCCACCTCCAATTTTGAAGGCTGGCAGAGCTCTGCTGACTTTGTGCTAATGACCTTCATGGTCACCTCTGTCCCAGTCCAGTTGTGCCAGACATACTTTCTGTCGCTGGATGTACTCTGGCCACAGGTCTTGAGAAGTTGGGAGTTGTCATGATGGTTTCTCCTCTGCAGACATGTCTGTGAAGCCATACAGTATGCTGACTCGGGCCTACACCAACAGTGCTAACACTGCTAGCTACGAACGTTGACAAAGGAAGTAAAAGAGAAAAAAAAAAAGGACATAGAAAAGAAACAAATGGGAAAAAAAGAATACATATAAGCTTTTTTTGGATTCTTTCTTTTTTAATTTTATTTATTTATTTATTTATTTATTTATTTATTTTGACAGGCAGAGTGGACAGTGAGAGAGAGAGACAGAGAGAAAGGTCTTCCTTTGCCGTTGGTTCACCCTCCAATGGCCGCCGCAGCCGGCGCACCGCGCTGATCCAAAGCCAGGAACGAGGTGCTTCTCCTGGTCTCCCATGGGGTGCAGGGCCCAAGCACTTGGGCCATCCTCCACTGCACTCCCTGGCCACAGCAGAGAGCTGGCCTGGAAGAGGGGCAACCGGGACAGAATCCGGCGCCCCGACCGGGACTAGAACCCGGTGTGCCGGCGCCGCAAGGTGGAGGATTAGCCTGGCTTCTTTCTTTACAGACTGCATCGTGTCTGAATGTTCCACAAGACCCAGTTGAACCCATAGGAAACAGTGCCTGAAGGGAGAAACTGTCAAAAGCACACACAGCTTCCAGGACCAGTTGTCACTAGTGAAAGAGCTTATGAAAGTCATCACCCACCTGAAAAACCAGGGAGTTTGCTTAATGAGGTGGCTTCAGAAACCTTATGGAGGGGGCCGGCGCTGTGGCGTAGCAGGTAAAAGCCGCTGCCTGCACTGCTGGCATCCTATATGGGTGCCAGTTCAAGTCCTGGCTGCTCCACTTCCCATCCAGCTCCCTGCTTATGTACCTGGGAAACAGCAGAATATGGCCGAAGTGCTTGGGGCCCTGCACCCACGTAGGAGACCCAGAAGAAGTTCCTGGATCCTGGCTCCTGGCTTCAGCCACACCCAGCCCTGGCTGTTGCAGCCATTCAGGGAGTGAACCAGCAGATGGAAAATCAATCTCTCTCTCTCTCCTCTCCCCTTCCCTTTCTGTAACTTTGCTTTTCAAACAAATAAATAAATCTTTAAGAACATACATAAAATAATACCAATAAGCCCATTATATATTAACATTATTAAAATGTTAACATTATTAAAAAATCTCCTTGCAAGACATAAAAGAGAGAAGAGTGGTATTGTTTTACATATTTTCAGATCTCTTTAATGTAATAGAAGGCAGTTAGATTCTTATACTAAATTCAAATCTAAACTCAATCCATTGCATCATGTTGTTTAGGTTAAAGTATATGAAAAAAATCTCATTTCGTGCAGATAAGTGGTTGGGAAAGGAAAGCCCTTGTAGAGCTGCTTAGAGAATCTCAGGGACCCTTGCACCTTCTTTCGAGATGTCTTGGTTCAGAGCAATGAGAAGATATTGAGGGCTTCTAAGAAGTCGCGGGAGCACACTTGTCTTAGAAAGCTGATTCCTGTTGCAGGGTTCCAGGGACAGCACCTGTTGTATGGGATAGGAATGCTGTCCTAGCAACACCATGGCCTTGGTGTAAGAGAATGAGAGGAAGGTCAAGAAGGACAAGAGGTCCAGGAAGAAGACGCTCTTGGCTTGCTCGACTGTAGGTAGGAAGAGCATGGACAGAACTTGACTATTCCTGCCCTTCTCTTGGAACCAGTGATCTTTAAACACGATCATTTAAAAAAAATTGAGCCTACCTACCATTGAAACCAACATATTGTGTACATTATAAAGGAAATTTGAAAATAAGAATAGAATGATATTCAAAGGTACTAATTTTCACAATAGATGTACATTGCCAGTAGCTGATATATCAGGTTACAAAATACAGGCATTCAGGGCAAGGTTTATTTCTAATGATCCTAAGTGTACATGCAGATTTCATTTTGCATGTGTTTACATTACTTTAACTTTATTTGATAGTTTTTGCAGACATATCTTCAAGCAAATTGTACATTTTGGAACAGGCCATCAAAGAAGGAAGTACCTTTCTCTGAAGGGAGGAGAGAACTTACACTTTGACTATGACCTAGTGTAAATAAGATCGGAGTTGCCGAACTCAAAAGGCTTCCACAGCCTTGGCAACTCATGACAAGATCCTAGGGGGATTACTGACGCCATAAACAAGAGTGTCAATTTGTTAAGTCAACAACAGGAGTCACTGTGCACTTACTCCTCATGTAGGATCTCTGGTCTTAATGTGTTGTTCAATGTGAATTAATGCTGAAACTAGTACTCAAACAGTACTTTATACTTTGTGTTTCGGTGTGGGTGCAAACTGCTGAAATCTTTACTTAATATATACTAAATTGATCTCCTGTATATAAAGATAATTGAAAATGAATCTTGATGCGAATGGAATTGGAGAGGGAGCGGGAGACGGGAGGGTTGCGGGTAGGAGGGAAGTTATGGGGGGGAGAGCCATTGTAATCCATAAATTGTACTTCAGAAATTTATATTTATTAAATAAAAGTTTAAAAATTGTACATTTTGTGGGTATTAATTTTTTTAAAGTTTAAAAATATATAAACCCAGAGGTAGGATGTTTAACACAGTGGTTAACACATGCTGCTTGGGATGCCCACATCTCACATCGGAGTGCCTAGTTCAAGTCTCAGCCCCTCCACTTCTGATCCAGCTTCCTGCTGATGTGTGTCCTGGGCAGCAGCCAGTGATGTCTGAAGTGCTTGGGCCCCTGCCACTCATGTGGGAGTCTCAGATTGAGTTCCTGGTTCCTGGCTTTGTCCTGGACCAGCCTCAGCTGATACAGGAATTTGGGACATGAACCAGCAGATGGAAGATCTCTGTCTCTCTGGCTTTCAAATAAAGTGAAAATTATATATATGTATATGTCTCTCTCTCTCTCTGTGTGTGTGTGTGTGTGTGTGTATGTGTGTGTGTGTAATTCCATTTAGCTGAGGTCATATAAATAAGAATAAGTTGCCAAAACAGCAAGGAGGGCCGGCGCCGTAGCTCAATAGGCTAATCCTCCACCTTGCAGCGCTGGCACATCGGGTTCTAGTCCTGGTCGGGGCGCCGGATTCTGTCCTGGTTGCCCCTCTTCCAGGCCAGCTCTCTGCCATGGCCAGGGAGTGCAGTGGAGGATGGCCCAAGTGCTTGGGCCCTGCACCCGCATGGGAGACCAGGAGAAGCACCTGGCTCCTGCCTTCGGATCAGCGTGGTACGCCGGCCGTGGCGGCCATTGGGGGGTGAACCAACAGCAAAAGGAAGACCTTTCTCTCTGTCTCTCTCACTGTTCACTCTGCCTGTCAAAAAAAAAAGCAGCAAGGGTGTGGCACTATAAATGCCTCCTCCTGTTGGAACTCTCATTCTCCTCTGAAGAGAGCTCACCTATAGCATATGACAGGACAGGTGGCCACCCTATGTAAGGGCTGAGTAAAAGTACCACTGTCGGTGTTTGAATATTGAATATTAAAGAAGTGGTTTCTTATTTTCAAGTTAAAAAAAATATAAAAATAAATTCTTTTTTCTAAAGGTTTATTTGTTTATTTGTTTATTTGAAAGTCAGAGTTACACAGAGAGAGAAGGAGAAACAGAGAGAGAAAAAGAGGGAGAGAGAGAGAGGTCTTCCATTTTCACTCCCCAATTAGCCATAATGGCCAGAGCTGTACCGATCTGAAGCCAGGAGCCAGGAACTTCCTCTGGGTCTTCCCATGCAGGTGCAGTAGCCCAATGACTTGGGCCATCTTCCACTGCTTTCCCAGGCCATAGCAGAGAGCTGGATTGGAAGTGGAGCAGCCAGGTCTTGAACCGGTGCCCATATGGGATGCCGGCATTGTAGGCAGCATCTTTTACCTGCTACATCACAGCACCAGCCCCTAAAAAAAGAAATTCTAAGAGCCACCGTTGTAGCACAGCAGGTTAAGCTGCCACCTGAGATGCCCACATCCCATATCAGAGTGCCAGTTTGAGTCCCGTGTGCTCTGCTTCCAATCCAACTCCCTGCTAATGTGCTTGGTCCCTACCACACACAGGGGAGTCCACGATGGAGTTCTGGGCTCCTAGCTTTGGCCTGGCCCAGCCCTGGCTGTTGAGTCCATTTGGGGAGTTCACCAGCAAACAGAAAATATTCTATCTCTCTCCCTCAAATAAATAAAATAAATATTTTTGATAAAATAAAAGAAATGCTAGTGTTTTGCTCCCCACAGCTCAGTGGATCATGTGGCACTTCTGGATTTGGAGTCCTGCACTAGGTCGAGTAGGTCCTAAGTATCTTTGGGTTCTGTATCTGTGGCTTCAACCAAGTGGAGTTCAGAGTGAATCAAGACGTAAGCCGTTCAAATGTCACTGCAGTTCCTGCCTGTATCATGGATGGGATTCTTCTGAGAATGTTAGGATAGGCTCGATTATGACACAGAGTCAGTTCAGGCATAAACCTTACTCTTCCATTGTGCTTGCTGCTGGTAATTTTATGCAGCAGAATAAAGAAAGCTATTCTATGCTTAGACTTGCATGCCAATAATTTTGATAACCTATGATATCAGTTATGTGACATCTTTCTATTCCTAACTTGATACCAGTAATTGATAAGGAATCTGTAGTTTGAATATATTTGAGTGATTTCCAATATACTTTAGTCTTTTTTGATTGGACCCAAACAAGAAGCATCGGTAAGCTTCAAGTAGCACCATGTGTTTTAGAAGCCTGAAGTCAATGAGATGAAACCTAGCACCAAGAACTGAAATACAAAGTAACTCATGGGAAAGGAATGTAAAGAAAAAGTCAGATATTTTGGCTAGAACATAATAATTGCGGGGCAGATAATTAGATTTCCCGGTTTTCAAATGTTTTAATTGCAATAAAAGGAAATTTTGATGTGCTATTTCAATGCTTAGTAGCAATTAAATGTGTAAATACAGGAATTTATTAAAACTGACCTATTTGCAGGGGATATGCTAAAGGCATTACAGGGAGCCAGTCAGATTATTGCTGAAATCCAAGAGACTCATCTTTGGTGAAAAGGACTATATAAAACAAAGACTGTTGAGTGGAAATGCCTGCTGGAGTAGAATTTTATTTATGAACTCCTGTGTATTACAGTGGTATGAATCTGCTCATTGTGAAGACTGGCTATAAACTGAAGTGTATACTGTGTATTGCAGAACAAATCTCCCATTTAATCCATATAATAAATGGCTGTTCTAAAGCTTTCCAGTATATACAAAATACATCAAGTCATCTTACTGCAGCTTTTTTCTTTGAACTTAGAAGGAACTGTTCATGTCTAGCTGTACAGTGCAGTTTCCCTATGGATGAGATGACCCGTGTAGCCTCTGTGCATAGCTGTAAAGCTGCTGCCATCGTCCTTGAAGAGGAAAGACACCGAGACCACCCTTCTTCATATGACTGTACCGCATGCACTCTGTAAACTGACCTGACTCTCAGATGTGGGTTGGCAAGTCAAGCCCCTCACCTAGAATCACTGCATCCCAACTGTTCTCCACTCTACAATTCCATTTGAGCATCTCTGCAACCTTTGACATGTTAGAAAGGAAGCTGAGGGAGAGGGCTCCAAGACGGTGGAATAGGGAGGGAGCTCACTGATAGTCTGGGAAAAGATAGTTTAATAAAAGTGGAGATACTGTAGTCTCAGGGAAGAGGTAGGGAAAATACTGCAGAGGAAACTCTTCCTGAATTAGTGGGACACAGTGGACCTACACGGGTGCCCACGGCTCGGGACCCCAGCTGCTGAGTCTACGCACCAGCACTGAAAAGGTCGGTGAGGCAAAACCACAGTAGCCTGAGACACTGGCAGAAAAGCAGCAGGAAGAGCCTAGAGAGAACGAGGCTTGAAGCCCCGCAGGGGAATGTACACCAGACTAACTAGAGGAGAGAAAGAAAAATAAAAGGGACCAGTACAGACACGATTCTCTCTCTCCACTCACCTTACAAAGGTGTGCAAGACAATAGAGAAAACGCCATTTTGGACATATGTAACAGCTGTGCCAGCTCAGGGTTGTGCTTGCACTCAGCTAAGCAGAAAATCCTGACTCTGGTGGGGAGAAATAACAGGAGACTAAGACCTAGTGAATGTGTGGAGCTTATGAACAGGGACTGTGAAAAAAAAAAAAACCTGCAGGTGTGTGGGAGAACTCACAGTGTGGCTGAGACGTGAGTAGTCTCGGTGGGAGACGCCACAAATTTGGGCAGCTTTAGCTACGCAGTGAGAGACATTGCTGGGGAATTTGAGCTTACACTGAGGACTGCACATATCCTTTGTGTGGTCCTTGGGACAGAGCAGACAAATATTATACCCACTGGGGCTAGTGCTCAGGCACTGATTGCCATCAAGGAGAAGAGCTCAGATGAGCAGAATTACTTCCCTTCTGAATAAGCGAGAGAGAGAGAGAGAGAGAGAGAGAGAGATTGATTGATTTACCATGCCAAACCTTGGTGTGTCACCTTTGGCACACCCTTAACCTTGAGGAACCAAACAGAGCTCTCTAGACACACCTACCACAAGCCTCTAGAGATTCACCAAAAGCAAACAGTCCACTTAATCTAGAGTCATAGTATAACGAGAAAAGCCACCACAGCGAGAGAAAAAAAAAAAAGAAACCAAAGATTATCTCCATAATGCCAAACAAACAAAAAAACCAAGGAAACAAGAACAAAAAAGACATCATGACGCTCCCAAATGAACATGACACACCAATACAAGATTATGAAGATGATGAGATAGAAGAAATGCAAGATACAGAATATTGAAAAATTATAAGAACATTAAGAAGTTATCAAAAAATGCATGAACTACAGAAATCCATACAGGACAGGACAGAAAACCTCTCTCGTGAAAATGAAATCTTAAGGAGGAATCAAAATGAAAGGAAGAATTTAGTAGAACATGAAGTTGAGATATTGAAGAGAAATCAAAATGAATTCAATAGAACAAATGAAAAACACATTAGAGAGCCTTAAAAGCAGAATCAGTGACGTAGAAGAGAGAATATTGTACTTGGAAGACAGAGCACAGGAAAGTATATAGTCAAACCAAAGAAAAGAAGAGGAAATTAGAAATCTAAAAATATTGTTAGGGGCCGGCGCTGTGGCTCAATAGGTTAATCCTCCACCTTGCGGCGCCGGCACACCGGGTTCTAGTCCCGGTCGGGGCACCGGATTCTGTCCCGGTTGCCCCTCTTCCAGGCCAGCCCTCTGCTGTGGCCCGGAGTGCAGTGGAGGATGGCCCAAGTGCTTGGGCCCCGCACCCTATGGGAGACCAGGAAAAAGCACCTAGTACCTGGCTCCTGCCATCGGATGAGCACGGTGCGCCAGCCGCAGCGCGCTGGCCGCAGCAGCCATTGGAGGGTGAACCAACGGCAAAGGAAGACCTTTCTCTCTGTCTCTCTCTCTCTCACTGTCCACTCTGCCTGTCAAAAAATATATATTGTTAGGAATCTACAGGATACTATTAAAAAACCCAACATTCGGGTTCTAGAAGTTCCTGAAGGCATGGAGAGAGAGAAAGGATTAGAAGGCCTTTTTAGTGAGATACTAGCAGAAAACTTCCCGGGTTTGGAGAAGGACAGAGACATCCAAGTACAGGAAGCACATAGGACCCCCAATAAACATGACCAAAAGAGATCCTCATGATGACACATTGTAATCAAACTCACCACAGTGAAACATAAAGAAAAGATCCTAAAATGTGCAAGAGAGAAACATCAGATTACTCTCAGAGGAGCTCCAATTAGACTCACAGCAGACTTCTCATCAGAAACCCTACAAGCTAGAAGGGAATGGCGAGACATAGCCCAGGTACTAAGAGAGAAAAACTGCCAGCCCAGAATATTATATCCTGCAAAGCTCTCATTTGTGAATGAAGGTGAAATAAAGACCTTTCATTGCAAACAGAAATTGAAAGAATTTGTCGCCACTCGTCCAGCCTGCAAAAGATGCTTAAAGATGTGTTACACACAGAAACACAGAAACATGGCCATCAATAGGAAAGAAGGTAAAGGAAGAAAATCTCCCAGTAAAAGACCACAGGAAGTTCAAAGCATACATTAGACATATCTTTGGGAAAATGGCAGGGCAAATTCACTACTTATCAATAGTCACATTGAATGTTAATGGCCTCAACTCTCCAGTTAAAAGGCACAGACTGGCTGAATGGATTAAGGGACAAAACCCATCTATTTGCTGCTTACAAGAAACACATCTTTCCAACAAAGATTCATGCAGACTGAAAGCGAAAGTTTGGAAAAAGATATTCCATGCCAACAGAAACCAAAAAAGAGCTGACGTGGCCAAGTTAATATCAGACAAAATAAACTTTAACACAAAAACTGTTAAGAGAGACAAAGAAGAGCACTATATAATGATTAAGGGATCAATTCAACAGGAAGATGTAACTATGATAAATGTATATGCACCTAATTACAGGGCATAGGTTTATTTAAAAGGAACTTAAAGGGAGACTTAGACTCCAATACAATAGTATTGGGGGACTTCAATACTCCACTTTCAGAATTAGACAGATCAAACAGACAGAAGATCAACAAGGAAACAGCAGATTTAATCGACACTATTGCCCAAATGGATATTACAGATATCTACATAACTTTTCATCCTATGCTTGGAAAATACACATTCTTCTCAGCAGTACATGGGACTTACTCTAGGGGTGACCACATACTAGGCCATAAAGCAAGTCTCAGCAAATTCAAAAGAATTGAAATCGTACCATGCATCTTCTCAGACCACAGTGGAATGAAGCTGGAAATTAGCAACTCAGAAATCCCTAGAGAGTATGCAAACACATGGAGACTGAACAACATGCTCCTGAATGAACACTGAGTGATAGAAGAAATCAAAAAAAGAAATCAAAAACTTTCTGGAAGTAAATGAGGATAACAACACAACATATCAAAACTTATTGAATACAGCAAAAGCAGTGTTAAGAGGAAAGTTTGTATCAATAGGTGCCTACATCAAGAAACTGGAAAGGCACCAAATAGATGAGCTTTCAATGCATCTCAAGGATCTAGAAAAATTGCAGCAAACCAGATCCAAAACTAGTAAGAGAAGAGAAATAATTATAATTAGAGAAGAAATCAACATAATTGAATCAAAAAATTACAAAAGATCAGCCAAATGGAGAGCTGGTTTTTTGAAAAAATAAACAAAATTGACACCCCATTGGCCCAACTAACTAAAAAAAGGAGAGAAAAGACGCAAATCAATAAAATCAGAGATGAAAAATGGAATGTAACAACAAACACCACAGAAATAAAAAAAGTCATCAGAAATTACTACAAGGACTTGTTTGCCAGCAAACTGGGAAATCTATCAGAAATGGATAGATTCCTGGACCCATACAACCTAGCAAAATTGAACCAGGAAGACATAGAAAACCTAAACAGACCCATAACTAAGACAGAAATTGAAACAGTAATAAAGGCCCTCCCAAAAAAGAAAAGCCCAGGACCAGATGGATTCACTGCTGAATTCTACCAGACATTTAAAGAACAACTAACTCCAATTCTTCTCAAACTATTCAGAACAATCGAAAAAGAGGGAATCCTCCCAAACTCTTTCTATGAAGTCAGCATAACCTTAATTCCTAAACCTGAAAAAGATGCAGCATTAAAAGAGAATTACAGACCACTTTCCCTGATGAACATAGATGCAAAAATCCTCAATAAAATTCTGGCCAATAGAACGCAACAACACATCAGAAAGATCATCCACCCAGACCAAGTGGGATTTAACCCTGGTATTCAGGGATGGTCCAACGTTCACAAATCAATCAATGTGATACACCACATTAACAGACTGCAGAAGAAAAACCATATGATTATCTCAATAGATGCAGAGAAAGCAAACTGGGTATAGAAGGAACATTCCTCAATACATGTTGCAGTTGATTTCTCAACAATGTTGCAGTGGATTCATTTCTGAGAGGAGCAGCGTGGTGGGGGCAAGAGGCGCGGAGTCAACACACAGACCCCGGGAGTCGGGTGAAAGCAGGCTTGAGGCGAGCAGCCCGCAGACTCGTTTATTACAGTTGGTACAACATCTTATATAGCCAAGACCAGCCAATCTGGTCAAGGGGCGGTCTATGCCCCAACCAATCACAGCCTATTGTCAGGCAGTTTCCAAAGCCATCCAATCACAGCCTGTTACCAGGCAGTTTCAAATCCATCCAATCATAGCCTGTTGCCAGGCAGTTTCCAAAGCCATCCAATCATAGCCTGTTGCCAGGCAGTTTCAAATACATCCAATCACAGCCTGTTCCTAGGCAGTTTCCAATCCATCCAGTCACAGCCTGTTCCCAGGCAGTTTCCAATCCATCCAATCATAGCCTGTTGCCAGGCAGGCTCCATTGCCAGGTGGGTTTCAAAGCCATTCCTGAGTAACTGATGCTCGCTTGCCAGTGGCCACCTTGGCATGGCCTTCTCATTCCACCACAAATACAACCAAAGCAATTTATGAAAAACCCACAGCCAGAATCCTATTGAATGGGGAAAACTTGGAAGCAGTTCCACTGAGATCTGGTACCAGACAAGGATGCCCACTCTCACCACTGCTATTCAATATAGTTCTGGAAGTTTTAGCCAGAGCCATTAGGCAAGAAAAAGAAATTAAAAGGATACAAGTTGGGAAGGAAGAAGTCAAACTATCCCTCTTTGCAGATGATATGATTCTTTATTTAGGGGATCCAAAGAACTCTACTAAGAGACAATTGGAACTCAAAGAAGAGTTTGGCAAAGTAGCAGGATATAAAATCAATGCACAAAAATCAACAGCCTTTGTATACACAGGCAATGCCATGGCTGAGAAAGAACTGCTAAGATCAATCCCATTCACAATAGCTACAAATACAATCAAATACCTTGGAATAAACTTAACCAAGGACATCAAAGATCTCTACAATGAGAATTACAAAATCTTAAAGAAAGAAATACAAGAGGATACCAAAAATGGAAAAATCTTCTATGCTCATGGATTGGAAGAATCAATACCATCAAAATGTCCATTCTCCCAAAAGCAATTTATAAATTCAATGCGATCAAAGACATTCTTCTCAGATCTGGAAAAAATGATGCTGAAATTCATATGGAGGCACGAATAGGTAAAGCGATATTGTAAAACAAAAACAAAGCCAGAGGCATCACAATACCAGATTTCAGGACATACTACAGGGCAGTTATAATCAAAACAGCATGGTACTGGTACAGAAACAGATGGATAGACCAATGGAACAGAATAGGAACACCAGAAATCAACCCAAACATCTACAGCCAACTTATATTTGATCAAGAATTTAAAACCAATTCCTGGAGTAAGGACAGTCTATTCAAAAAATGGTGCTGGAAAAACTGGATTTCCACATGCAGAAGCATGAAGCAAGACCCCTACCTTACACCTTACACAAAAATCTACTCAGCATGGATTAAAGACCTAAATCTATGACCCAACACCATCAAATTATTAGAGAACATCAGAGAAACCCTACAAGATATAGGTACAGGCAAAAACTTCTTGGAAAAGTCCCTGGAGGCACAGGCAGCCAATGCTAAAATTAACAATTGGGATTACATCAAATTGAGAAGATTCTGTACTGCAAAAGAAACAGGAAAGTGAAGAGGCAACCAACAGAATGGGAAAAAATGTTCACAGACTATGCAACTGATAAAGGATTAATAACCAGAATCTACAAAGAGATCAAGAGACTCCACAACAACAAAACAAACAACCCACTTAGGAGATGGGCCAAGGACCTCAAAAGATATTTTTCAAGAGGAAATCCAAATGGCCAACAGACACATGAAAAAATGTTCAAGATCACTAGCCATCAGGGAAATGCAAATCAAATCTACAATGAGGTTTCACCTCACCCTGGTTAGAATGGCTTACATACAGAAATCTGCCAACAACAGATGCTGGTGAGGATGTGGGGGAAAAGGGGACACTGACCCACTGTTGGTGGGAATGCAAACTGGTTAAACCACTATGGAAGTCAGTCTGGAGATTCCTCAGAAACTTGAATATAACCCTACCATACAATCCAGCCATCCCACTCCTTGGAGTTTACCCAAAGGAAATTAAATTGGCAAACAAAAAAGCTGTCTGCACATTAATATTGATTTCAGCTCAATTCACAATAGCTAAGACCTGGAATCAACCTAAGTGCCCATCAACAGTAGACTGGACAAAGAAATTATGGGACACGTACTCTATAGAATACTATACAGCAGTCAAAAACAATGAAATCCGGTCATTTGCAACAAGATGGAGGAATCTGGAAAACATCATTCTGAGTGAATTAAGCCAGTCCCAAAGGGACAAATATCATATGTTCTCCCTGATTGCTGACAACTGAGCACCTAAAAGGAAACCTGTAGAAGTGAAATGGACACCATGAGAAACAATGACTTGATCAGCCTTGTCCTGACTGTCGAGGAACAACTTACTACTTTATTCCTTTTAGTATTTTTGTTCCACTTAATACCATTGGTTGAACTCTTTAATTAACACACAATTATTCTTAGTTGTTTAAATTTTAACTGAAAAGTGATCCCTGTCTAATATAAGAGTGGGAATAAGAGAGGGAGATGTACAGTTTGGCACATGCTCAATTGGTCTTACCCCTAATGGTAGAGTTAGAAACGTGCCAGGGGATTCCAATTAAATCCCATCAATGTGGCATGTACCAATGCCATTTCACTAGTCCAAGTGATCAATTTCAGTTCATGATTGATCACACTGATAGGTCTAGGAGTCAAAGGGATCACACAAACAAGACTGGTATCTGCTAATACTAACTGATAGAATTAAAAAGGAGAGAACAATCCAACATGGGAAGTGGGATACACAGCAGACTCATAGAATGGCAGATGCCCTAAACAGTACTCTGGCCTCAGAATCAGCCCTTAAGGCATTCGGATCTGGCTGAAAAGCCCATGTGAGTGTTTCAGGCATGGAAATCCAAGACACTCTGGCAAAAAAAAAAAAAAAAGTGACCTAAATGAAAGATCTCTGTGAGTGACATCCCAGTGGAAAGTATGGGCCATCAAAGAAGGAGGTACCTGTCTCTGAAGGGAGGAAAGAACTTACACTTTCACTATGACCTTGTCTAAAGAAGATCAGAGCTGGCGACCTCAAAAGGCTTCCATAGCCTTGGCAGCTCATGACAAGAGCCTCGGGTGATTACTGATGTCCTAAATAAGAGTGTCAATCGTTAAATCAACAACAGGAGTCACTGTGCACTTATTCCTCATGTAGGATCTCTGTCCTTAGTGTGTTGTACAATGTGAACTAATGCTATAACTAATACTCAAACAGTACTTTACACTTTGTGTTTCTGTGTGGGTGCAAACTGTTGAAATCTTTACTTAGTATATACTAAATTGATCTTCTGTATATAAAGATAATTGAAAATGTGTCTTGATGTGAATCGAATGGGAGATGGAGTGGGAGATGGGATTGTTGCAGGTGGGAGGGAGATTATGGGGGGAAAAGCTGCTATAATCCAAAAGTTGTACTTTGGAAATTTATATTTATTAAATAAAAGTTAAAAAAAGAAAGGAAGCTGAATGCACAGTGATGGCGGAGTGCATCCTGTGTAGTCATGGAGCCCTTCTATTTATGGGTCTACACTCCCCTAGTGCATTAAAAATGAAAATATTTTATTTTTACTTAAACCTGGAATTTGAATATGAACCCCAATGTCCTGCATTAAAAACAATGATCAATACTCAATGGTCTAATAAGACTTGGGAATAGGACCCAATGATGACCAACCTACTTTCACCTTAATTTGCAACTACATTATTGGTTGTTAAGATCTAAAATGAGACCCTTATCCCAAGAACCACTCTGTGAAAATACCAGTAGAACCTTGTAACAGAAAAACATGCAGACACACATGCTCTCCTAAAGGCTCACAATGAAACTGCACAGAGGGAGGATTGGGTTTTAGAACATAAACATTTTATGAAAATTCCCTAGGCGATTCTTAGGATGAACCACCTTACAAATTTTTAGATAGGAATAGAAATTGTTAAGACATCCACTTCCATGTCATGCCAACAGGTAACACATTAAACAAATTATATACTACAGATTCTACTGATTTTACACATAAAAAACTCCAAATCTGTCTGCTACATGATATGGGACTACTTTGAACTGTTAACAGTACCATCCTGAGAGGATACATGGTATCAACATGTTTGTTGTAACACTTAATCTGTCATAATTCCACATCAGTTTTGAAATTATAGCCATCTTTGATTTACTCTTTTAGATAATCAGATGACTTCCATTCTAGACTTTCAAATTTCTAAGGGAAAAATACTTGGAATGCACCTTTCTCCAGCATATCAAACAGGTCACAAATTGAAAATGTGGGCTTTAAAGACATGTCATGGTAATGTACTTGCTAGTACTACACACCTTGTACAAAGAAAAACAGGCAAGAAACTTATGGAAAGAGAATAATTTTTCCTGCGTGAAGTTCTGGAATGTAGAGATAATCTCTGAATTTCCCTGTATGTTCTTGTGCTGTAAATAAAACTGTTTCTATGAAATGGCAAAATAGGCCAGCGCCGTGGCTCACTAGGATAATCCTCCACCTGCGGTGCCGGCACCCGGGGTTCTAGTCCCGGTCAGGGCGCCGGATTCTGTCCTGGTTGCTCCTCTTCCAGTCTAGCTCTCTGCTGTGGCCTGGGAAGGCAGTGGAGGATGGCCCAAGTGCCTGGGCCCTGCACCCACATGAGAGACCAGGAGAAGCACCTGGCTCCTGGCTTCGGATCGGCATAGCGCTGGCTGTAGCGGCCATTTGGGGGGTGAACCAACGGAATGAAGACCTCTCTCTCTCTCTCTCTCTCTCTCTCACTGTCTAACTCTGCTTGTCACAAAAAAAGAAATGGCTAAATAAAACTGACATATTTGAGTTTTTTTTAAAAAGGAAAAAAAGAAAATATTTGGGGAAAAAACTGCATCCATACTGAATGTATGGATGTCATTATTCTCTAAACAATACAATTTAATAACTATTTATGTAGTTTTAACATTAGCTATGATAAGTAATCTAAAGATGATTTAAAGTATATGGGAGGATATGTTTAGGTTCTGTGCAAATATTATGTGTTTTAAATTTCAAACAAATGTTTGAGAAGTAAAGAGAGAGTGTGTGTGTGTGTGTGTGTGTGTGTGTATGTGTGTGAGTGTGTGCATTCTCATCTGCTGGTTCACTCCCCAAATGTCCACAATGGCCAGGGTTGTGCCAGGACTGAATCTGGAAGTCAGCAACTCAATCCAGGTTTCCCATGTGGATGGCAGGAACCCAACCACTTGAGGCATCATCAATGCCCTCCCAGGATCTGCATTAGGAGGAAACTAGAGCTAGGCATGAAATCCAGGGACTTGCATGTGGGGCCCAGGCGTCTTTTTTTTTTTTTTTTGACAAGCAGAGTTGGCAGTGAGAGAGAGACAGAGAGAAAGGTCTTCCTTTTGCCGTTGGTTCACCCTCCAATGGCCGCCATGGCCGGCGCACAGCGCTGATCCAATGGCAGGAGCCAGGTGCTTCTCCTGGTCTCCCACGGGGTGCAGGGCCCAAGCACTTGGGCCATCCTCCACTGCACTCCTGGGCCACAGCAGAGAGCTGGCCTGGAAGAGGGGCAACCAGGACAGAATCCGGTGCCCCAAACAGGACTAGAACCTGGTGTGCCGGCGCCACAAGGTGGAGGATTAGCCTATTGAGCCATGGCGCCGGCAAGGGGCCCAGGCGTCTTAACCAGTGTCTTAATTGCTAGGCCAGATATCCCCCTCGTATGCCGCTTTATACAAGGAACTTGAGTGACTGTGCATGTTGGTATGTGTGATGGTCCTGGACCCAATCCCATGCCAATACAGAGGAATGACTATTCCATGAAACATAGCCAACGAGTAGATAGTGTGAAGGAGACTTGGCCAGCACCTTTTCATACGCCCAGGATTCACCCTGATGCTTGTTTATTCTCCCACAGTTCTGACTTCAGCTCAGAGAGCCTATGCAAGTGCCTCGTTTCTGCAAACCTGCAGGCATTAATCTCCACTAGTTAACACTGGTGCTTAAATTCAGAGATAAACTAATCATAAAGAACGTTACTGCAATTTTTTTCAAGGGTGCTTGCTTATCTTAGAGAACCAAAAGAGCAGAAGTCAATGGAGATTTCAGGAGAAAACACTTCTGAGGTATTTCTTGTGTGCCTATCGTTGCTGTAGCCACTTTTACATACGTTATCTTTAATCACATACCTGTAATCTGTGCAACAAGTCTCGCAGTAAATGTTAATAGCACATGGGGAGAACAATATGTTCTCCTAGCACCATGCCTGGCATAGGTGAGTGCTCAATAAATATTTAGTGACCTAATCTTCTATTCCAATTTTTATTAAAGTTACCCTTCATGAAATAGGAGTTGGAAGAATGAAAATGTTTGCAATCAGTCACTTGCAGAAATAAACCCTTTCTGCAAGAGTGGTACAGAATGAGTTAGGATATCATGATAGCTCCTGCAATATAAATACCCAAACTAACGGTTGCTCTCATAAGGTGGGACTTTATTCTAATTCACATATGGGTCTCAACTGTTATGGTGGGCTCTACTCTTCAAAGTTGCCGGGGTTCAGGCTGCTTCTATCTCATTGCACCATCGGCTCTCCAAGCTTATTCTCATCTTTATGATTAGATCATGGGTTCACTGTTTATCTTCATTTCAATAAGGGTAAAAGGGCATGCAGTGGACATACCCCTTCCCTTTAAGGACTCAGTTCAGTGGTAGGCCATACCACTTCCACTTACCTTCTTCCATTGGCAAAAACTCATCTTTCTCTCTGTGTCATATAGCCACACTTAACCACAAGAAAGGCTGAGCAATGCCTTTATTCTGGGCAACCATGCGCCAGCCAAGTTCTGTGTGTTCCATTACTGTAAGAGGGGAGGAGAGAACAGAGATGGAGAGCAAGCACTAGTCTCTGCCACAGGCACCTCGTCAACAGTTTTTAATGGTGACCTGCCAGTGACCTGGGCATGACACTGAAGCATCTTCTGACTTCTAGGCAAAAGCCTAAGGGACTTCCTAAAATCTCTACAAGAAGACATCAGTCTTCAAAGCAATGAAGCTGGGACTGTGTCAGTCATCACAATATCATGGTGCCTAAACGGGATTTATTGAAAGAACCAATGAATGGTGAGAATGGGTCCATTTAGACCTTGTTGAGGAATTACCTTTCCCAGACCAGCGGCTCTGTATAAATCCTGGGAAGAAACACCTTGAGAACAGAGATGGGTACATTGGTATAGTGGAGCTTGGCTATAACCTCAGATCACATGACCCTTTGTTTACTACTGTGAAATGAAAGCAGTGTTTGAGATTCCCTAAGTAACCTTTCTTTTTGAGGAGAGAATATGTTAAACAGTCAATCTATAGACTCCATTGACTTGAGAGCTAAACAGTCAATCCCTATGCTCCATTGACTTGGCAGGTACATTTCCCAATATGGCACTTTGCTCTTTTAAACAGTCTCTTGGAATCTTGCCCAGTGTGACTCAGTCTCCCAGATTTCTTTTCTCATTAATTCACTCAACTAATATTTATTTGGCATTTGCTGTGGGCTGGGTGTTGTACTAGTTACGGGAGCACTCTGAGATGGAATGATAATATTGAATTCCTAACCCATCTATCCCAAGATGTATCCCAAAATGATCATCAAATGTGTGGGCTTTCCCTGGGATTGGTACAGAGATCGCTCAAGCCAGTGCCACTGACTGATCATAGCCACAAAGTACATCACTTAATCTAGCATGATCAAGTGGAATCCATGTGAAGCGGTCTGAACATCACCCTCTTCGTACCTCCCCCAAACTGAGAGGTGTACAATACCCTCCACATGGTGTGCTTAAATAAAGAAATAAATGTGTGAAAGCCACTTTAAAATTATGCACAGTTGTATCCCAGAGAGCTTCAGGTGGCACTTTGTAGTAGTATCAATTTTAGGAGTTTTATTTGCTGCATTTAAGGGCACTGATACCTGCAAAATCTAGTTCATTTGCTTATTTTTATTTTTATTATTTATTTGAAAGGCAGAATTACAGAAAAAGGTGGAGAAAGACAGACACTGGTTCACTCCCCAAAATGGCCACAACGGCCGGAGCTGAGCTGATCCGAAGCCAGGAGCCAGGAGTTTCTTCCAGGTCTCCTATATAGGTGCAGGGGCCCAGGAATTTGGGGCATCCTCTGCTGCTTTCCCAGGCGCATTATCAGGGAGCTGGATTGGAAGTGGAGCAGCCAGGACTCAAATCAGTGTCCATATGGGATGCTGGTGCTGCAGGCTGGGGTTTTAACCCACTGCACCACGGAGCTAGTCCCAGTCTAGTTCATTTGTGTAAGTGAAAACCATAGGCAGTTATCTGGCCAACCATCTGAAATGCTGAACATATTTAGTGTGTACTCTACCTTCATTACTTCTGGCAAGATATTCTGCCTTAGCACTAAATTGTACTCATTTTCTTTACTTTCCTATTTGTTACATGTTTGAATTCTGAGGACCAGATGAGATTAGACTATATTACCTTTCTGGAAATAGCAAAAGAAAAATAGTGTAGGCAAAACATTTTGTTAAACGTTGGCCAAATGTTATTTTTTGTGCCATGGTCCACTTAGAAAAGTGTAGTTCAATTTTAGTACAAATTATTTTCCAGTGTAGATTTATGTCCCCTTTCTGGAATGGGGGGGGGAGTATCGTATCTTTACTGGTGCAGAATTTCATGCATATGGGGTATAGCAAGCAATGAGATAATGTGATATTTTTAAATGGCAAATGAACAAACATGGTAGTTCCCAGCCTTGAGGATCCAGTTTCTTTTACTAATAAACTGATTAGCAAATTTTACTGATTCACATGGGCTCAAGTCCTGACTTTGCCACTTAGTAACAGCATAAATTGCCTACTTACCTCGAGCAAGCAACTTAAATAGACCTCAATTTCCTTATGTGTAAAATGAGGATAATAGTAGTGATTCTTATTAAAAATGAATTAGAACTGCATGTGAAGTGTTTTTGCACAGTACACGGCAATGAGTAAGTACTTTTAGATACTCGATATTATTATCATTAGATGGATTCTTAGCAGAGAGAATCTAGTCCATTCCTAGATGAGAAGTGGAGAGGCCGTTGGTTACAGAGACTTGTGGGGGCAGAATGGACCGCTGGGAATGACAACTAGATTATAGGATGACAAATTATTTTAGCACATCCGAGGGAGATAAGTAGCTTGTATCAAAATGAGGGTGTAAGGGGCCGGCATTGTGGCCCAGTGGGTTAAGCTGCCTCCGGCAACACCAGCATCCTGTGTCAAAGCACAGGTTCAAATCCCAGCTGTTTCGCTTCCAGTCTAGCTCCCTGCTAATGCACCTGGCACCCATGTGGGAGACCTGAATGGATTTTCAAATTCCTGGCTTTGGCCTGGCCCAGTTCTGGTGATTGCAGCCATTTGGGAAATGAACCAGTGGATGAGATCTCTCTCTCTCTCTCTCTCTCTCTCTCTCTCTCTCTCTGCCAATCTGCCTTTCAAGTAAATAAAAATAAATCATTTTAAAACCTGAGGGTGCTGGGGCCAGGGCCCTGGTTCACTTGGTTAATCCTCCACCTGCAGCGCTGGCATCCCATATGGACACAGGTTCTAGTCCCAGCTGCTCCTCTTCCAGTCCAGCTCTCTGCTGTGGCCCGGGAAGGCAGTGGAGGATGGCCCAAGTGCTTGGGCCCCTGCCGCCTGCATGGGAGACCAGGAGGAAGCACCTGGCTCCTGGCTTCGGATCGGTGCAGCGCCATCTGTAGCGGCCATTTGGGGAGTGAACCAGTGGAAGGAAGACCTTTCTCTCTGTCTCTCTCACTGTCTATAACTCTACGTGTCAAAATAAACTTTAAAAAAATAAAATATGAAGTATAAAAAAAAACTGAGGGTGCCAAAAGGCAAAAGGTGAAATTAGATTGGAGAGTTGTCAAGCGCTGTTCCAGGGAAAAGAGCAGGTGGGGATAGGGGACACAAGTTGCAAGCAGTGTCCTGGTTTCTCCAGAGCTTGGTGACAAGACCTCTGCAAATGGCTCCTTTCCTCTTGTTTTCACACCACACTCATCAAGCAACCTTTTAAATTTACTTCCCAAATAGCTTGATTCTGGGTTGGAGATGGGTCCTGGGTAAGGCCACAGATATTGTAGTAACTAGAAAGGGCTATTCACAACTGCATAGTAATATGTGGGTATTCTGGTTTACATGTCCTGTCTGCTTCAATGGAAGCTATCACCAAGAGTAGTGCAATCTGTCGGTGTACTGAGTATGTATCTAGGAGGGGGGAGTACTGTGGCTTGATGATTTGTTCCTTCTGAAACTCAAATTGAAATGTGGTGCCCAGACACTGTGGGGCAGTCGGTTAAAGCCCCAGCCTGCAGCGTTGGCATCCCATATGGGGAGCGGTTTGAATCCCAGCTGTTCCATTTCCAATCCAGCTCCCTGCTAATGTGCTTGGGAAAGCAGCCAAAGATGGCCCAAGTGCTTGGGCCCTTGCACACATATGGGAGACCCAGAAGAAGCCCCTGGCTCCTGGATCTGGAGTAACACAGCTCCCACCATTGCAGCCATTTGGGGAGTGAACCAGCAGATAAAAGACCTCTCTCTCTCTCTCTCTTTCCTCCTCCTCCTCCTCTCTGTAACTCTTTCAAATAAATAATTTTTTTAAAAAAAGAAATTTGGTCCCCAATAAAACAGCAATAAGAGGTAGTGGGGCCTTTAAGAGGTAAGTCAGGGGCTGGCACTGTGGCGCAGCGAGTTAACGCCCTGGCCTGAAGCACCAGCATCCCATATGGGCACTGGTTTGAGTCTCGGCTACTCCACTTCCGAGCCAGCTCTCTGTTGTGGCTTGAGAAAGCAGTAGAAGAGGGCCCAAGTCCTTAAGTCCATGGGCCCCTTTATCCGTGTGGGAGACCCAGAGGAAGTTCCTGGCTCCTGGCTTTGGATCGGCGCACCTCCAGCCATTGTGACCAATTGGAGAGTGAACCATAGCGGATGGAAGACCTCTCTCTCTCTCTCTCTGCCTCTCCTCTCTCTGTGTAACTCTGACTTTCAAGTAAATAAATAAATCTTTATTAAAAAAAGAGGTAAGTCAGTTATTAAGAAGGATTGCTACTTTCTCCCCAGAGTGGGTTCATACTGGGAGAGCTGGTTGCTGTAAAGTGGCGCTGCCCTTGGCAGCCTGTGCTTCCACTTTCCACCTTGAGTTGAGGCAGCACAACATCAGACGCCAAGCAATGGCTAGATCCACATTCTTGGACTTCTCAGCCTCCAAACCATGAGAGAAATAAACTTTCCTTTCTTTTTAAGATTCTATTCATTTATTTGGAAGGTTGAGTTACAGACAGAGAGAAAGGTCTTCCACCTGCTGGCTCACTCCCCAGATGACCATAATGTTCAGGGCTGAGGCAGGCTGAAGCCACGAACCAAGAGCTTCTTCCAGGTCTCCACGCAGGTGCAGGGGCCCAAGGACTTGGGCCATCTTCCACTGCTTTCCCAGGCCACAGCAGAGAGCTGGATCAGAAGTGGAGCTGCTGGGACTTGAACTGGTGCCCATAGAGGATGCCGATGCTGCAGGCCGGGTCTTTACCTACCTTGTCACAGCACCGGCCTCACCTCCTCCTTCTTGTTCCCGGATGAAACACAGGTGCATCATGGGAAAGCAGGTATACTGGATTGACAAGTACAGAGTGGAATTATGGTGTAGGGCTAGAGGCAGAAATTGAAAGAAAAATATTCTGACTCAACTAGTCCTACCTAACTTTGCTGCCTATCTCCTCCAGGTCAGCAGTATCTAACTTCAGCTTCCCTGTCTCTCTTCTTCTTACCCCCAAACCAATCACCTCATACATTCCTATCAAATGCTTAGCTCCCTTGCCTCCTTTTCCTTCCCTCTCTTTCTCTCTTCTCCCTCCAGACCTCTCAGGGTAAAACCAATTCTCTCTCTCTCTCTCTCTCTCTCTCTCTCTCTGTCTCATGCTCAAGAGAGAAAGGAAGAAAGGACAGATGCAGATACAAGGATATTTATAAATTTGGTGTAGTTCTTAGTTTGATGGCTTCTCTTCTTTGGCCTTTATTAATTTTTTAAAGATTTATTTATTTATTTGAAAGGCAAAGTTATAGAGAGAGAGGGAGAGAGGGAGAGAGGGAAAGGGAAAGAGAGAGAGAGATCTTCCATCTGCTGGTTCACTCCCCAAATGACCAGAACAGTCAGAGCTGGGCCAGGCCAAAGCCAGGAGCCAGGAGCTCCATTTGGTTTTCCCACGTGGATGCAAGGGCCCAAGTACCTGGGCCATCTTCTGCTGCTCTCCCAGGTGCACTAGCAAGATGTTAGATAGGAAGTGGAGCAGCTAGAACACAAACCAGCACTCATGGGATGCCAGTGTCACAGGCTGTGACAACCCACTGTACTACAACATCGGCCCCTTGGCCTTTATTAACTACAAAAATAGCATATGGTTGTTATAAACAATTTTGTTCTAATCGTTGTCCTTAATTATAATCCCTAGAGGTAAATGCAGTCCTTTGTTTAGTATGCATCCTTACATATGGCAGTTGACATATCTTCCCTACCCCAGACCTGAGAAGCTCAACGCTGTCTCCAAGATGTCCATTTTCTTATGGTCACTTGCTCACTTTTGGCTTGAAGAACCTGCTGTTGGTGATTCACTCTGTACTCCATTTCTATCTTACTTCCTCCTTTCTCTGAAGCAACTTCTACAGAATACTCAGTCTCTCTTCCTTAACCAAAATCATTTGCAAAAGACATTTTTGTATAGCAGACTTTACTGAAAACTTGGATCAGTGCAGGGGAATTGAAATCATGGCAATACTAAGAAAACTTAACTCTCAATGTTTGATACCCTTGCCGTTAAAATCATGTGCCCACTTCCCTAATAGAAAAAATATCCCTGTCTTCCTACCATCTTGACCAAATCCCCAGCACCTCAATGTCTACCTTGTAAGAGGCTTATCAAGATGTTTTCCTTAGGGGCTGGCACTGTGGCACAGAAGGCGAAGCCTCTGCCTGCACTGCCAGCATCCCATATGGGTGCCAGTTCAAGTCCCAGCCGCTCCTCTTCTGATCCAGCTCTCTGTGAATGCACAAGGAAAGCAGCAGAAGATGACCCAAGTGCTTGGGTCTCTGCACCTATATGGGAGACCCAGAAGAAGCTTCTGGTTCTTGGCTTTGGCCTGGCCTAGCCCCAGCTGTTGTAGCCATTTGGGGAGTGAACCAGTGGATGGAAGATCTCTCTCTCTCTCTCTCTCTCTCTCTTTCTCTCCTTCTTTCTCTATCTATGCCTTTCAAATAAATAAATAAATCTGTTTTTAAAAGATATTTTCATCAGAACAATTCATTTCTCTCCCTGAGGAAACACTAGCATTAAACTCTACTATTAAAATACTCCACCACATACAGGTACAGATACAGGATTTTAATATTTTGTTCTATTGTCCACAAGATGGGATTATATGGTACTTAATATTCTGCAGTTTGCTTCTTTCACCTAATTATATTTAATGGCTATCTTTCTACACCAGCCCATGTCAATCTACCTTATTATTTATAGAGTACAAGGCTATTATATGGCTGGGTCACACTTCATTAATCACTCCTATGTTGATGTGTATTTAGGTTATGACTGTGTCTGCATGTTAAAGACAATGCTCTGATGAATATCCTTTTATATAAAACTTTACACAGTTGTTTGTTTCTTTAGGAACATCTCCCAAAAAGGAATACTTGGGACAAAAGGTATGTGCACAGACCATGTCCTACTGGCCCCTATGAAGGCCATTTAAATCTACATTCCAATCTATGGTATCTGGGCATACCTCTCTCACCATACTCTTTTTAACTCCAGAAAGCAATCTTTGCTCAGTGTTAACTTCTTGGTTTTTTTATTTAATTATTTTGAAACAGTTACAGAGAGAGTAGAGAGACACACAGAGGTCTTCCATCCACTGGTTCACTCCCCCAGATGGCTACAATGGCCAGTGCAGAGCAGGCCGAAGCCAGGAGCCAGGAAGGACCTTCATCCAGGTCTCCCATATGGATGGTAGGGGCCCAGGCACTTGGGCCATCTTCCACTGCTTCCCCAGGCACATTAGTCAAGAGCTGGATCAGAAGTGGAACAGCAGGGACATGTACCAGCATCCATATGGGAAGCCAGCATTGCAGGTGACAGCTTTACCTGTACCACAATGCCAACCACAAACATCTGGTTTTGAAAGTATCAGTGAAATGGAATGGCTTTTCGTGGTCCATGGGCCATTTGTGTTGCCTCTGTGAATTGCCTCATTATGCTTTTTGTCCACCCACCACTCCCATGCCATTAGTGTTTTAAAGGGCCCCTGCTCTCAGCCCCCTGCACTAATGTCAGACTCAAAACCAGGTTCAAAATACTCTTCTACCACTTCAGGCTCCAATTGCATTACTTGTTTGAGTTGTCCTATTTCATGTAATATAGTTTCTGTCATTCTAAATATAAAAGCATACCTTTTAAAGAGTTACTTTTAAATTTTGATGTAACATATAATATTTGCATTTATTTTTTTTTTCATTTGTCTGAAAGGTAGAGAGAGAGAGAGAGAGAGAGAGAGAGAGACTTCCCATCTGCTACTACACTCCCCAAATGCCTGCCACAGCCAGTACTGGGGCAGGCCAAAGCCAGGTCTCCCACATAGGTAGCAGAGGCCCAAATACTTGAGCCATCACCTGCTGCCTCCCAGGGTGCATATTAGCAGGTTGCTGGAATCAAGAGCACAGCTCAGGCCAACCCAGGCACTCTAATATGAAATGCAGGCATCCAAATGCCTAACTCTTCCATGAATGTTTTGAAATCTACTCATATTTAGAAAAATGGAAAACATAATGGCATGTTAATGTAACCATTAAGAAGTTTAGAGTACTACAGTTCCACCTTTGTTTAACTTCTGCATGTTTTTGCTAAATTTGCAATCACAGTCGGGGTGTAACTCAGTGCCTCCCTTTTGACATTGACCATTGGATCTTTATTAACCCAGGGCGTTTCTCATCAACCCCACATCCATTTGCATTCCCTTGCTCCCTGAACACAAATCCCAGCCTATGGTTAAGGTTCTGGTTTTGGGCGTTAGTACAGGAGACTTGGACTCCATGACTTAAAGGAATCCCAAGTTTGTTTCTTCCCCCTGTTCCCCAGAGCCAACATTTCCTCCCATCTTCCCCAGGGAGGATGCAGGTGTAAACACGGTTACAGAGCAGTCGCAGGGCCTGAGGCAAGTCTACAGGGGCAAAGCTCCTTTGTTTGGGCTGGCAGCCAACCCTCTGAAACAGGCTGGAGCTGGCCCAGCTCAGGCTGCAGATCAGGAAGTCAAAAGCCCAGCAGAGAAATCATTCTGCAGGAAAAGACATCTGTAGAAAGTAATCTGTTTCAATAAATGTTAAAGGGGATGGAAAAAAGAATATTACACAGTATGGATCAGCATCACTCCAGTTCTATGCGTGTGTCTGGATGTGTGTCAATTGTCATATATAGAACTCTAATACAAATGAATTCACCAGAACCTTGACGGTGCTATCTCTGAGTGAGGGAATTGTAAGTAATTTGACTTCCTTCACTACAATAGTCTAATATTTTAGAGATTTTTTTCTAGACATTTTTCTAATCTGTAATAAATCTATACTTCTCTTATAACCAGAGAAAATGGACACTATTGTTTTAAAAAGCAGGTTGTTGCTTTCCACGGGCCCCAGTGTCATCTGTTGTACTGAGCACTTGGGAGCCAGTGGGTTCAGATCTCTGGCTTCACTTCCAAAAGGGAGCTTAGCCTCCTAGGACCACCGTAACAGAATCTCACACTTCTGGAGACTGCAAGTCCCAGAGAAGGGTCAATTTTTAAAGGTTATTATTATTATTACTAGAAAGGCAGAGTGACAGAGAGAGGGAGGGACAGAGAGACCTTCCATCTGCTGGTTCTCTCCCCCAAAGGGCCACCACGGTGAGGACTGGGTCAGGCCAAAGCCAGGAGCCGGGAGCTCCATCCAGGTCCCCCACGTGGGTGGCAGGGACCCAAGCAGAGGGGCCATCACCTATTGTCTTCCCAGGTGCATCAGCAGGGAGCTGGACGGGACGCAGAGCAGTAGGGACTAGAACCAGCGCTCTGATGTGGGATGCCAGTGTCACAAGCGGCAGCACACTGGCCCCCAGATGGAGCTTTCTCCTGGCATGGAAGTGGCATAGCCTCTTTCTCCCCGGTCCTTGCAGAGAACATGAGGAGTAGGGAGAGGGAGCTGGGGAGGTATTGGATCAGAGCCCCAGCCTTACAACCTCAATTAACTGCGAATCTCTCCTTAGTCCAAATACAGTCATATTGGGCTGCCAGACCTTAACCCAGTGAATTTTGGGAGAACACAAATATTGAGTCACAGCAAAAAGAAAGGGACAGATCTACCTATTCTATGCCAGGCAGTTTCACACATAATCTCATGAAATGCCCATGGTGATCTGGCAAGATAGGTGTAGTTTTTCCACTGTATATGTCTCAATAGCCACAGTAACATTTAGTAATTATGGACCATGTGGAAGGCACAGGGCTGTGGGAGATCCTTGTTTAGTAGAAGGAAGAGAGAAGTGATAGGAAGAAAGCCTATTGAAATCATTGCTTGTAGTTACGTGGAAGGTAAAACATGTAAGTGATGGGTGTTTCAGTTTACGACAGTTTATGATGAGGGTGTGGGCTCATTTTGTTTCCTGATGCTTATAGCAAAATGTGGGAGGAAAGACATGAATTTGTTGAAGAACCATTGAACCTGAAAGGATCCGGTCATTAATGATTTTTAGCCTCTTTGGATGGCAAAGCACGCTAAATTAAGAGATGGTTTCCAGGCACTATCGGGAGAGCATAGCACAGAGGAAAAGCCACAACCATGACTGTATAACCTTCTGTTAAAACCTTGGAAAGATCCAAAGATCACAGCGCCATCTGGCACACAAAGGGCCCTTTCAAACGGTGAACAGTGTGATTTGCAGAACCCCTCAAACAATGGAGCTTCTACAAGGTAGACAAGGGCTTGTCTTGAGCATATTTGTAGATGTATGTCTGTTTCTACTGCAGGGGAAAAAAACACCCAGTTTAAATACACTGAAGCTTCAAATGTTTTTGAGAAAGTTTTTTTTCTTTGGCTTGCTTTTCAAAGAGTTATTTATTCACTTGAAAGGCAGAGTGACAGAGAGAGAGAGAGAGAGAGAGAGCAAGAGCGAGCGAGAGCGGTCTTCCATCCACTGGTTCACTCCCCCAAGTGGCTGCAACAACTGGGGCTGGGCCAGGCTGAAGTCAGGTACGTGGAACTCCTTCTGGGTCGCTCCAGGGCAGGGACCCAAGTACATGGCCATCCTCCATTGCCTTCCCAGGTGCATTAGTACGGAGCTAGATCCTCAGCTGAGCAGCTGGGACTGCAATAGTGACTCAGATATGGTATGCTGGTATGCAAAAAGCGGCTTAACCTACTATGCCATACAATGCCGGCCCCTTTTTGAGAAAGTTATTTAAGCAGAAACACTGTTACTTTGGACTGATGCAGAGATAGTACAAAATTAAAGG
The DNA here is from genome assembly GCA_949820135.1 of Sylvilagus floridanus. Classification (NCBI taxonomy): domain Eukaryota; kingdom Metazoa; phylum Chordata; class Mammalia; order Lagomorpha; family Leporidae; genus Sylvilagus; species Sylvilagus floridanus. Next base: position 97,824,264 of record OX463223.1, read on the forward strand.
AGTAATAGGCTAAGCCCCTGTCTGCAGTGCTGAAATCCCATATGGGCCCTGGTTCAAGTCCTGGCTGTTCCACTTCTGATCCAGCTCCATGCTATGGCCTGGGAAAGCAGTGGAAGATGGCCCAAGTCCTTGCACCCCTGCACCCACATGGGAGACCTGAAAGAAGCTTCTGGCTCCTGGCTTCAGATCAACTCAGCTCTGGCTGTTGGGAAGTGAACCAGCAGATTGAAGACTTCTGTCTCTCCCTCTCTCTGTCAGTAACTCTGCTTCTCAAATAAATAAAAATAAAATCTTTGTAAAAAAAAATAAAGAAGGATGCTGGGACCAGTCCCTCTAACCCAAATTCCACTGCTCAGCTACACACATGAACTAGCTGTTATGGAAAAGGAAAAACGGTACTAAAGTGGTGGAAATGTAATCCAATTATTGTGGAGCATTTGAGAAGTGATGGGACTCATTGTTAAGATGGAGCCCCCATGATTAAATCCTGGGATTTTTCTAAGAGATCATATAGACATAGACGTGTTGTGGGCATGGCCCCTGGCTAGGCTTGGTTCGGGTTCTTATCTCTATCACAAGAAGAAATCCAAGGAGAGAACATAGACAAAAGTGAGCAGGAAAGCACGATTTATTTGAAGCAACGGAAAAAAACACCTGCTCAAGAAATAAGTGAGAAATAAGTGCAGGCAAACTGGAGAGAATGAACTCCCCAAAAAATTCCTCAACGAAATTTAGGCCATCCTTTCTATACTATCGGGAGGCATAGTGGATGGTATCTTGGGTGGGGTTTAATTGACTATTCAAAGAGAGTGGAGTTTAGGGGGCAGGACTTGAGTCTCCTCAAATTTTTGGAACTCTCAAAAGAGTCATGGCATCAGGTGCATGATGGGAGTGGCAGTGCCAGCCACGGTAATTTTATTTTGATGATATTATAATGATCTAAGGGTCATCACAGGGACATGGCCTGCAACCCAGAGTATGCATTAGCAGGAAGCTAGAATGGGGAGGGAATCTGAGACTCAAATCCAGGCACTCCAGGATGGAATGTGAGAGTCTCAGTGGGCATCTTAAGCACGAGGCCAAACACATGCACCAATGCGTGGAACTTTAAAAATAATCTTCAGATGGTTCCTAAGTCTGTAAAACTCCAAGGACAAATACCAATACCTCTACCTGTGCCAGATCCAGGACCACTTGTTCATCTGGGGCAATACATAGCAGTGGCATGACAGAGAAAGCCAAGGACTGCTAAGTACAACAAATATTTTCTGGAGGTATACAGGGAAAACAAAATAAAACACCCCCCCCCACGAATAAAACCTCCACTAGACAGTAAAGCATCCGTGTTGTTTGCTGCAATATCCCCAGCATTCAGCACAGTGCCTGAAACAGAAAAATTGCTCAGTTCAAATAGGTACTGAATAAGTGAATAAATGAGGACGTCATCTGGGAGCATTACTATAGTTGAAATATGGTTCATCCCTGCCAAAACTCATGCTGAAATGGAAATGTGGGGCTGCTGTGGTGGCATAGTGGGTAAAGCCACTGACTGCAGTGCCGCCATCCCATATGGGCGCCGATTCGAGTCCCGCTGCTCCACTTCTCATCCAGCTCTCTGCTATGGCCTGGGAAAGCAGTAGAGGATGGCCCAAGTCCTTGGGCCCCTGCACCTGCGTGAGACCAGGAAGAAGCTCCTGGCTCCTGGCTTCAGATTGGCACAGCTCCGGCTATTGCAGCCAGTTGGGGAGTGAACCAGCAGATGGAAGACCTCTGTGTGTGTGTGTGTGTGTGTGTCTGTGTGTGTAACTCTGACTTTCAAATAAATAAATCTTTTAAAAAAAGAAATGCAATTGCTATGTAACAGTGTTGAGAGGTAGTAGACACTTTCAGAGGTAATTAGGTCTTGAAAAGGAATTCATGCGGTTCTCGTGGGCTTGTATTAGTTACTGAAAGAGCAGGTTATGAAGTGAAGCAGCTTCTTGTGTTTTGTTTCTTCTGCATGTGCTAGCTTGCCCTTCTGCCTTCTGTCATGTTGGGATCCTCTTGCCAGAGCTGCTATTCTGCCCTTGTACTTCCCAGTCTTCAAAGCCATTAGCAAAAAGAAAACTTATTTCTCTTATAAAATACCCAGTCTCAAATATTCTGTTATAAAAGTAGAAAACATGGGCTGGTATTGTGGCACAGTGGGATGGGTCACCTGTGATGCTGGCCTCTCAAATGAGCACCAGCTCAAGAAGTCCCAGCTGGGGGCTGGCGTTGAGGCATAGCAAGTTAAGCTACCACCTGTGACGTCAGCATTGCATTGCCACCCACATGCAAGACTCAGATAGAGTTCCAGGCTCCTGGCTTTGGCCTGTGGCCCAGCCCTGGTCATTGCAGCCATTGGGAAGGGAACCAGAAGATGGAAGAGTTTCTCTCTCTCTCTCTCTCTCTCTCTCTCTCTCTCTCTCTCTCTCTCTCCTTCTCTCTGCCTTTCAACACGTGACTCCTGCACATGATCGGCCCCTCAGAGTTATCTTACAGGAGCACTGCTTGGGCCATCCCAGGGCCCTCTTCAATGATTCGTGTTGCTATCTCAGAGAACTGCCAATTTCCCCCCAAAGAGAAGCAAACACTTATATCTGGGAGCAGAGGAGTACCTGCTATTTCACTAAAGTGCAGTAAAAATGGAAATGCCATTTTTGAGAACACCTATTCAGTACCAGGCACCACTAAGCCTTTACCACGGATTACCTAGCTCATTATTTCTTAGCACAACTCTCTGGATGAGGTGTTATTATTATCTCCATTCAACAGAAGAGATAACAGATATAGAAAGTTTAGGTGCCTTGCCCAGAACCCCACAGCTGGTAAGCAGCAGAGCTAGGATATGAATTTAGACCAGGCTGACTCCAAGGCCCATGTTGTTGCTACTGTGCCAGTACGGGGGTCTGGCAGTAGCCACAGCCTTTTAATAAGCCCTAAGGGCAAGGGCCCTGTCTTATTTGACTTTCAAGTTCTCTCACAGTGGATGTCAAATAGCAGAAACTTAATAAATCTTTCATGAATGAGTCTATCAGTGAAGAAGTTTTCAATTCATTCATTCAATAAATATTTATAAATGTGCCAGGTAACTCTAGATAGAAGCTGGTGATGCACTCACAAAAAAGAAACGTGGGGCTGACGCTGTGGCATAGCTGGTAGAGCCGCCACCTGCAGTGCCGCCATCCCATATGGGTGCAGATTCGAGTCTCAGCTGCTCCACTTCTGATGCAGCTCTCTGCTATGGCCTGGGAAGGCAGTAGAAGACGGCTCAAGTCCTTGGGCCCCTGCAGCTACATGGGAGACCCGGAAGACGTTCCTGGCTCCTGGCTTCGGATTGGCGCAGCTCCGGCCATTGTGGCCAATTGGAGAGTGAACCATAACAGATGGAAGACCTCTCTCTCTCTCTCTCTCTCTCTCTCTCTCTCTCTGTGTGTGTGTGTGTGTGTGTGTGTGTGTAACTCTTTCAAATAAATAAATAAATCTTAAAAAAAGAAACTTGTGGAACTTACATGCTAACTGGGGAGAAATGTGTATAATAAACCAACAAGAAAATATCAGTTAGTGATGACTCCTCTGAAGCAAAAAGTGCATGATGCCATTCAGAATGACTGGGAGGTCCAGGCAGGTGTCTGAGTGACAAGAAGGGGTTACTCATGTGAAGATCTGATGGAAGTACATTTGAGCAAAACGAAAGAGCTAGTGCAAAGTCCCTGAGGTAGGAATAACCTTGGTGTGTGCAAGAGAAGAATTGGAAAACAAAACAAAACAAAAAAAGATGATGATGTGCTAGGAGCAAGAGAAGGGCTGAAACAACAGAACTGTGTTGCCTCACAGTTCTGGAGGCTGCAAGTCCAAGATCAAGGCCTCAGTAGGATGGGTTCCTTTCGAGGCCTGTAAGGGAGAACATATTCCTGGTCACTCACCTAGCTTCTGCTGATTTGCTGGCCATCTTTGGCATTCATGGGCTTGCGGAAGCTCCATCCCAATGCTCGCCTTTGGCATCACATGGCAGGCTCCCTGTGTACACATCTGGGTCCACATTTCTCCTTCTTAGAAGGACACCAGTCATATTGGATTAGCAGTCCACCCTAGTCCAGTGATCGCATTATATCTCAGTTGTATCTGCCACAACCCTATCTCCAGGTAATGTCCCATTTTGAATTTCTGGGGGTTAGGATTTCAACAGCAATGTTTGGAGGACACAATTCAACACATACTATGAGGTTAGTGAGACATACCAGATGAAGGTCACGGGAGGCTCTGAGATCCGGGGAAGGGACTTGGATTTGCTTTGCATGTAATGAAAAGTCACTAAAAGCTTTCAAATCAGACAAGTGAGATGATTTGATTTATGTTTGTAAAGGATCATGCTGGTTGCTCTGTTATATTATGAGACAAAACAGCCCCCTACGCTTGCATGAGTCATAGGGCTCCTCTGCTAGGGATGGGAATTCTCATTATAAGAAACAACCACTTACTGGATCTGAGGCTTTACTTTTCATTGTTTATCATTAGTTCATGGGGAAAAAAAAACAAATTTAGCTTGCAAGTGATGGGATGAGCACATCCTTATAACCACATATAAAAATATTGTTCTTGGGGCATGCATTTGGCCTAGTGGATGAGATGCCCATGTCCCACATCAAAGTACCTCACTTTGATTCCCATCTCCAGCTCCTGACTCCAGCTTCCTGCTAATGCAGACCCTGGAAGGCAGCAGTGATGCTTCAAGTACTTGAGCTCCTGCCACCCATGTGGGGCACCTGGATTGAGTTCCTGACTCCCAGTTTCAGCCTGGTCCAGCCTTGGGCATTTGAGGAGTAAACCAGCAGATGGAAGATTCTCTCTCTCTCTCTCTCTCTCTCTCTCTCTCTCTCTCTCATGCATGCACACACACACACACACACACACATACACACACACACAAACACTCACTTCCCCTTCCTACCCCCAAGATAAGTAACTAACTAAATACATACATAAGTAAATAAATAATTTTTTAAAAAGCTCTTCTCTTTCCTGGATATTTTTTAAAAATTATAAAATTAATACAAACTCTTGGTAAAAGGTTTCAAAATTATCAAGGGAGGTAAATTAGTAAATAAAGGGCCCCAGACACCATGTCCTTAGCCCATCTATTCCCATTTCTCAATTTTTTCACATCCACAGTTTAAAAGAAACCTCTTTAAAGATCTCCTTCCTAGAATCATTTCTGATATCACTTCTGGGGCCTTTGGCTAAGATCAAGTGTAGAATCATATCTGATACTCTCTCTCTTGTCTCTTACCCAAGATAAAATTTTAACACTAGGCCAACTGTCCAGCTTAACCCAGGCCTGCAGACTCCTGTGACCTTATCTCCATAAAGGAGCATAGAAATGTTCAGGATTAACAGGAGCACCGAGCTGCAAGACCAGTAACAGAAAAAGCCACGAACTTGGTGTTGAAAACATTGTTACGGTTTCTGTCACTTCACTTCCTGCTTCCGAAACACTGAGCAAATCACAGCTTTATTTGCTTGTATTTTGTGTATCTCACAGGGTTGAAGAGAAGTTCAAGAGTATTTGCACAATGCAGAATTTCTGTTATATTGTTAATGTAGGCAACCCTGCACTCCACCACACACACACACACACACACACACATACACAGCTATGTCTGCTGTTATTCATTCATAGAAAAGGGAGTTCCCTTTTGTAACTAGAACTACAAAGGAGTTATGCCGGAGGACAGGCAAGGTGGAAGGGGTATAACTGACTGTCAGCCTGAGTGGTGTCTGGGGTGAGGGTTCTCTGAATGGTTTGGAAGACTTTGGATGTGGCTGAGCTGGAGTTGGAGCAGGAGTGAACAAAATGAGCGCAAGCCCCTGACAGCTGCAGCTGCCAGACTGGCTCGAGTTGACCTGGGATACCTTGATTTACTGGTGCATTCAGGGTCTCAGAAGGAGAAATAATAGGGAAGCATTCTGATGGGAGAAGAGATTCCAAGATTCTGTTAACACACAGGAGAGGCTGCTAAGCTGAGAGACACTGGAGTTGGAGGGGGAGAAAAGGTAGTTTATCCACAGAATGCACTACTGGCTTATAACCATTCAGTACTGACTGTGTCTTGGGTTATCATCCAGGGGATGCGTGTGTTTCATCCTTTCATTGTATTCCCAGCGCCTAGGACAGTAGCCAACCATACAGGTCCTCAGTGTTGTTTGATGGAAGAAGTGTAGAAATCCCTCTGTGGTACGTGTTAAGTCCAGGTCCTGCGGCTCCAAATCCTATGATGTTCCATTTCTTCTATCTTCTATTCTATCTGCAGCCTCCTGAATCAAGATCCTAAAACGGTCTATCTAGAAACACCAGCAGTGGGTAATGTGTAGGTAGGGAGGCCTCTTCAACCCAGCAGCGTCAGGCCTAAAGGAGCCCCAAAGTGGCTTTCTCCTACCCTGCATGTCGCTCTCTGCTCAGAAGCCTCCTGTTGTTTTCGAAAGGAAGAGCTTACTCGTGGTTGCTTGCGCATGGCTCTTATCCCACATCCTAGGAGCAGTTGAGTGTTTAGTAGGAGGAAACTAAGTCTGGGGGAGAGGTCTTGGAGTTCAAGACAAGGGCAAGGCCACTGGGAAGGAGCTCTGGAGACCTGGAACTGGGGTCTGCAGTGTAGGAGCCGGACAGCCCTGAGCAGAGACACCACGTTTCTTGGTTTGCCTGCCATAGGACCAGTTACACGTATTTTCCTGGATAATGATTAATTACCGAGGGGGGGACTGGAGCCCTTCTTTCCCCATTGTTTTCACCTGGTTCATTGCAGACACTAAGATAGGGCAGGGACCATCTTGAGCCTGCAGGATTTCTAAGAAAAGCCGGCAATTGGTTATATACATTAAAAAGGGAATGTCTGATAACTCAGCAATACCAGGTTATTGAACGTTGTACTCCTAGCATCTAGCTATTATAGGTGTGAATTAATGCTTCTTGCCCTGTCTACCCCTCAGACACATTGCCCTCTAGCCAAACCTTAGCCACACCAGTATTTTAATGATTGCACTGACATCTGGTGGTCATTGACAGGTTTTTCTCTGGGCAGCTTCTGTACAGGATGATGGATCGGTACTTACGTCACAGGCCATCAAACAGTGTTTATCTGAGCTCTACAGAAACTAGACATGGCAGACACTGTGATTCAGAGTTATTGATAGCTGGAAACAGAGGTATTTTTTTTTTCTCAAGAGATACTTAGATTACAGGTAGGGATGGCAGCAGTGTGGAAGAGGCCTGATAAAATGATAAATACTAAGAAATGAAAATTTTCGTGGGACTTCAGGCTTATGAGGGGATTACTTTTATACAGAGGTGTGCTTCCTTAAATGATATGAAGTAGGTCAAATTCCCCTAGTAAGAAGGTATTCTTAAATGAAAACTTGGACCTACAGTCCATTGCCTAAGAGAGGAGGAAGGAGGGTGGAGGAACAGTCAGATACAGGGAAATTGGGTAAAAAACAAACAACTAGAAAAGCCTACTTCAAAGTATAGTTTCCCGCACTCCAACGACGTGTGAAATGGAAATGTTTATATATTCAGCCATCTCCCCAGGCCCCGCCCCACTTTAATCTCCACAATCACTTCAGAGGGTTTCTCACAGAAGACACTGTGGTCCCAGTGCCCCATAATGAGGGTACTATGAACCCCAGAATTCACGGAAGGAACATTTTAATCACCTACCCTACTCCTTGCATGAAGTGACTGCAGGCAAAAGCCCATGACCTTACATCATTAAAAGCTCCAAAGGAGAGCAAAAATACAGCCCCCAGCTATTTCTCATGTCATCAGTAAAGTTCACCAACAATGGATGAGACAGGAACATTTATGCAGCCATGATGAATGAGGCATCCGGGAATCTGGAATGTCTCAGAAAATGCAGGCTGTCTCTCATGTGTCTCCTTATGGCAACAAGTATTACTGAATCTGGAAATGGAACAATAACTAAGGCCTTCATCGTTTTAAGAAGTGAATCTGCCAGTAGGGGGCTGCAGTTAACCTTTTCCGTTGCCCTCTCCCTGCCTCCGTGTTTGATCAGAAAGGAATGCGGTACAGGGTTCAGGGCCCTAAGAAACACACAAGACACCAGTCTGGATAAGGCTGTGCTTTAATACATGCATAATTACAAATCTGTGCTAAGTGAAAATGTATAAAGCAATGGCGACCTGGGTCTAAGCCACACAGAGAAAGGGCTGGGCGATCCCATTAACCTTTCTGCCAATATCCATTCCATTGCCTTGAGCATGATTGTTTCCATTTCGAACAATTTGCATAGCACTTCTCGAAGTACTTTCCATTCATTGTCTCAGTTTATCCTCACAACAACCCTGTGAGGTAGGTAGGGCAATTAACACTATCCCCATTTTGCAGATGGGAACACTGAGGCACAGAGCGGTTAAGATCTCGAGGCTAGTTAGTAGAAGCATAGGGAATAGAAACCAGGTCTCCCAACTCCCCAGTCCATGTCTTCCTTTTTAGACTGTGCTGCTATGCATGACCAGGGAGCAGAATGAAGTGAGCAGTGAGCCACGGCTTTGGTTCAGGCTGTGCCTGTGAACTGGGGAGAATAAAGCTAAGAAAGCATGGCTAAAGGGTTGGCAACACTCAGATAAATAACCGCTGTGAAGAGCTCAGCACCCAGCTTCCGGTGGCAACTCAGGCGCTGCTAGTTTTGGTTGAAGCTAGTGTCTGGATGCCTAGCTACTGCTGATGTCTATACATTGAGCTTCAGTCAAATTTTGACCAACTCCTAGGAATTCATAGGTCAAGGTCAGACATGTTTTCTTTGGCTATTGCAGTTGGAGCCAGCCCTACAAAGGAGCTTATTACAGAGATATCCAAATAGTGGCACACGGGCTGGAGCCTGGCCCCTCTAATTCTCCTGGTCTCAATGGCTCACCCAGTGGCTGGTATCTGTCCCGTAGCCAGAAATGAATGGGCAGAGGTAAGAGCAGGAGGCTGGCCTTGGTCAAACGAAGAAAGAGTCACCATCACAACATCATTGTCACCCTTAGATGACATGACCAAGGTGCTGTTCGGGCCCATCTCCTTTCTGGCCTGTACCTGGTTAGCAGCATAGCTTCAAAAGACAGTTGAAGAGAACAAAATATTCAACACATCATTTTTATCTTGAGTGGAATAAGTTCTTAAGCATTACAAAGTCCCAAAGGACCAAATATATAATACAAAAGTAAATACTTATATAAAAAGCTGAGTACTTAAAAAGGCAGGGCAATGAGGGAGGAGAGGGGACTGAGTGAAATGGACAGGCGGAAGGAACACTCTGGAAGGATTACATATTCTGAGGGACCCCCAGCGTAAGGGGGAGGCTGAGCATCCCCACCCTATCAAATCATCGCTCTCCCCCACTCTGCCAGACTGCATTTGCCTCACCAAATCACAGACTGCCCCTGAGTCCACACCGATCTGGACTAGCAGTCACTAACTTCGCATGCCTGCCTTGGGGTCGCTACAGCTCTTGGCACTCGTGGACACGTGTTGCTGGCTTTAGCTCAGACAGTGGGGCAACGCCCCGTTGTCCCCATCCACTGAGAAGGAGCTTCCTGTCTCTTCCCTCCCCCCAAGGTCCACCCTCAACGCAAGACGCTTCTAAAAGCTGACAGGAACGTGAATCCAGGACGCTGGGAGGGGAGCAAAAGGAAGTGAGGTAGAGGGGGAGGGAGAGACAAGGACAGAGATGATTTTTTTAAAAATCCTTGTTTTCATAGCATCACATGCTGTTTCTCCTCAGAAGGCGAAACTGAGGCAAGGCATTCATTCATTCATTCAGTGGGTGTGCACACAGAGGCTGAAGACCTCTTTGGCAGGAACGTAGAGGTAGGAATCTATGACCGCAGGATCAGGCTGGCTGACCGGGGAGGTCCCATCCAACAAACGCAAACTACACAGCACATTCTTTCTTGAGTGATTTGGCAAAATCAGACCACGCTATAGAAAAACCACTTATGTCGCTGACATCCCTTTAAAACTCTGCCCAGATCCAGAGGTTTAGAAATGAGAATGTGGCCAGCAAATGTCGGGGAGTAACTCAAAGTTGCTAACCCTCACTATTTCCAGAATTTCTCTCCTTGGAGCAAACAACTAAAATTGAAGCAGAGCCAACTTCAGCGATCACCACAGGTCCAATTGCACTGACTGAAGTTCAACTTTACACAGCCCCTGAGCTTGGATCTGAGGAACTCTGACTTTTTCTATTCAATATCGAATAAGGACATACTAGGGAGGCTAAAAATAGATTTCCAGAAAATCTACCTAACGCTAATCATTTATTTAGGCAATGACAACAGAAACCATATTCCTTTATGAGCAGGTGTTTTGGTTTATCCCTCTCCATAAAACTAGATTGCCCTTGAGTAGAACAGTGCTTGGGGCTTCTAGTTTGTTTATGAAGCCTGGTCTTTGAGGCGGGGTGTGAGGGGGATTTGACTTTTTTCCCCTTGAGGCACATGATCAAGCAATTTCTGAATGCTAAGATGCATGGGGTGGGGCATGAACGGTTTTCCTCTCACCATCTCACACCATTCATGAATTCTCTTAACAGGGTTTTCTAGTCCCTTCTCAAAGGGAATCGAGGCAATTGTAGAGATGTTTTTTTAAAAAATAAAAGTTTCAGAACACTGAAGCTCAGACCACATATTTAGACATCTCTCCTTTAAAAAAAAATTCCAATAGTCTCTTCCATTTACTTTCTAAATTCCTAATTTTCCTCAGTGCTTTCAGATGTTCAATACCCTATGAACCACGGGAAAATATGTTCTCCTGCATTCTTGGAACAGGTAGATGGCCTGCATCTCACTCTGACCCACTGTAGGTGAACAAGTTTCTCATAGGACAACATGGTCATTTCTCAGTAAGCACTCTGGCAATATAAAGCACACTGGCCATTTCAAAATCTCAATCTCACCTTCACTATTGTCATTAAAAACTCCACTTCAAGAATTGCACTGCTCTTGACTTATTTCAGAACAAAATCAACAGATAGTATAGGGGAACAAGTATACCTTCCTACTTATCACTTAACACAGTCAACGAAAATCAAAACCCAACTGTAGTGGGTGACAGCACTACTTCCGATGTACAGCCATGGTTACTTTCCAGAGTGGACTCTACTGTACACTGCATGTTTAAATACATATTTGCTCACCGCACACTTGAACACATGCACATGATTGTGAAATACTTTGTAGCCTTAGACCACACTGAGTCCTTGTTACTTGATCACTCTCCTGTTCAAACAGAATTAAAGACCTGCTAGAGGAACGTATACTGTGCTCTGCTCTTCCAGTAAAGGGTTTCAATTCAGCCTTTGGTGCCAAGACAATTGAATTGCTTTGCAGTTTAATCAGCAAATGAATCGCTTGCTCTGCCAGCTGGCAAATTCAAAGCCTCGTCAAGGTCAGATTATGCACCAGAGAATTTCTGTTTTGTGGCTCACATCACCTCTATACCAGAGCTTGGCTGAGCCAGGAATGCTAGGGCCAGAAAGAAAAGCTTCACTACAGGTTTCTTACTCAAAAGAAATGAAGTCATTTTTTTTGGACAGGCAGAGTGGACAGTGAGAGAGAGAGACAGAGAGAAAGGTCTTCCTTTTTGCAGTTGGTTCTCCCTCCAATGGCCGCTGCGGCCGGCGCACTGCGCTGATCTGAAGGCAGGAGCCAGGTGCTTCTCCTGGTCTCCCATGGGGTGCAGGGCCCAAGCACTTGGGCCATCATACACTGCACTCCCGGGCCACAGCAGAGAGCTGGCCTGGAAGAGGGGCAACCGGGACAGAATCTGGAGCCCCGACCAGGACGAGAACCCGGTGTGCCGGTGCCGCAAGGCGGCGGATTAGCCTATTGAGCCGCGGCACCGGCCCTGAAATGAAGTCATTTAAAGTAGCCATTGTTTTCTGTTGTCAGCCACCTGCTTCTTCCCTCCAGTATAACAAAGTATGCATCCCCAGTTTAGCTTCTTTACATTCTTTCAATCGAAGGTGTAAAGCCACCAAAAAAAGTTAGACTTTTACAGATCTATAGACTCTCACTCCTACCAGCTTATCTTCCCTTGGGAAATCCTAACTCTGTTTGAAGCATTTATTGACACTCTTTTGTAAACCCTTCCATATGCTGGGTCATTTTCTTTTTTTTTTTAATACCAAATAGACTAGTCTCAACTCATTCAGTTTTAAATCACAAGTTATCTAGTCTCCTGCCACTGAGCTATGTGGCCTTTTGAGGCTACCGACAGACCTCCCTATATTGGCTTTGTAGGTTAAGTAGGTCCAACTGTTCAACTGGCAATGGCAGAAAGAACATTTTCCTTTAACTCGGCAGAAGCCCAGGTGCTGAGCTTGCAGTCTAGCAGAGAGCTCGAGCCACAGCCAGCCAACCTTTGAGCCAAATCATAGGATTGGACATACAGCGGGCGCCACACACTACAGCTACTTCTAGCGCACGAGCTACAAGGCTTCCTGAGAAACTGAGGTGAATGAACGAGATTCATCAGGAGTGAGGTATCAAAGGGCTATTTGTCTTTCTCTGGAGGGCCAACCGGTGCTTAGCATCTGGAAAGTTGACCTTGGCACAGTGTTATGTGATTTCTTGATTTCATTCTCTGAAGTAGCACCTTAACACTGGCTCAGCTGTCTAAAATCAAGAACAGAGCTAGAAGAAACACGAAAGCGAACAAGACACCCTCCATTGGGACTGCTGCACTATGAAATACAACCCAACCTTCCACTGCCATCAAATACCAGAAACAGTAACATTTCCTACTTGACAAAATTCAGTGGGAAAGGATGGCTAATAAGATAGGCATTGAACCAGAAATATACAGATAAGAACTTTGATTTCTACACAATACACAGGGTAGCCAAGCATAGCGTCTCATCTCACATGAAGGAGTCAGTGGCATGGAAGAGACAAAAGATGTGAAGTGACCGAGCCATGACTAGGATATCACGTACCCTGGGGAGTTTTTCTCTTTTTCATTAAAAATGCTACCGTGATATACGGAGGAGGAGAAACTCTGGTGACTGATAATATTTTGCAGATAAACATGAAAATAAACCTTCGCTACCCAGTTCTGCTGGGCAATACAAGATTTTTAGAAAGATAAGAGCTAAGGGTGAAAAGTACTCCAATCAGGGATGAGCAACTTCTGGAATGAGGTATGCTGAGGTGTTTGCGGGGGAGGGTCACGCCAACGGCCTGCTGATGCCAGGCTGGGAGGGTGGCGGCACGTGCTGGCAACAGAGCTGTACTCTGAGCAAGGCTGAACTCTCACCCCTGGCAGTGGTGTCTCACTGTCATGGGCATCTGGTAGGGAAACGGAGGCCTGGCAGCAGCAACTGGGTCACATGGCAAAGAAAAGGCTGTGACCTCTGGGCCATGTGCCTTGAGATTGCTGAGCCTTGGTTTACAATGTAACTAGCCTTGGGAGTTATTATATATATACATATATATATATATATATATATATATATGGAATGATTAACCAGTCGCAATGCTCAATCCCAAAGAGAGATTCAGTACTGAGGAGTAGGAAGAAGGGGAACAGAATGGAAGGGGGTGTCCTTGGAGGACATGGGTAAAAACTACAGAAAATTCAATAGTGGTTGGAATGGTGGTAGGGTAGGGGGTGGCTCTTTAAGACCACCAGGTGTCCCTGTGGCATGATGGCTTTGTGTTTTCCCACAATAAATGTGGTAAGAAATTGAGACTGGCACCTTTTCAATTGGATACAAGCACCTTTGGTGTCACCAGGCCTTGTCCACAGCCCTAGGTCTGAAGATGATCCTGAATTTTATTTAGAATTCGAAGGACCCTCCAGGGAGTCACAGCTGCCTATCCTGAAAATATCTCAAGCCTAATTCATACTCACAGGGATGACACTGGGAGGAGCCATGAGTGCCCACTTATTTTAGCCCTGGTGGTCGTTGTACAAAGGAATGCGTGAGGATGCAGATGCAGCTCTGAATCTTCCCTGGGTTACCAGTCTGCAGTCTCAACGTGGTTCCCTTTACTGGTCTTCCACAGTCCAGAAGCCTAAAGCACCATCATTCACGGAGGAGGCTCTGGGTAAGAGGACTTGTTAGGACCTCACAGAAATGTGAAATTCCCAGTCATGGACTCTGCTGAGAACCTGACTAAGCATTCGTTTCAACGAAGCTGGAAGAAATCATTTCCTTGCTACTAACAAATTCATGGCAAAGTCCTTGCCTACTAGCTAACAAATACCATCTGGAAAACTACCCTTTTCGCAGACAAGGAGAAAGCTCTGTAACTTATCTTTGTGCACTTCAAAAGAGTACCAGGAACAAGCAAGCTATAAAAGTCAACCTCTCTAAATGTGCTTAGAGGAGATTAACCAAAGCAGCATTGTCTTATAATCAGAAATTAAAATTAACATACACATACATATAACAAACTAATAATGCTAAGTATTGTAACAGGAACAAGGATAACATTTGAACTGAATCTTCACAGTCTAGAAAATACCATTGCTATTTTCCTTCTGGCTTTCTTTTCCATGGTTTGAAAAGCAAAGCCCCTTAAGTTTACACTTCATGTTCCACCAATGACAATTAGATCCTCCCAAAGTGACTTTTTCATAAGATTCCTGCAGGCTATAGGTCTAGACGGTTTGGGAATTTTTCTTGCATAGTTTTCAGTGATTGCATATTGGCTAATGATTATTTCTCAAATTAAAAACAAATCTTAAAAACAAATAGAACTAAACCATAGCGATCTTATTTACTCTTTCACGAAATCTTCCAAATTCATTATCATGTAAGCCTAACTGTATTCTCTCCTAAAGAGATTAATTTCCAGAGATTATGTAGTGCAACTGGTTAACTTGTAGGCAAGAGACAATGCACTAATATGACCTCACCATCCAAATATGAGAAATGTGTTTTGGGCACCCAGTTAATAAAATATATCCATGGTCTGCAATGTCCTTCCTGTTTTGGATCCAGAAGAACCCTACGATTCTAGTTGAAGAGAATAGAATCAGGATCTTGGTTTGCCATCTGTGCTATATGCTTTAACACATCCTTTTTGGTAATGATTCCAAGCAATCGCCTGAAAGAGAAACACAATTACAAAAAGACAAAAATAAATCTCTAGTTAAAACAGCATTCCCAAAGGTGACGTTTGTCCTCCTCAATTCTTTTTTTAAAACTTTGTCATTGTACACTTTGTATGGTTCCAGAACGATGAGATTAACAGGAGTAAGATGTGTGCTCTGGGCAAATGGGACAATGTGTTGCTGCCTAACTGTAAGCAAACATCCTCTAGGTCTCAGACCCAATCATTTCCTTGGGTTTAACTATTCTTCTCTACAAGTATTAACCTTATTTACCTTACCTACTGCTCCCAGTGGCTCTCTTGCAGAGGCCCTGCCCTTGACCCTGTGAGCCAGCAGTAACTGTCCTCCTCCCAGCAACAGCATGTTTCAAGTGGACCTCTGCTGTAGCTCTTGCCCTCTTCACTATTACACCACACCCATGCACACGTTCTTGCCTTCCCCCTAGCACTGCATGCTCCGTGAGGGCACAGAAGGCTCTTATGCATTTTTGTGTCTCCCTGGAATTGAGTGGAATATATTCCTATGTGAAACAGGGATTCACTAAATATCGAATGAACCAGCTAGGATAAGTCCCCTTGTTGATTTAAATCCTGGAAGATATGTGTTATATCACTTTGGAATTTTAGAAGAGAGTAAAATTCTCACATAATTGCTGGATTAACATACCACATTTGGGGAAAAAAAATTCACCCTACTCTCACCATCTTCTCCTTCTCAATAAAATCTACAGGGCTTCCTTGACTGGATAATATGCCAGGAAGGAAAGAGCCTTGGGCTGGCACTCAGAAGATGGATGTTGAAAGCTTACCTCTATGATGTATTAGGTGGGGACCCTTGTACAAATCACTAGACCTCACCAACACTTGGCTTTCTCACCCTCAAGTGACAAGGGCCAACTACTAAGGTACTCCAAAAAGTTTGTGGAAAACGGGGATGAACATATGAATTTATTTTGGTGTAAAAAAGGTTTTGGATATAAAATTTTTTTTATAATACATGGAAAATGCATATTATGGAAAAACTATGCATGGATTTCAGATTGGTTCTATATCAAAATAAACACTTCTAATTTCTTTTCTCCATGAGCTTTTTGACACAGCCTCATACTACACACATGCTACCTGATTTCGGCACTCTCTGTGCACAGGAACACAGTTGTTTCCTTCGTAAAGGAAGAACCATGTTACTTACAATGTACACCTGGCAGTTCATGTCCCTCAAACACTCTTTCTTCCCTAGCTCCTTTTCTATTCCTTATGATGATAAAGGAAACATACTCAGCTTTGTCTCCGAGCTTCAGAAAGGTCTAAAAGTGTTACTAATGTTCATTTACACTGGGTTGTCCTTCTTTCTCCCTCTACATTCGCTTTCCTTGCACAACCCAATTTACCTTCCCCCAAGAGTTCTCACCCGTTGTGTGTGACGAGGCACTGCCGCAGTCCCAGCTTGCGGAAAATGTCCACTACAATCTCCATGGGTGTGAGGTCAGTCACCGTGAAGGGGCTGAGGTCCAGGATGTTCCGAAGCTTCAGGGTGGGTGGAGTGTATGGTGGCATTGGAGGAGAATGCTCAGTGAAATAAATGATGGACGTGCTCACAACCCCATCCTGTTTCTTCCGAGCATTTTCTATTTGAACAGAAAGGGGGGGGGAGTTAAAAATGGAAGTGCTAGTTCTGTCCTCTGGACCCTCACCAATCCCCTCTTCCCCCTGCCTTCCCCTATTTCACACCCATTTACTGAGTGCTATACTGGATTCCATCGACCCCTTTCTGAAATCCTTACCAATTGAAATAATGAGATCTCTTCGGAGGACAAAACCCACAAGTCTTTGGGATTCCCGGGACACCACCACTGGGAAGCCACTGTAAGTGGTTTCACTGATTATGGTCTCTACGTCTTCCACAGTCATACTGTCCTGAGTAAGGACAGTCAACAAAGGATCATTCCTCCGTGGCTTCATCACATCCATTGCCAGGGTCTTATGAGCAAACTCTTCTTTGGCTTCAAGAAAGGGGTATCCATTGAGACGGATGTGGGCATCATAGATGCCCTCTCGACCAAGAGCATCTGCCACCCACTTGCTTGTCATGGCTGCAGCCATAAGAGGCACAATGTATTCCAAGCCACCAGTAAGTTCAAACATTATGACAACAAGAGAAACAGTCATCCGAGTCACACCACCTGCAACAAAATAGACACAGGCTACCAACAACAGGCAAGGCACAGGGGTTATTAAAATAAGGGGCCTGTCAGAGGCCTCCATCCAGGGAAAAATTATTTACCAGAAACAATGTCAGAATGGGATATCACCTATAACTGCACACACCCCAGGGAGTGCCCTACAGTTATGAGAGACATGATTGAGATTTCTCCAAATGACATCTATGGGAGTCTAAGAGGCCTTCTTGATTTTTAAAAAAGATTTATTTATTTATCTGAGAGGTAGAGTTACAGACAGTGAGAGGAAGAGACAGAGAGAAAGGTCTTCCTTCCATTGGTTCATGCTCCAATGGCCGCAACGGCTGGAGCTGCGCCGATCCCAAGCTAGAAGCCAGGAGCTTCTTCCCGGTCTTCCACATGGGTGCAGAGACCCAAGCACTGGGACCATCCTCCGCTGCTTTCCCAGGTGCATTATTAGCAAGAAGATGGATCAGAAGTGGAGCAGCCGGGTCTTGAACCAGCTCCCAGATGGGATGCCAGTGTTAAAGACAGAGGCTTAACCTGCTACACAACAACACTGATCCAGATTATTTTTTTTAATTTGCCTATTGCTTCTTTTCCCTAATTATTTTTTTAATTTGCCTATTGCTTCTTTTCCCTAATTGTAAAAGTAATACATAACCATTGTGAAAAATTCAGAAAATACAAAAGAAAGTCATTATTCATAAGCTCACTGTCAATAAATAAAAGCAGAATCAAAAGTTTAAATGACATATTCATGTTTTTTCTATGCAAGAATATTTAACATAGGCAAGCTTATATTATTATGTCTAATTCACCACCATGTTTACCCATTATGTATTAAGAAGACTTTGCATGTTACTAAGATTTATTCAACATCACATTTAAAAGATGTTAACCACATTAACATCATATCTAGGGGCTGGCACTGTGGCTTAGTGGGTAAAGCCGCTGCCTGAGGTGCTAGCATCCTATATGGGCACCAGTCTGAGTCCCAGCTGCTCCACTTCTGATCCAGCTCTCTGCTATGGCCTGAAAAAGCAGCAGAAGATGAACTAAGTGCTTGAGGCCCTGCACCTGCATGGGAGGCCCAGAAGAGGCTCCTGGTTCCTGGCTTCAGCCTGGCCCAGCCCTGGCCGTTGTGGCCATTTGGAGAGTGAACCAGCAGGTGGAAGACTTCTCTCTCACTTTGCCTCTGTCTCCGCCTCTCTGTAACTCTCTGGCTTTCAAACAAATAAATAAATCTTAAAAAATAATCATATCTAAAAGCTGCATAGTATAACATCATACAGATGTACCATAAATTATTTAACCAGTCCCTTATCTTGCAAATTTAGATGGATTCTATTTTTCTTCTCTTATAAATAACACTGTGAGGGCCTGTGCTGTGACATAGCGGGTAAAGCCGCTGCCTGCAGTGCTGGCATCCCATATGGGTGCCAGTTTGAGTCCGGCTGCTCCACTTCTGATCCAGCTCTCTGCTATGGCCTGGGAAAGCAGTAGAAGATGGCTCAAGTCCTTGGCCCCCTGCACTCACGTGGGAGACCCAGAAGAAGCTCCTGGTTCCTGGCTTCGTATTGGCACAGCTCCAGCCATTGCAGCCAATTGGGGAGTGAACCAGCAGATGGAAGACCTCTCTCTGTCTCTGTCTCTGTCTCTCTCTCTTTCTCTGCATAACTCTGACTCTCAAATAAATAAATAAATAAATAAACCTTTTAAAAAATAAATAATACTATGATGTAAATATTGTATGGTTATCTGTGTCCACATTTCTTGATTATTTAGCCAGTGTGAGAGAATCTGCTTTCTTAAAACATTTGAAAAAATAGGAAACTCAACCAGAAATGGATAGTCATTTAAACATTTTTTGCAGTCAATTGTGTTTATTACGTCTCTTCTTTTTTACGTCACCTAGGAAGCCACTTCTTTGAAATCGATGCAAACACTCCTCACCTAAGCAGGCTGCAGCCCCAACCATGGCATAGAGGCCAGGGGTGATACAATCAGCTCCCTGACTACACCAGCTGTTGAAGATGGTCCAGTCATGGTGGTAATAAGCCAGCTGTTCCATTCCCACTCCTAAAAGTCGCCCTGCTATAGCACCAACAGCCATGCTAGGGATAAAGAGGCCAGAGGGGATCTGTAAAGAGAAAGCAATAGATGGTCAGTGAGAAATGATGTCATTGCTTGGCGCATGGTAAGGGCTGGCGGACTGACCCCCTGCGAAGCAAACAGGCCAATGACAATGTAACTATGCACTATGCTAGCAAGTGGCTGTAAAGATGTGTGTAACACTACAGGGACGAGAGGTTCTCCAGGACGTGCAGGCAAGGATGACTGCAAAAGAGCTTACCCTGATTCGGGGGTCCATCAGGCAAGAGCCTGAATTCTCCAGAGCAACACAGAACTGGAGGCAGAAATTAGGCCTTTCCCAAAGAAAAAGGAAAATAGATGGAGTTTCTCATATATGCAGACATTTCCCCCAATTCTGAATTCTAATGAACACTAACTATCCTTTTATTGACTATCTACCATGTTCAGTGCTGGATGCACTATATACAAGATTTCATTGGGTCTTTGTAACAACCCCAGGGGGTAGCTATTATTATGCCCAAACGACAAGGAACCCAGAGTTCATAGAGGTTAAACAACCTCATCCAAGGTCAAGATTCAGTAAATTCTGGTGCTAGGATTTAAATGGAATGTTCACAACCATACTCCTATGTGGAATCGTAACCCATCGCTCACACACAAAGGATGGCTACTGCATGCGGTTTCAGTTTATTTTGTAACAGTCTAAAGAAGATTAAGCTAATATAATTTTAAAAGAGATAATGGCTGGTTGCATGGTTAATTGAATAAGGAACCTTCATCTATCAACCTACTCTGCTTTGTCTCTTAGGATACCGTTGTGAATTTGTAATATTCAGGACTAATCAAAACAGTATTTTTATTTTAAAATAGCCTGTGTTTAACTCTGGAATGCATTTGAAACTGTGCTTTAATGGGTTACAAATCCCTTTTCAATGGCAAAATGAAACTATGAGGTACAAATGAAGTCAAGAAGCACTGCAAGAACCTCCAGCTTCTCCATCCAATCTCTGTGTTGAGGGGATGAATGGTGCTATCTCAGAGATATCAGGACTGCCCAAACTCAGCTGCTGTCTCTTATTTTCTAGTTTCAATTTCTACTTCCCTAGAGCATACAGGGAAACAACTTGGTAGCTGGATGCTAAAGAAAAGAAACCAATAGGATGGCACCACGGCTCAATTGGCTAATCCTCCACTGGTACACCAGGTTCTAGTCCTGGTTGGGGAGCCGGATTCTGCCCTGGTTGCCCCTCTTCCAGGCCAGCTCTCTGCTGTGGCCCGGGAGTGCAGTGGAGGATGGCCCAAGTGCTTGGGCCCTGCACCCCATGGGAGACCAGGAGAAGCACCTGGCTCCTGCCTTCAGATCAACGCAGTGCGCCAGCCGCAGCGGCCATTGGGGGGTGAACCAACGGCAAAGGAAGACCTTTCTCTCTGTCTCTCTCTCTCACTGTCCACTCTGCCTGTCAAAAAAAAAAAAAAAAAAAAAAGAAAAGAAAGAAAGAAAAGAAAAGAAACCAATAAAAACTTAGGGAGGAGGAGGAAAACACCTTAACAAATTTTCCTTTCTAGTTTGTCTTAAAATCTGAAAACAGTAACAAATACTTAAAGTAAAACATGTCAGTCTGATGTTTGCTTTTTAAAAACTTGATACAGAATAACTGTATATATTTATGGAGTAGTTTATGGGGTATAGTATATTTTGATACTGTACACACCATGATGATCAAGTAAGTGTGATTAGTATATTCATCACCCTAGACATTTATTGTTTCTTTGGATCAGGAACATTCAAAATCCTCTCTTCTAGCTATTTTGTAATATATAATACGTTATTGTGAAATAGTCACCCTACTGTACTATACAACACTAGAAGCTAGCTCTCCTTTTGAATTGTGTTTTTGTATCCCCTTAACCATCTCTTTTTTTAAAAAAAGTTTTATTTTATTTATTTGAAAGAGTTACAGAGAGAGGTAGAGCCAGAGAGAGAGGTCTTCCATCTGCTGGTTCACTCCCCAAATGGCCGCAACGGCCAGATCTGAGCTGATCCGAAGGCAGGAGCCAGGGGCTTCCTCCAGGTCTCCCACGTGGGTGCAGAGGCCCAAGGAGTTTGGCTATTCTCCAGTGCCTTCCCAGGCCACAGCAGAGAGCTGGATCAGAAGTGGAGCAGCCGGGACTCGAACTGGCACCAATATGGGATGCCAGTGCTGCAGGCTGGGGTTTTAACCCACTACACCACAGTGCTGGTCCCAACTATCTCTTCTCTTCCCTCTCACCTTCTCAGGTTCAGCTTACCTCTGGGCGTTCTGCTCTCTGCTTTCTTTGAGATCAACTTTTGTTGCTTCCATATATGAGTGAGAACATGCTGCTATCGGCTTTTGATAGTTTGATAATTAACTTCAGATCACCTATGGAATATATCCCCTTGGTTGACAACTGAGCATTAATACTAACTGTAAAAAATACATTTAGCTTGGAGCTGTTTTTGTGGTATAGCAGGTAAAGCCACTGTCTGCAGTGCTGGCCTCCCATATGGGTGCCAGTTTGAGTCCTGGCTGCTCCACTTCCGATCCAGCTCCATGCTAATGCTCCTGGGAAAGCAGTGGAAGATGGTTCAAGTCTTGGACTCCTGCACCCACGTGGGAGACCTAGAAGAAGTTCCTGGCTCGTAGCTTCAGATCAGCACAGCTCTGGCCATTGCGGCCATTAGGGGAGTGAACCAGCAGATGGAAGACATCTCTCTCTCTCGTTCTCTCTCACTCTCTCTTTGCCTTTGCCTCTCTGTAACTCTGCATTTCCAACAAATTTTTAAAAATCTTAAAAAATACATTTAAGCTTCATAATGGATTGAACTACATGAAGTTGCAATTTTAGTGGTCAAAATAGCTGAATATTGGCACCATTATCTGGTTCAACCTAATATTACATTTTATGGATAAACACTAAAAAGCAACCCTCCAATATTGTGTTGGTCAGATATTGTTGTAATAAAAATCACACTGGAAGAAATACCTCATTATCCTTTTTGAGAGGCAAACTGTGTTTCCTACAGAAAAAGCAAAAAAAAAAAAAAACCACTCTTGCTAAAATTTCATCACTGAGGTTTGCATGGGGCCCCAAACTAGGTTTGGACACCTTGAGATAGGTGTACAATTGTCAAGGAAGTTATTAGGACAAGTGTGGGTGAAAGAGGCTTTGGGGGATGGAGGAGTAATATTGGGGGACAGGTGAAAACATCACATGAGCTATCAGAAGTGCACAATACGATGGCTTTGCCTTCTAAAACTCATAGCCACACACACACACACACTCAGCCACTGAGTATCAAAAGAATTGCTCACCTTCATGCCAAAGGTGAATATAGTAATGACGATTTTCAGTATGAGTGCCAGAGCCAGTTGCCACATGGCATTGTAAACTCCTACACCGGCTGGTCTGTCAGGCAGGTCAGCTCCCTTGCTTGTGTTGAAACGGTTTTCATAATCACAGAGCTTGGAGGAATCCAGAAGGCCACAGTCATTGAACAGCTCCGAAATGAGCTCACTCGTGCTCATTCGGGTGTATTCGTTGGGGAAGGCCAGGATGGCAGTGATGGCTGTCACGATGAGTACCTCGATGACAGGATATTTGCCCAGCTGGGTGGTCTTCCGCTTCCGACACCAAGCAATGTTTGTGCGGATGAACAGAGCTCCCCACAGGCCACCAAATATGCCCAGCAAGATGAACGGGACAAGCTCAAAGAGATGCCATGGGGTGTGAAACTCCACGTAAAACAGAACCAGGCGGCTGTTCCCGAATGGATTGATGGATCGTAGAGTGAAGGCTGCCACCAATGCAGCAAAGAACGAACGCCACAATGTTTTGAGGGGGAAATAGTAGCTGACCTGTAAGAGAGAAAGGGGGGGTAGAGAGAAGCGACCTCGGTCAATATGCAGAAACTGAGCAGTTGGTGCTGCAGGCGGTAGAGGACAGGATGAATATCTGCCCAGAGACATGGGAAAGCAAAGAGCCAGGCAGAACACTCAGGAACAGCCATGTACATGGATACTTGGTCTGAATTCCTGAGACAAAAGCACGTGCGTGCTCTACACACAGGTATAGCTGTTACCTCTTCTAGGCTGAATAATACACCGCCAATAGGTGCCCCAAAGGCAACAGATACACCAGCAGCTGCTGCAGCTGACAACACCTACAATATAAGACTCAAAATTAGTCACATTTTCATCAGGAATATTAAGGGTTCATAAACTTTTTTAAAAAAATCTACAAGCTTCATATCATCAAAAGCGACGTTTGATATCTATGTGAGAGCCAACAATGTATACGGAATTTTAAATTCTGACACACAAATGGTTCACAGGCTTGAACAAAGGGGTCTTTCCACTGTCATTCATTTAAGCATGAGCTTTATCCTAAATTATGTCCCCAACCCCCCATATTCCCAATTCAGTAACTGAATTCGATTTTGTAGATCTATGTATTCACCACTTATGTGAAGTATTTAGTAGATACACTGACACAGCACTTTGTAAAGGAATGCTTTCTAGTTTGTTTTTATAAAGGCACAGTTTTTATTTTTTATTTTTACTTAAAGATATATTTATTTAATTGAAAGGCAGAGTTAGAGGCAGAGGCAGGGAGATAAAGAGAGAAAGTCTTCCATCTGCTGGTTCACCCCCCAAATGGCTGCAATGGCCAGAGCTGGGCTGATCTGAAGCCAGGAGCCAGGAGCTTCTTCCGGGTCTCCCATGCAGGTGAAGGGGACCATCTTCTACTGCTTTCCCAGGCCATCAGCAGGGAGCTGGATAGGAAGTGGAGCAGCTGGGACTGGAATCTGCATCCATATAGGATGCTGGCGCCATGGCAGGTGCTTAACCTACTATACCACAGTACCAGCCCCTCCATTTTCTTAAGAAGCCAAGGATTTTGTTTCCTGGAAAAACAGCCAACTCAAACTCCCTTCTCATTTATAAGGAACAATTTCAGCAAAAGTGCCCATTTCGTAGACTGAAAGTAACCAGCAGTCTGTAGCTTCAAATCTGCCCCTACACACGCAAAACCAAAACCAACCAACAGTTTACTCTTGCCTATTAAGATGGGTTTTCCACTCTTTAACTTCTGTTGTACCCTAGGCCTGTTTAACAGTCTCATCAATTTAACAATGCCTTTCTGACCCTCTACACATGACAGGCAGCTAAACACTTGATTAAGATTTCCCTGTCTCTCTCCTGCTACCTCTCCTCTCCTTTCTAATTATGCCAGGAACTTTCTCCCCTTGAATTATCAAAATGTATTTCATATTTCAAATCTCAACATCTTTGGTTTCCTCCTGGGTCTTGTGGTTAATCTTTCTTGTTTCCAGAAGAAATCAATAGATTCCTGTTTTGTGAAAAATCTTTCTTAATGAAATGACCTTGGTCTGTACCCATTCCCTATGTAATTTCTTTATACTTGAAGGAAAATAAAATAAGAGGCATCATTTTCTTAGGACATTATATCAGGACAGAAGTAACCAGTGACTTGGAATATTTTTTTAAATGTTCTTCCTTCTGAAAATAGTACACATTACCAACTGCACAAACATCACAGCTACTACAGGCATGTGTGGTGAGATTAATGGGTTAACGCAGAAGGCAGACATGGGTCTGTTAGAGAGAAACTCACTCCAGTATGGTATTAAGGAGAAATAAAAGATTAGAAGGCCAGAGCCGACACCATGGCGCAGTAGGTTAATCCTCCATCTGCTGTGCCAACATCTATATGGGTGCTGGTTCTAGTCCTGGCTGCTCCTCTTCCAATCTAGCTCTCTGCTATGGCCTGGGAAAGCAGTGGAGGATGGCCCAAATCCTTGGGCCCCTGCACCCGCATGGGAGACTGGGAAGAAGGACCTGGCTCCTAGCTTCAGATCGGTGTAGCTCTGGTCATTGCAGCCATTTGGGGAGTGAACCAGCATATGGAAGATCTCTCTCTCTCTCTCTCTCTCTCTCTCATTGTAACTCTACCTCTCAAATAAGTAAATAAAATATTAAAAAAAAAATGAGAAGGCCAACACGTGAAGCATGCTACATTTATATCCATTCTTCCATAGGAATAAACAGCTTCCTTAAGAATTTTTGTAAACCATTTTGTAGTAGAAGCAACATACACTTGGACAGAATTATGCACAATGAAAAGAAAAGCCTTACGTCTCCTTCACTACCACTTCACTCTCCCACTCACCAGAGGTAGATGTTTTTACCAGTTTGGAGCAAAGCCACTTTCTAAGCATTTTCTATCTAAGTGAATATATGCATGCTTTTTAAAAACATGAATTGAATTACTATATATATATATGTATATAAAATTCAGAAACTGTGTTTTAAACTTAACAATGTTTTATAGTGAGAATTCCACGGTAACATGTAGAGAGTGGTCTCCTTTATTAATGCTTGTATAGTATTCTATAGTATGGACAGAATCTTATTTAGCTGACCCATCCCCTATTGAAGGATGCATTGGTTGCTTCTGTTTTCACTGTGCTGAGAAACTCTGCATGGGCTATCCCCATACACTCCTGTGCATACACATGGTAGGATGGCTGTAGGATAAAGGTGGAGTTGCCACGTCATAGGGTATTTGCATCAACATCAGTAGAATCCTTCAATTCCTACTCCCAAGACTGTATCATTTATGCTCTCACCCAGAAAGACTACAGAGCTCATTTGTTTCTTACCTCTCTTCGCTTGGCTTCGTTCTTCCTGTATTTGTTGAATCGGTGGCAGAGGATATTCCCACAGCAGCAAGCCACGTGCACTAGGGGGCCCTCTTTGCCCAGGCTCAAGCCAGATGACACTGCCAGCACCAAGGTGATAGTTTTGATAACCAGGGTCCACTTACCCAAGTAGCCCCTAATAATGAAACCACTCAAGATAGTTTTTATCTGCAGAAATACAGAAAGGATGAATACAGACTGAGGAAGTAAACAAGGCTAAGGGAAGCAAAAATCCGAATCTCATGACAGAAACCGCATCTTTTGAACAAGTAGCGCACAAACACTTGACCTACAGTGCTCTCAGTTTGGAAGGGAGTCTAGGAGCTCAAAAACGCAGGAAAACTATTCAAGCTTTCCTGTTCCTTTTTGGGGAACGGGGTGTGGCGGCACTGGCTATCTGGGCAGAGAAGGGGCAGAGGGATGGAAAGATGTTCTCCTTTACAAAATAGTGGCCCTCGAGGTGTGTTCTGAGAGGGCAAGGTTAATGTTCCTGAAACTGCCTCAAACATTAGGTACAGCCTTGATTCCCTGCCAAAGACATCTGTGCCTACTACTTGCTCAGGAAACAGTGGATTCAGTCACTGTCAAGCCATCTAAACCAATGATGTTAGAAATAGGTTTTAACCACCCCTTCTAGCATAAACCATACACACTGTAGGAAAGGCAAGAAAACGGTTTTACTCATTCTGCTCTAACAAAGTTCACAAGGCCACTACTTTTTCAGGTCAGAATCATGGGATCTAGGCTGGAAGCTTGTTGGGTTGGGGACGCAGGAAATGTTCGGGAACATGGTGCAAGAGGGACCTTCAGGAGGCTCAAGAATCAACCACCTCTAATTTCCAGGTAGTCCCAGATGACAGGAGAGTTGAGGACAGACCCAGAGGGGTCTTAGATGACCTCAGGATCAGATTCTGTTTAATCGTCACCAAATGTTGGTGTTTGCCATGATAATATTAAAAGGACTTAACCGAAAATGATTCATACCATTATCATGTTAAGAGACTCACCTCAGGGATTCCAGAGCCACAGGCATAAGGTGCAAACACCTTCACCAGAGACACGGCCAGGAAGGCAAACAGGAGAGCCCACAGGACGTACATGAAGTAATTGACTATGTAGGCAAAGGCTCCCTGGAACAGCAGGAAAGAAAGATTGCTTTAACTTAGCCTGCCTCAGTGAGGCATGCAGCCCTTCTGAGTAGCGGTTTTTCAGGAGAGAAGATAAAAAAGAAAAAGAGGGGCTGCTGTTTGGGCACAGAGGCTTAAGCTACTACCTTGGATGCTGGCATCCCATATGAACACCGGTTCAAGTACCAGATGCTCCACTCCAACCCAGATTTCTGCTATGGCCTGAGAAAGCAGCAGAAGATGGCCCAAATGCTTGGGCCTCTGAACCCACGAGGAAGACCCAGATGAAGCTCCTGGCTCCTGACTTCAGCTATGGCCTGGCCCAGCCCCAGCCATTGTGGCAATCTAGGGAGTGAACTACTTGATGGAAGATACTTCCTCTCTCTTTGCAACTCTGCCTTTCAAATAAATAAATAAATTTTTTTTTAAAAAAGGAAAGAAAAAGAGCAACATTAAATTCCTCAAATGTTTCTTTACCATTGTCAGCCGAGTAACTAGGTGAAACTCTAGTACTGAAATGACATGTTTTGCTACACCCAAAGGGAAATTTACACCAGATTCCAAGGATAGACAAGGAGGAAGAGCAAACTGAAAACCTGAAACAAAATCCACATTCTAGAAGAGTGTTTTGACAGGTTTTATAGTGAAATATCTAAGATTCCATGCCAATTTTATCAAGAGTAAGTCTTAGCCCTTACATCCAACTCTTTTTTGTGGAATGGCAGAACCTGGAGTACACATTTCAAGTGAACACTGGCTTTGAAGTTCCCTTTAATTTACCTTTGACTACTGACCTTGGTGTCAAATTCTCACAGGAGGTTACAGTGATGAATGAAAATTCCAGGCTGTTGCTTCTTTTTAATCATGTGTATCTAAGACATACCATATGATGTTCTGATATATATTACTATAGTCAAATAAATTCAAATATCTAGTACCTTGTACAGTTACTTTTTTTTAAAGCAAGTAAACATGTTAGCCAGGTTTAATGAAGAGAAATACATCTGACCAATTAGGTAGGCACCTCAGGGTAGAACCAAGAGCTCACAGTTACCTTTCTTTGTGTGTGTATGATAAGGACACTTAAAATCTGCTCCTAGCAAACTTTCAGGATATGTATGATATCGTGAACACGCTGTATCCCTAGATTTAATCATCCTACCTAACCACAAATTTGTATCCTACTTTTTCACCCATTTCCTCCTCTCCACGCTCCAACCCCTATGCCCCAGTAATTGTCTATCTATTTATTCTCTTTCTATGTATCCATCTTTTGTTTTTTGGATTTCACATATAATGCTTAGATCTTGGCAAGAATTTCACTACCACAGTCTTAGCAACAAGGATACAAGTAGAAAGTTTCAGGTTCTGATGATGTCAGATGTTCCAAAGAATCAAATGGCAATAGCTATTTCTAAAATGCAGGTAGAAGTCTTTTGAGACTATTCTCTTGTGATAACGAAGTATGTCACTCAAGAAATAGAGTTTTGACCACTACTAAGGATTCGCCAACATTTAAAGAGCTTGCAAAAAGTCATGCCTTACAAAAAAAAAAAGCAATTTTGAACTTCAGGAGGTTATACTTGCTATTAAAAATATTGAGTTAAAACTCACTCAAATTATATGAGATACAACATTCGATGGGATTTTGAGTTTCCAAAAACATAAAACACTATGAAAATGATTCATTGACCTAGATAAGGGGAAAGAGAATGTTCAGGATATTTCTGAGTCTGAAATTTGATACAGGTTTTTCCACTATCTTGGTCCCTCAGAAAAAGAGATAATTGCTATGGCTTTGCTTTTCAAATGCAGCAAGGGAGGAAAGTTCCAGAGGGAGGAAACAAAGAGGGAAAGGGAGTAAAAGGAAAAGTAACTGGAACTGGCTAGAGTCAGAGACCAGGAGGCCAAATTCTTGGCAGGAAAAGGCTTCTTAAGACATGGAAGACGCTTTGCCCAGGCAAGGATTTCATTCATAAAATAGAGAGCCAAAGAAAGCTGTCCCTCCTGAAAATCTTAAGCTTCAGTTTGAAAGTGACTGCTGGGACTCTGACAGGCACACAGCTAAAGCTACAAAGGGTAGGCAACAGGAGGCCGGGGGGGAGGGGGTGCTTATGGCAACAGAATAGTTCTAACCTTTGTGCTGGGGGTTACACAATCTACACTTGAGATGAAACTGTAGAGCATCACTCACACACACACACACACACACATCCCACTGTGTCTTAAACTAAGGCCTATGGATCGTGCCTATGTCAATCTCCTGGGTTTTGCTATTGTACTATATACTAAGATGTCACTATTGAAGGAAGCTGAGTGATAGGTACCGGGAATCTCTTTGTTCATTGTTTTGCAACTTCCTATTAATCTGCAATTGCTTTAAAAACAAAAATTCCCCAAAAGCAAGAGAGAAGCATGTGAGTGTGCATACACACAGACACACACACACACACACACTCACCCTAAGTTCTAGGGCTTTCCAAACTTTTCTACCTAAGTCTTCCCAATCCAGGAAGGTAAAGAGACATCAGCATATGGAGTAGGATATATGGGAGCAGAGAGAAAAAAAAAAGCTTTTATTCTCTTTCTATGTATCCATCTTTTTTTCCAGCATGGAAATTTTATAGTCCATTTTAAATAATTATTTATATTTAATTTCTCAAAATAAGGAGTCCTCCAAATATTCAGAAAAACTGATGCTCTGGGCAGGCATGGAATGTTTGTCTTATGGTTTCACCTACCCTCTGGCATGCTAACCACACCCAACTCTTGAAAAGCACAGACCTAAACCATCTCAGATATATAACATAGTCTAACCCTTTCATATAATAAGCCAATATACAGTCATATATGTATATAAACACTTCTAATTCTATGATTTTCCTATCCTTTTCCCTTGACAGTATGTGTGTGTGTGTGTGTGTGTGTGTGCGTGTTTACATGCTACCCCAAACTGTGGACCGAGGTGAATAATAGTACATTTTAAGAACACAAACACATATCCTACTCTTGTCTTTCTCACTTCACCAACAGAGTGGACAGACAGTAAGCTACTATGGCACTTGTTTTAACTGGTGGAAGTTGTTAGTAAAATGGTGCCATCTTATTTGTGGCACCATCTTAAGCCCCAGGGTGTCATCTCAGGCTCTGGCCCCTGTCGCCATCTCGCACAGTAAGCTTCATTCCTAAGCCCAGCCTGGCTTACTAAATGTCAGGTGACCAAACGGCCCAACCACAAGCATCAGCTCCACCCTCACCCTAATGGAATTTGTTATTCCCACTTCCCTACCCTCTGCAAGAGTATAACATGACCTGCTTCTCCACACACGTGCTCTCTCTCTCTTGACTTCTCTCTCTCTCAACCCTCTCCCTTTCTGCCCTCTCTCACCCTCTCCCTCCCTCTCCTTCCAGCCTGTTGGGTTTCCCTCCATCTGACAATAAATCTTTCCTTTAACTCTGGTGTTTGGTGTGTTTTCTGGTAGCCTTACAGAAGTCAGAGTAGAATTGGGTGTTGAGAGTTGTCTTGTGGGCTTTTGTTTTCAGTGGGAGGGATCTAAAATATAGTCAAGGGATGACAGGTAAGACACTGAAAAAGTTACTTCAGAATCAAATAAAAAACACAAACATATACTTAAAAGACACAAATGAAAATAGTGACTCAATCACAGGATGGGACTAATTCCTGGGTTTCAGTTGTTTTGATGTGCAATGAATCATAATTCTTGAAGGTTCAAATATAACGTTCAAGGACAATTCATTTCTGGTGTCTACACAATAAACATATTTTTGACCCACTCCATTCTTTGTTAGAAATTATAGCTTACCCGTTGACATCTCCATTGAAATCATTAGGGAAAGATAAATTCAGTCACACCATGTACCAAGGAGAAAAACCAGACTTACTTAAAACAAACAACAATTCTAAATATAAGCATCAAGCCACTCCACATGTCAGAAGAGATGGAAATAGGGTTGTACTTAAACCACAGAAGAAGGCAGCTGGCACTGGTTCCCCTTTTTGTGAACAGGAAAACAGGAGAAGATTCCACACATGCTGTCAGTATAGTATAAGAAATGAAAGAAATGTGAAGAATAAAATGCAAGGGTTCTGAAATTACTGCTACATGTTACCTCATCGGTGTTGATGATAAGCTGGGACCAGCTATTCCACTCCGGGCATTTGTCTGTGTCTTCAAAGGTGACATTCTCAGAGTTCCAGCAACAATGTTCATGGTTAAACCAGAATCCCCCTGTGCATATGCCTTCTTTCAAATCTGTCATCCAATGAGCAGAGATGTCTATCAAACCAGCTAAGGAACCTGATTTGGAGGGAGGGAAGGGCAAAAGTCAAGTGCATTTCTGAAAGTCTGTTCTTTGGTAATCAGAATAAACTTTGTCATGCCAAAGTTTAGGAACCAAACAAGCATATATGAGGGTACTTCAAAAAGTACACAGAAAATTGAATTAAATGATACATTTACTTTGGTGCAGAAAATTTTGAAATCCATGCATATGAGGAAATCTTCAAAAAGCTCATGAGAAATATGCATTATGAACCAACAATGCATGGATCTCAAAAAGTTTTGGACCAAAATAAACTTTTCCTTTAATTTCATTTTCCATGAACTTTTTGAAGGGCCCTCATACTTTCTCATTTCATCTCAAATTCTTTCTGACTGCTTGCTTGGTTTCCACTTATAATCTCTGTATTAAATACTGACATCTGGCATTTCTATCTAGGAGGAATGAAGGGGAAAGCAAAATGGCTGGGTGGGAGCAAGAGACTACTAGGTTTGTCTTCAGGCTGAATTATGAAGACACTGTTTTGACTTGGAACGTAAGAATATACATCCATAAACAAAGTAAAACTGATCAAAGACTACTTTACTTTCCATACATGCACAAAACTGAGAAAAAGAAATTGCCTCTACTGAGGAGTATTCCATGGTATTTACTTCAGATGGCTTGCAGAGGGCAGCTGATGACTATGGTGAGAAAGACTGAGCCCTGATAGCAGGATTTTGTTCCATGGACAAAAAAAAAATTTGAGCCATGGCAGCAAACCATCCTAGGCTAAGGGAATCCAATTTATAAAAGCACAAACTATGGTGTGCACAGAAGGCTAGATGAAGCTGTAGATACGTAGAAGCCTCCTGAACCTAGGACATGAACATTCTGAAGTTTTCTTAGTGAGATGGAGTAAACAGTACGATATATACAACATTCACCATGGAAAATGATGAGGCAATGCATAGTGAGTTGGGGATGAAGACTTCCAGTGTTAAGATAGCTATAGTACTTTAGATTCTGGCCTTCTCATCATGACTGTCATCCAGATGAAGAAACTCTGGCATCAAGAAATTAAATGGCCCAGAATCTTGCTTTAGGGAAATAGTAAAGACATCATAAAATTCACAGCCTCTGAATTCCCAGACTGTTCCTGCATTAAGGCACACTGCTTCTATTGTTGCTTCCCAATGCTTAAAAACAAAATACCCTGTGTGTATGAGGAAAGAAAAATATTCACTGACCACCTAGTGACAAGAAATACATTAAAAAGTTGAGGATATTACGCCTGCATTCCACCAGGCGGGAGGCCATGTCATGCATATGTTTTTGTAGGGGCTAATGGTGTTGGCCCAGGTTGTTTACATACTTGAATAACCTAGTCAAATCTAACACACTTTTGACACCTATTTTTGAGTGCTCCAGCCCTCAGCCTTCTCTTCCTTGTTACTCTTATTGCACTAACTGCCTGGATTCAGAAAAATCAACATGATGTTATATATAGTTTGGCTTATTCTCTGGTTGTTACACATGTGCATGTCTTATTTTACCTAACACTGCTACCCTCAAGCCTGTCATCTCTTCTACTTCTATCTCTCTTTCTCCTTCTCCCAGCTGGATCTTTCTTCTCTGGTTATAAATTTTATTGGGTTCCCACTCCCCTAAGAAGTAAAATGCTGTCCCTTGTCCTTGTCGCCATTTCAAGCATGTGCCCCTCCTCACTTCCAAATGACTACCCTCAACTTCCACTCTGCTTGTCCTCCCTTGAAACGTGGCTTGCAATATTTATTTGACATGCTCTTTCAAGGTCACTGATATGCTATACTGTATAACCTTGTCTCAGACATCTTCCTCCTCCTCAGTCTCTCACAGATCACCTAGTCAATTAGTAGCCAGCACCAAATGGGCCAGATCACGATCTGTCTTCTGGAAGAGCCGGAAGGGACAGAGTTAACGCCCGAGGCCATGGGCTGGCAAACCGTGGCCGGAAGGTCAAATCCTGCCTACCTCCTTTCCCAGGCACAGGAGGAGCATTTGTTTACCTATGGTCTGTGGCTACTTTCATGCAGAGACCATTTGGCTCACGAATCTTAAAATATTTACTATCTGGCTCCTTTACACAGAAAGTCTGCCAACCCCTGGCCTAGGCAACTTTTGAAAACTGAGCTACAGATGAGCTGTTTCTCATTTGCTCTCTACTCCATGGCTCATGAATTATTATTTTTAAGTAGCAGCACCAACAGCAGCATGTAGAATATACCAAACTTTTCACGTAGGTACTTTCATTATCTTCATTCTATAGATCAGTAAAGAAAAGCTTCCAGGGGTTAAGACATTTGTCAAAAGCCATGGAACTAGCAAGTGGTAGGACTGGGATCCAACTTCCAGCAGCCTGGAAGTAGAACCTGTGTGTCTAACTGCCATTTTGTATCATTCACCTCATTTTCCACCTACTTCTGTTTCAACTCAAGATTCCAGATCTTCCCAGGCCCCATCTTTTAATGTCATAAGGAAAGATCTCTTGGCAATCTCTGCTTGGTATCTTTGACTCTGCTTGAAGTCTGCTTAGGAACTTGCTTTAAAAGCTGTATTTATACAGAAAAATACTATTATTGGACTGCGCATATACAAGTTAGGTCTCCTGACTCCAAAAATCCAAAATCTAAAAATTTTTGAGTGCCAGCATGATGCCACAAGTGGAAAATTCCACACCTGACCTCAAGAGATAGGTCTCAGTCAAAACACAGGTGCACTAAAACATTGTATGAAATTACCTGTGGGCTAAGTGTATAAAGTACATATGATATATACAAATGAATTTCATGCTTAGCTTTGGGTTCCATCTCTTAAGATACCTCCTTATGCATTCGGAAATATTTCAAAATTCAAACAATCCCAAATCCAAAGCACTTCTGGTCCTAAGCATTTCAGATGCAGGATGCTCATCCTGCATTATTTGCAGTGAAAGGGAACGTAGGCGCAGTTTGCAGGAAGAGGTGGTATTACCTCACCCCTCAGCTAGCATGGAGGAATGAGACTGTAAGCTCCTCGAGAGCATGAGTTTCTTATATGCCTTCACCATCAAATGAGAGAGCAGATGTTTAAGAAGCATCTACAAAATGTTTCAGGAAGTCTTCCACAACTTTCCTGCGCCTCATGCAGGAAGTGTTTAAAAAAAACCCATTTCCCATGGAGGGGGTCTTCTTCAAGATAAGCACTCAAATGAGTATCCTTCAAATGGATACCATATCATACAGCATGCAAAATATACTGATGCATTTCCCCACTGGCTAAAGGTAGGTGCTGCGGGTATTCAAAGTATTCCTTTACAGATGGGGACACTGAACTTCTTAAAGATTCTGTAGCAATTCATTTCATGTAGCAAACTAGGAAAACACAGCATGGGACTCAGTTTATGACTTGGGAGAAAAGTGTATTACCATGTTAGGAGATCTGGCTTTGAAAACTCACATGGTTTACCATACCTGAAAAAAGCCCAATAAGGAGCATCAACAACCAACCAGAAAAGGCATCGCTGACACTGTGAATTAAGGCCCACGTTGACTCTTTGCTTTTATTGGTTATCTAGGGGAAAATGAGACAATATTGATACATTCTACATACAGCCTTCCTTTTGTCACCTCAAAACAGCCCAGTGAAGGAATGCAAAGACAAATTACCTGGGAATAGAGACCAATTAAAACTTAACTTCTCATCAAATCTTTAGAGAACCCAGTTTCACCAAGAACTCAGAGGCTTACTAAACCCCACCTTCATGTATAGTCTTGTAATGCCTACAAACAGGTGAGTCAGGGCTTCCCCTTTCAGCTGCTCATTTCTTCCAGCATCAACCTGTTGCTTACTACAGGGGTCCCTTTCTGTCCTGCACATCAGATAGTCCAAGGAAGGTCTCTTGACTCACAGCAAGTAGTTTGATTCTTTCCAAACAATATGCAAAGTGCAATTTGAGGTTTACTACCTTGGGCTATGGTTCAGGTCAGGCAAATATGATCCTACAAACAACTAATTGTACAGCAATCACAAATACTAATGAAATCCAGTGAGGCATCTCTTTCATTTTCAAAAACCTGCTGCTAACAGCTGAGGCTATCTAAGGAGGTACACAAAGTTTTACCTTTCGGGTCCTAGCCTAGTCAATTAAACCCCTCATTGCCCATATTTTTTCAAACCAATACTCTGACAACTTCATCAGTGGTGCTTCCCACTTCTCTGTGCCTCTATTTCTTAGCCCTGAAACAGTGACTTAGCTATCCCACTTTCAGGTACAGCAGCATCACAAATAATAATGAGTCACTGTAAAAATTTCAAAAGTCACTTTAAAATTTTGACCATTGTGGCATAGTGGGTGAAGCCACCACCTGTGATGCCGGCATCCCATATGGGCACCAGTTCGAGTCCTGGCTGCTCCACTTCGGATCCAGCTCCACACTAATGTGCCTGGGAAAGCAATGGAGGATGGGTTAAGTCCGTGGGTGCCAGAACCCACGTGGGAGACTCCTGGTTCCTGGCTTTGGACCAGTCAAGCTCCAGACGCTGCGGCCACTGTGGGGAGTTAATCAGTGGATGGAGGATCTCTCTCTTTCTCTCTCTTTCTGTCTCTCTCTCTCTCCCTGTCACTCCTCTCTCTCTGTAACTCTGCCTTTCAAATAAATAAATAGATCTTTTTAAAAAAAATTTGACCTGTGGAACTTCAGTCTCCAATTTCAGTGCTGAAAATGAATAGGGTTATAATTTCCCCTGTGAATCATTTCTTTTCTGATAACGAACAGTTATTGCTCAAAAAGTCTCCTTGGAACATTTGATAAATACACTTTAATTGGTTTTGAATTATTATTAATTGGCATCATTTGTTTCAGATGCAACCTAATGGGCACTGTGCCCTTCTCCTATCACAGGTGACTTTCACAATTTAAATAGCATGTTCAAATGCAACTGATGACAAACTGAACTCGAAATTACAGATAGAAATTCTAAAGCCAAGGCACCGGCACTTGGCGTAGTGGGCTAAGCCTCTGCTCGCGGCACCAACATCCCATATGGGCACCGGTTCTAGTCCTGGCTGCTCCTCTTCTGATCCAGCTCTCTGCTATGCCCTGGGAAAGCAGTAGAAGATGGCCCAAGTCCTTGGACCCCTGCACCCATGTGGGAGATCCAGAGGAGGCTCCTGGCTTCTGGCTTTGGGTTGGCCCAGCTCTGACTGTTGCACCCATTTGGGGAGTGAACCAGCAGATGGAGGATCTCTCTCTCACTCTCTCTCTCTCCCTCTCTCTCTGTAATGCTATCTCAAATAATTAAATCTTAAACAATAAAAAAGTAATTCTACAGCCAAAAAAAGGAAAACAGAAGAAAGCCAGTAAGACTCTAAATTCCATAGCCTGCCCAATGAATC
Organism: Sylvilagus floridanus; assembly: GCA_949820135.1. Taxonomy (NCBI): domain Eukaryota; kingdom Metazoa; phylum Chordata; class Mammalia; order Lagomorpha; family Leporidae; genus Sylvilagus; species Sylvilagus floridanus. Next base: position 97,861,248 of record OX463223.1, read on the forward strand.
AATATAACAGAAAGATTATGTGTTAATGTTCCCTAATGGCAAAAATCTTAGAAAAAACATAGAATGTTTTATAGCAATCATCTTTTTAAGTTGTGATAAGTAAATTCTGTGGAGTTATCACAAGTTCAACAACTAAGAGGGGATTCCTCGAAACCTGTACTTGGGACAACCTGACTGTTGAGTTCAGGTGGTCATGAGGAAACCAGTCAGCAGCTGAGAAAGGCTTAAGAATGAAAAGCACTCTCCACCTGACTGCTCCGAGATTTGCTTGGCTCTGAGAAAAGAAAGCCATAAACTCAGGGGAGAATGAGGTCAGCTTAAAAATCAAATTTTAAGCCCAAGTGCTTCCATGTTAGGAGTTCCAGATGGAGTTCTGGATTCCTGGCCAAGCCCAAACCATTGTGGCCATCTGAGGAGTGAACCAGCGAATGGAAGATTTCTCTCTCTCTCTCTCTCTCTCTCTCATTCCTTCTGTTAATCTGCCTTTCAAGAAAAATAAATCTTTTTTTAAAAAGAGTTGATTTTAAAAATTACATTTTAAATTTGGACTCCAAGTAGAAATAATCAAACAAAAAGAATCTCTGGGGCTAGGGCTGGCACTCAGTTTTTTAATAAGCTTTCCATGCAGTCCTTACACGAACAAGAAATTGTGACTCCCTGAGTTATGTATTTTTTTTTTTTAAAAAATGTTTGAGAGACAGAGTGGGGGAAAGAAAGAGAGACAAAGAGAAATATAAAGAGATATATCTGTTGGTTCATTCCTTAAGTCCTAACAATGCCTGGGCCAAAGCCAGGAGCCTGGAACTCATTCCAGTATTCCACATGGAGACCACATGGTGGGCAGGAACCCAACTACTTCAGTCATCCCTTGCTGCCTCTCAGGGTCTGCATTAACCAGAAGCTGGATCAAGAGTCAGAGCCAGGAACTGAACCTAGGTACTCAGATGTCCTAACTGGTGGCTTAAGTGCTAAGCTAAATGCCTGCCCCTGGGATTCCCAATCTTAAATGCTACAATGCAACACATAAAAGGCAAATGTCCTTGGCAGACTGCTCTGAGAAGTGGGGAAATTCTCTTGAAAAATTCAAAAGACCCTGTGCCATAGCCCTAAATACCATATATTACCTATCACATTAAACTCATGTCTTTAATTTTAATTTGATTGGTCTTGTCAGAATTGAACACATGAGTTTATTTGGTTTTTGTGGTTATACGAGAGCTATAATCATAGGGAGTCTGTCCTGTATACTTTAGTAAACACTGGGGCCCTGAGACTTTTTTTTGTTTCATTCATTTAAAAGGAGTTCATTTATTTTTCTTAGTGTTAAAAAATCCACATTCAAGATAAAAATCATAAAAGGCAGATATGATAGGGGAAGATTTTTGATATTTATTTCTGCCATCCTAAGTTTGTTTTTCCCCCATTTGTTTTCATCTCTGCATAGGCATTTCTACTCATTTAAGGGTTGTAAGGATCCTTTTCAGGCATTTACTATAGGAGGTAAGTCATCATTAGATAATTTTTCAAAAAAATTAGGATAAAAATCATATGTGAGATGCCTCTAAAAATAAAAACAAAATTTTATATTTCCAATAGAAACCATATCCAGCCACATCCAGGGCTGGAGAAAAGAAAGAAAGAATATGTGTCTTCAACTTCTTCCGCTGGTATTTCCTAGCACTTACTCATGTGCCATCCTTTGTCTTACCTCTCGGTGCCTGTCCCGGTCTCGAGACTTCTCTCTCACCCAGTCAATTGTATTGAAATCATCATAGGTCCCTACACCAGGGATTGGCTCCTCCAAGAAGTCCATGATTCTATTTGAAGAACCTATTCCTCCACCATTGTAGGATTTGTCCTCTGTAGTGAACAGGAAATAGACATTAGTATTCTAGACACACTGAACACTTTTAATATCTCCCTTCTGAACTTCAGTAGGTAAGTTCTTAAACTATTAGGTGACCCACTCAGGGTGTGCTGATAAAGAAATATAATCACCCAGTGTGAGCATCCATTGCATTTAGTTTTTTGCGGCCTAGGTGCAAAATGAAGAGTGGCTAAAGGCAGTTTGAATGGATAGGGACAGATGAGAATGACAGTAAAAGAGAAATGACAGAAGCTGATGTGCAATCAGAAAGGATTTATGAAACAAAAGACAGGAAGAAGCCTGGAACAGCTAGGGTATTTCAGTTTATGGAAGGTAGAAAAAATGGTCCAAGGTCTACAGATATATCGCATCAAGAACCATTTTATATTTATAAGGCAGTAATTCAATCCTAGGAGGTGGCTTTTGCCTGAAAGGATTCCAAAGAAAGCTGTCGGCATCTTCAAGAGTTAAGCTGGCTGGAATGTACAAATTTCCCTTCAATAACTATAAGACTTTGATCCCTGATGTAAAGGGCTTGGAGAAACTCTTTCCAAGTGTGTCAGAAGAGCCTAAGACTTACAAGTAGAGATTTAAACAACAGTGCATGGCTTAGTGGTGAAATGTCTCTCCCTGATCCTTGAACTGGAAGAAACATGCCCATGTGCCTACCCATAAGGGACCCTTATCAGGGCTTGGCTTTTTAACACTTCCATTACAGTTACGTAGGCATGTGCTTTATCTTCCTTTTTAGACTAAAAACTCTCTGGTTGGTAGCCCTGCATCTGATTCATCATTGCCTTGTCCACAGTGTCTGGCACATTTCTAAGACTCACCAAATATCAGCTGAACCAAAATTTACTTGATAAATGGCAAGGCAAGTATTTAAACTCCGCACTTGGACTCCCACAAGGTTAAGCACGGCTTACACACCTGCTCAAAGTGTTTCTGCAATATCGTCAGAGAATACCATGCTATTAAACACAAAATGTAAAATAGTATTGAGGCATTTATACATTTGCACACTGGAGGGAAAATGCAGAATAATATCATCATTCAATTTACCTGGCCAAAGCTCACATTTGCAGCACCAACCTTGGCAGGAACAAGGCTTCATCCATGTGGTCTGGTAATGAATCTCCCTGCAGAAAAGGCCCAAATGGGCCTGACCTGACTCCATTTCCCCCCTATCTGCATCTCCATCTTTCCTGTAAACTTGAGTACTCTCATGGGGTACATGTGAATGAACACCCCAAATGGCACAGCACCTGGTTTACCAACAGTAAGTTCTCCTGCATACCGTTTATAAACAATGTACACATTCGAAAGGAAAAGCTCAGCAGAGTCTAAATCATCTGGAGGGTAGGGGTAGGGTGGAGAGGCAGAGTGCAGTAAGTGAGCAAGTTAATCTTAAAACCCCAAACCAAAGTCCCTTCCCTATCTTCATTGATGCCTGGCTGTAAAATGGATGGCTGCTGAATCACTAGCCCAGCCTTCCCTATCATGTCAGTGTCATACTGAGACAGATGAAAGCTGGTGTGTTGTCTGGGAGCTTGGAGGGAAAACAAGCCAGCTAGAAAATAAGGGTATGAATAGAATAAAATATGTGTATGTGTGAGAGGGAGACGGCGGGGCGGGGGGAGCGGGAAACCAAGCTGTCTCAATTCTCAAGTCAAAAGCTGACATCAACACAGGACACCAAATGGCCAGACATTTACTTTTTAGGAAGGTTAATGCTTCAGTTGAATTTGCTCGGGTTTAAGAGTTCTCCTTTCGGGGGGGGAGGGGCAGGAAAGGATTTTGGGAAAGTGATTTTAAAAAAGCATCTGAGAGCTCGCCAGTGCCACCCTATCTATCAACTGGGGCCCCCCGTTTTAAGGCTATTCAAGGCGAAATGAAGAGCTGCGACAGCTTCCGAGCAGGAAAGAAAGAATCCTATTACATCACTAGGTAACCTGAGCACCACATCCTCCTGCTTTGTAGTGGGTCTGGGTTAGCAGCACATCCGTCAAGCCACTGGCAAAGGGTAGGCAGTGATTCGGATCCTCCTACAGACTGCTTGCAACTCTCCGGAACCCCTGTTCCCGGGCTGGGGGTGGGGGGAGGAGGCATGCTTCCTTGCTCGGCCTCAGGTCTGCTTACCTTTCTTTTTTTCTGCCTCAAGGAAGAAATACCCTTGGCAGCCCGCATTTGCTCATTTAGACGGAGGAGCTTTTTGCAGGAGGAACCCCCACGCTGAAGTGCTTTAGAAGGGCACTTGCTGCATTCTCTCCCTTTCACAGCAACAAACGCCACCTCAAGAACCACCCGGGCTCCCGGCGGTCAGAGTGTGATGTCACTGTCGGCATCACGTGACCAGACCCTTGGACCAGCCTTAGAGAAAGGAAGATTTTTAACAGAGCACAGAAGCCTTAAAGATGTAGTCTCATCTAAACCAATGCTCTAGACCCCGGGGCGCGCGCCGGGGGGGGGGGGGGGGGGGGGCAGTCAGGTGAGCTCAGAAAACTGAAGTCCAGACAAGCTTTAGTCTTCGGACCTCAACAAGCAGGAAGTCCCGGAAGATGAAGCAGAAAGATCTGAAAGTGTTTAGAGTTACAGATATCTTAAGTAAAAACAGGGAGGGCGCAAATACAGACAAGGCTTTAAACACACACACATACACACACACACACACACACACACACACACACACATACTGGGTAGCAATAACCTGGATTAAAAAAAAATCTCCAACACAATGCTGAGTGAAAGACAGCAGATGGAAAAAAAGGCACATAACCTTACTACTCCATTCCTACAAGTGCAAAACCAGGCAAACCCCAACAGTATTTCAGAACACAAATGTAAGTGATTACATTACAAAGAGAGGGAAGAATCAGACCAAAGACAGGAGCCGCCCAGGGGACTTGGGGAAAGTCCCTTCTGGAAGGGGTACCTGGAGAGAGCAGGGCTGCAGGAAGGCTGGTCCTCTGTTGATCTGGGTGGAGGTTACCTGAGGGTTCACTTTATAATGATTCTTTAAAGTGGACCCAAGTTGTATGTCTTCTTCTCTATGTGCATATCACAACGAAAGAAAACTGAAAAACTAAACCACATACGAACTTACCATACGAGGTCAGATCTTCAGTAGCCTCTAGTCACTTGGAAAACCCAGACTACAATCAAGAAAATGAGCTTTTTCCTTACTAGCAGTATTTTGCCCAGAAAGCTGCATCAACTCTGATACTCATTAATCCAACCTGGCTGAAGGGCAGCTATTGCAATCCTAACAATAAATCTACTGCTACGTTCCCATTGCTTTAAAGGTGTTCCTTTCCCCAGCTGCATTCCTAGGGCTATTTTTCAGCAGGTCTTAATTAATTGTGCAATAAGAAGAATAAAACTGCTATCTACCAACTCCCTAGGTGAATCAACAGGACAGCCGCTGTTAAACATTAACCCAGTCTCAGTGCACTCCAACAAACGGACCCTAAATATAGGGCTCTTGGATGTTATTACCCTCAACTCTTAAGAATTCAACCTTAACTCTTAAGAATCCCGAAATGTTTGCACAACAAAACCTAACGAAATGCGAGACCCTGCACAAAAAAAAAACCTGTATGCTTTCAGTCCACGGTACTTATAATATCTTATTCTCCTGATATGTTAATGTAACAGTAATAAGCGGAAGTGCAACTGATACTATTTAGTGGCAATGAATTACAATACTGTAAAAAGCAAAAGGCATTTGTGGCCCAAGTGTGGCTGTCTTACAGGATTAAACTTTTAGATTCAAAAGGATAAGATGTCCAACCTCATAAGCCTCCTTCAAATTAATTCTTTATTAAATAGGATTTTGCCTATAGTATCTGAAGGCCACTACAGAATTCACTGACATTATATAATAAGACTTATCTTCTTATACTATTTCACATCTGTCTAAATACTTAACAATGAGTCCTTAGAAACACATTGCTTGAATGAGGAGGCATATAAATTAATGCATTTAACCTATTTTCCATCTTGGAAATCTCTTCCTAATTTTTTTTCCTAAAAAAAATCACATGATACTTAAAACTAGAAATATCATTAAAATACAGGAAAAGCAATTCTGCTTTGAGAATGATGTGTATTTCAACCCCTTACCAATACACCACCAGAAATTTACCTGGGGGGCTGAACAGTAACTGATTAAGTACACTAGTTAAACACTGACAAAACCACAAGCAGCAAGAGTACAGAAAGAAATCTCAGGTGCAGACCTGGATGTATGGCTCTAGAAATATCTCAGCTGCACGAGGAGGCTTCACTTATTGCCAACAGCTTAAAGAAATAAATAAGCACTCAAAGAAATGCGGCAGAGTTATCAGTCCCTTCTAAGAATGAATTTCAGTTTTACAGGTAGATGTACTTTTCCAAGGCTAGAGCCACATCTATAATAAAATTGAACACTGTCCCTTGCACACATCAGCAGCTATTCATCCCATGGGCATTTAAACTTTACCTTCTTTCAGCAGCAAATACTAAGAGCCTATTATATGCCACTGCTTGCTTCCATATATGTACTACCCACCTCCCTTCTTATGTGGCTTCATCCACTCTAGATCTTTCGGTAAGTCATCAACTCTTTCACATTCAATTTTACCTACGTGTCTAGGAATACATTACAGGCGATGTCCTAATAATTAATCAACAGTTGTAGAAACTTTCTCTCTGGCAACATGTGCCTCCATTTTGCTTCTATTTTGCTTTCTCATTTACCCAAATCTAGTAACTAAAAACCAAATGTTGGTGGAGTAGCCCCTCCCATATAAGCCCTAGATAATATCATTGGACCACTTACATTTTAAGTACTATCTTTTTTTTTATTATTTTTTCATTTTTTTTTTGACAGGCAAAGTTAGACAGTGAGAGAGAGACAGAGAGAGAGAGAGAAAGGTCTTCCTTTTTCCGTTGGTTTACCCCTCAAGTGGCTGCTATGGCCAGCGCGTTGCGCTGCGCTGATGCGAAGCCAGGAGCCAGGTGCTTCTCCTGGTCTCCCATGCGGGTGCAGGGCCCAAGGACCTGGACCATCCTCCACTGCCTTCCCAAGCCACAGCAGAGAACTGGACTGGAAGAGGAGCAACCGGTACAGAATCGGCGCCCCAACCAGGACTAGAATCCGGGGTGCCGGCGCCGCAGGTGGAGGATTAGCCTAGTGAGCTGCGGCAACAGCCCATTTTAAGTATTATCTTAGTTGACTCCTGGGACACTTTAAAAAAAATATTTATTTGAAAGGCAAAGTTACACAGAGAGGGAGAGAAAGATCTTTTATCTAGTAGTTTACTCCCCAAATGGCTATGATGGCTAGAGCTGAGCTAGACCTAATCCAGGAGCCAGGAGCTTCTTCTGGGTCTCCTACATGAGTACAGGGGTCCAAGCTCTTGGGCCATTCTCCACTGCTATCCACTGATTTCCCAGGCACATTAGCAGGGAGCTGTATAGGAAGCCAAGCAGCTGGGACTCCAACCAGTACACAGATGGGATGCCGGCATTATAGGCAGTGGCTTTACCCACTAAGCCACAATGCTAGCCCTGACTCTGGAGATAACTATGCTGTTGGTACACAACTATATACCATACTAGTTGTTACATACTGAAATACCTCTGTTGCTGTAGCTAGATAACCACTCTTTTCTGAGAAGTTTCCTCCCCTTCACTTTGCCCTATAGAACCTCTGGGAACTTTCCCATGACCCAGCAGCTGGACCACTAGGAGGCTCCAGGACACTGTCCCAGTGCTGTGTCTGACATCCAATCTAGCTGGTCAGTATCTGAGTTGTTTTGGGTATCACCTCTGCCATCATTTCATTTAGGGTTGACTGTTCTATCTCCTACTCACAGCAAGTTAAAATCTGAAGGTGTCTAGGAGACAGGAAGGACAAGAAAGAAGAAACTCTCTATCGTTAGTGTTGCTAAGAGAGCTAAGCAATACAGGGGATGGTGAGGGACATGGGTAAAGGAACTGCAAAAACTCCAATAAATCTCTGCTACTGAAATGAAGCTCGAGAGTCCTGAGAATACAGGAAGCTGGGGCATGGCAGAAAAGCACAGGAAATGCTTTAGAAACAAGCATGAATCTGGACTCCACATCACCTTCTGACTCTTTGTTTCCGAATGGCTACAGCTCTCCCCCGTTGGGTTATAGATACTTGCTTGGGTGTCTCTCTCTTTATTGCCTCCTACTCCCAGCATCTCCTCTAATCTGGATGCTCCCGACCCAACACACTCTCACCACCAATGGAGTGAAGGTGCTGAGTGCCAGAGTTATTAAAGTTGGGATAAATAGCATGAGAATTCGGACTTGGTATCTGTAGGCTCCTACTGGCTCCCAGTGGCTGAGAGTGACCATGTACAGAAAACAGCCCTGCCTCCATTACTTGCTCTTCATTCCTTCCTTCTCAAATTTACACATTTATGGGATTGTCAAGATAGGGAATGTACCGGGTAGGAAGACACTGTCTTAAAATGCACATCACATACCACAGCATTGGGAAACCATTTGGACAGCACGATCCTGTCTAATAACTTGAACAGTAATTCTCTAGTCCCTCTGAGCTAAGTCGCTGGTTTCTCTCTATTAATATCCAAATAAAAGTTGGCAACAAAAAATCAGCAGTTATTCTTTACTGGGGAAGAAACTTTAAAAGACAAAATACCAGTCAGGAGATTCTTCTTAAATTCATGGGAATAGTATCATGTCAGGGCAGAAAAATGAGTTTTTTAAAAAAAGCATATGAATCTCTGGGGCTGGCGCCATGGCTCACTTGGTTAATCTTCCGCCTGCAGTGCCAGCATCCCATATGGGCGCTGGTTCTAATCTCGGTTGCTCCTCTTCCAGTCCAGCTCTCTGCTGTGGCCCCGGAGGGCAGTGGAGGGAGGATGGCCCAAGTGCTTGGGCGCCTACACCCGCATGGGAGACCAGGAGGAGGCGCCTAGCTCCTGGCTTCAGATCTGCGCAGTGCCGGCTGTAGCAGCCATTTGGGGAGTGAACCAATGGAAAGAAGATCTTTCTCTCTGTCTCTCACTAATACTGTCAAATAAAAAAAAAATGTGAATCTCATCTGTGGTTACCCTTAAGTAAATAGTTGCACATGTACACACCAATGTATGTTTGTTATTGACTGCAGCACTGTTTCTAAGTAACAAAAACCTGGGAATAATGAAAGTGACCAGGGGAATAGTACAAGGAAAGTAGACTGATACTTATGAAATAGAAAAATCTCCCAGGCATATTATGTGGGAAAAAAAGCAAGTCACTGAATCACAAGCACAACATATTTCCAAATGTATGGCTCGATGAAGAAAAAAACTGAAAGGACCATGTTGAATCCATCCTAGAGGCTGTCTCTAGAGTGGGAGGTGGGGAACTTTTGCATTTTGTAGACATGGAGTGCCTTCATGTGTTATACAAAAATTATTTCGAAAAGAAACATGATAAAAGCATAGCTGGAAGAGTAGAGACAAGACCTGCAGAGAGCAGAGCTATATTCTGGGAGGCAGACCACTGACTCATCTACACAGCAGGGGGTAGTTTCAGAGGAAACTCCCAGAGGAAAGCGCTCAGAGGATCCTGGCTTTCTCAGGTTTTAAATGCATGTCAATGAGAAGAAACTTTGTGACTGGGCCTAATTGTCAGCCAGGAGAAGGTATGGATTTTAATCCTAACTCCACAACTCAGTGGTTATGTCATCTTGGGCAACGGCTTGATGTCTGCGAGTTTACAGGTTCACCACCTGTAAAATGAGGGCATACGGGGCAATATGATTTTGAGGCCCCTTCTAACTTTATATGCTATCATTTTAGCAATGACTGTTTTGGGCTGTTCACTCCTATACTGTGTGGAATGACTTCTGAGAGGACTTTATCTTTGAGAAATTACAAATGGCATTTTGATTGCTCAGTTATTGGAGAATACTCTTCTGGTAGAATCATACTTCAGAAAAGAAAGGTAGGATTCAGCTAGCTCATCAATGAAGTACAGGACAACCTAGTATCTCACCGGGACCCAGTATTTCTGGCCTGATGGTTTAAACAGAGCCCTACGGTACCTCTGGGCTACCTGGTAGCCACAGACCCCAGAAACCCATGGCTCATACCCCTGAAACAGCAACCCTTTGCTCTGGCACAGGTCATGAATTAGAACAAACGAGGGTTGAAAAATAGCCCACTCAGAAGTTATAGGAGGCCAAAAGGCCTCAAAAATATTACATTTCCTTTGAGAAGAGACCAAAGTGGTTTCACTAATTGAAAAATAAGTGAAGAGCTTCCAGATTCAGCTTCAGTAAGTAAAGTGCTTAGAAGTTATTACTCCCATCCTTACAACAGCAAAAGGCTGGACAAACTAGAAAATCAACGATTTTTCTTGAACTCGTCAAGAGCACTGAGATCTAGAGAGACAACACCTTCTAAAGAAACACAGCTGAGATTCATTTATCTGCAACAGAAAAGCCTAGAGCCAAAAACTGGTAGAAATACTTACATGGCAACTTGGATGAACTGCTGAAGGCTGTGTGTGGACTAGCTAAGTCTGAGAATCTCCTGGGGTCCACAGTCTTAAGGCAGCTCCTACACCAAAGCTCTACCTCCAGGAACTCCACTGAATTCTCCCAATGAAGATCCAAGAAAGATATCCACCTGGCTCTCAGGGAGGGGATGAGTCCTCCCACCCAGAGATTTCTCAACAACAAAGGCCTATGCTCTAGGGAAAAATTCTTTGCCTAGAGTCTTATCCCAATTGGGGGAAGGGCATTCCTCCCACTCCAGCCACCTTTAGCCTTCCTCTCACATTTAAGGGGGAGAAATACACTCAACAGGGACCAGGATTTCAAGGAAATATACTGGGGATGCTGCAGTTAGGGAAGGGAGTAGAATGCAAGGAGAACAAAAAGTTCAAGTCGCAGCAAACAAGACACTGCCCTAATAAAGCACTGAGATTTAATCAGAAGATCTTAAAAATAACCTCCCCCACACTTTCCCATCACGCTCCACTATAAGAGTGGATGACAACTGAAGGAGCTGCAAGACACTCAAAATCAAGAGGGAAACCAAAAAAAAAAAAAAAAAAAAAAAAGAGAGAGAGGGGGTGGACACTAGGAATTTGAACCCTCTGGCACCTAGTTACACCAAACAGTAAACAGAGCCCAACTCCCAGCCACTTTGCCATAAAATCCAACACAATGGGATTAAACCAGAAAGCAATACTAAGAAAAATTGCTGGAAAAGCCCCCAAACAACTGGAAATTCAATAATACACTTCCAAGTAATTCATGGGTCAAGGAAATCTCAAGACAAGTTTAAAAGTATTTTGAAGTAAATGAAAATAAAATTACAACATAGCAAAATATGGGAGGAGGCCTGGGGCAGGTGTTTGATTTGCTAAGATGTCCACATCTCATCCTGGAGTGTCTGCGTTCAAGTCCCTGCTTCCCTTCTGAGTCTCCTTCCTATAAATAGGTACCCTGGGAAGCAGCAGGTGATGGATCAAGTAGCTGGGTCCCTGCCATACATGTGGAAGACCTGCATAGAGTTCCTAGATATGCAGGCCATTTGGACAGAGAATAGTAGATGGGAGCTCTCTGTCTCTCAAAATAATAATGAGGAGGAGGAGTAGGGGAAGGAAAGAAAATATATACAGGTTCTGTATACAGAAAACTATAAGATCCTGATTAAAGAAATCTAAGATTTAAATAAATAGTCTATGTTCATGGAATTGATGTGGGCAACACAGGGAGTCAGGAAAGGATAAGGAGTTAGGGACTGCCAACACCCAACCCATGAGCACCACTGAGACCGCATCATCTTCCATGCCTATTCAACGGGCTGAAGACTCAGCATACCCACTCTTTATCAGGCAGTTAAAAGCCTCACTTTCCATCATGCTCCAGGAGCCATGACACCTTTCTGGAGACCACCATGTGCACTACAGCCTCATTCCAAATCCTGTCTCCTTTGGATCTTCAAATAGGCCTTGCCCTGAGCACCAGAGACCCTACAAACCTCTCTCTGGAGGTTGCCTGCACTCACATCTGAATGTGTACTATACATAAGTTTTCCAATAAGTCCTGCTTATTCACCTATATCTATGTCCTGGTTGTATTCTTACACAAAGAAAGGCAAGAACTTATACTAAGTCTAGCTGGGGGGGGGGGTTCTCTCTGAACCCAGCCAGGGCTCTTGATCCAGAATCCTCACCCCCACAACATAATGATTCAGTATTGTTAAGATGTCAATTCTTCCCAACTTGATCATAATCCCAGCCAAAACCCAAGCCAAGTTATTTTGTTGCTACAATAAACTGATTCTACAGCTTTTGTAAGAAAGGAAAACATCTAGAATATCCAGCAGAAAGCTGGAGATGAACAAAGTTGGAAGACTCACTCTATTTGATTTCAAGATTTACTATAAAGTGATAATAATCAAGACAGAATGATACTGTCTAAAGAAAGGCTGCATAGAGCAAGGGAACAGAATGGAAAGTCCAGAGAGAGACCCACACCAATATGTCAACAAATCTTTGATGCAAAAGCAATTTGATGGAGAAAGGACCAATGCTATAACAGTTGGGCATACATAAATCAAAAAGAGAACCTAGCCAAAGATGTAACACCTTTTGATATGGGCCAAATTCCAATATCACTTTCATAAAAATTAACTCAAATGGATCACTGACCTAAATGTAAAATGTAAAACTATAAAACTTGTGGAAAATAACACATGAGAAAATCTACATGATCTTGGGTATGGTGATGACTTCTTAGATACAACACAATAGCATGATCCCGAAAAGAAAAATTCTTAAGTTGGGCTTCATCAAAATGAAAACTTTCTGTTTTGCCAAGCTACTATAAAGAGAGTCCAGCTTCCTGCTAATGCACACCCAGGGAGGCAGCATAAAGGTAGGGGAAAATATTTATAGAACACATATTTGATAAAGGGCTGGTATTTAAAATACAAAAATATTTTTAAAAACAATAAAACAATCTAATTTTTTTTTAGGTCAGGTATCTTTTTTTTAAAATTTTTATAATGCTTTTATTTAAAGAATATAAATTTCCAAAATACAGCTTATAGATTACAATGGCTTCCCCCCCCATAACTTCCCTCCCACCCGCAACCCTCCCCTTTTCCACTCCCTCTCCCCTTGCATTCACATCAAGGTTCATTTTCAATTCTCTTTATATACAGAAGATCAGTTTAGTATATATTAAGTAAAGATTTCAACAGTTTGCCCTCACATTAGCAACACAAAGTGAAAAATACTGTTGGAGTACTAGTTATAGTATTAATTCACAATGTATAGCACATTAAGGACAGAGATTCTACATGATATTTTTTTTAAATTGATTAGTTTTCTATGCAATTTCCAATTTAACACCAAGATTTTTTTCAGTTTTAATTATATTTATATACAGAAGATTGATTCAGTATATACTAAGTAAAGATTTCATCAGTTTGCACCCACACAGAAACACAAAGTGTAAAATACTGTTTCAGTGCTAGTTATAGCATTACTTCACATTGGACAACACATTAAGGACAGATCCCACATGAGACGTAAGTACACAGTGACTCCTGAAGTTGATTTAACAATTTGACACTCTTGTTTATGGCGTCAGGAATCTCCCTAGGCTCTAGTCATGAGTTGCCAAGGCTATGGAAGCCTTTAGGGTTTGCTGACTTCAATCTTATTCCAACAGGGTCATAGTCAAAGTGGAGGTTCTCTCCTCCCTTCAGAGAAAGGTACCTCCTTCTTTGATGGCCCCATTCGTTCCACTGGGATCTCACTCACAGAGATCTTTCATTTAGGTCTTCTTTTTTTTGCCACAGTGTCTTGGCTTTCCATGCATAAAATATTCTCATGGGCTCTTGAGCCAGATCTGAATGCCTTAAGGGCTGATTCTGAGGCCAGAGTGCTGTTTAGGACATCTGCCATTCTATGAGTCTGCTGTGTATCTCGCTTCCCATGTTGGATCATTCTCTCGCTTTTTGATTCTATCAGTTGGTATTAGCAGACACTAGTCTTGTTTGTGTGATCCCTTTGACTCTTAGACCTATCAGTGTGATCAATTGTGAACTGAAATTGATCACTTGGACTAGTGAGATGGCCTTGGTACATGCCACCTTGATGGGATTGTATTGGAATCCCCTGGCACAATTCTAACTCCATCATTTGGGGCAGTTCCGATTGAGCATGTCCCAAATTGTATATCTCCTCCCTCTCTTACTCCCACTCTTATATTAGACAGGGATCACTTTTCAGTTAAAATTTAAACACCTAAGAATAATTGTTTGTTAATTACAGAGTTCAACCAATATTACTAGAATAAAAAAAAAACTAAAATGGATAAAGTATTACATTGTACAACAACAGTCAGCACAAGAGCTGATCAAGTTACTGTTTCTCATAGTGTCCATTTCACTTCAACAGGTTTCCCCTTTGGTGCTCAATTAGTTGTCACTGATCAGGGAGAACATATGATATTTGTCCCTTTGGGACTGGCTTAATTCACTCAGAATGATGTTTTCCAGATTCCTCCATCTTGTTGCAAATGACCGGATTTCATTGTTTTTGACTGCTGTATAGTATTCTATAGAGTACATGTCCCATAATTTCTTTATCCAAATGTATGCTTTGAATGAAACAATCTAATTTTTTAAAGATTTATTAATTTATTTGAAAAGCAGAGGCAGAGAGAAAGAAAGAGAGAGAGAGAGAGAGAGAGAGAGAGTGAGTCTTCCATCCACTGGTTCACTCCCCAAATGGCCACAATAGCCAGAGCTGGGCCCATCTAAAGCCAGGAGCCAGAACATTCTTCTGGGTCTCCCACGTGGGTGCAGGGGCCCAAGGGCCATCTTCTACTGCTTTCCCAGGCCATAGCAGAGAGCTGGTTGGAAGTGGGGCAGCCAGGACTTGAACCAGTGCCCATAGGGGATGCCAGAACCATAGGCCAGGGGTTCACCTGCTTTGCCACAGCGCTGGCCCCAACAATCTAATTTTTAAAAGTGCAGAATGAGCCAGCGCTGTGGCACAGCAGGTTAAAGCCCCAGCCTGCAGCACCATCATCCTATATGGGCACGAGTTTGAGTTTCGGCTACCCTGCTTTTGATCCAGCTGTCTGCTAATGCACCTGGGAAAGCAGCGGAAGATGGCTCAAGTGCTTGGATTTGTATACCCACAAGGGAGACCTGGAAGAAGCTCCTGGCTCCTGGCTCCTAGCTCCTAGCTTCAGATTGGCTCAGCTCTGGCCTTTGCGGCCATTTGGGGAGTAGATTAGCAGATGGAAGACCTCTCTCTCTCTCTACCTCTCTCTGTAACTCTATCAAATAAAGAAATAAAATAAATATTTTTAAAAAGTACAGAAGACTCAAATTTACAAAAGAAGATATATATATATATAGCAAACAACAAATATATATTTATATACATACATATATATTTATAGCAATCAACAAATGAAAAGATGTTCAACATCATTTGTCAATAGAGAAACAGAAATTAAGACAAATATAAAGTACTATTACACACCTATTAGAATGGCCAAAATCCAAAACAATGACAATTCTAAGGATGCAGAGTAAAAGGAATTCACATTCACCGCTAACAAGAATGCAAAATTGTATCTCTTTGGAAGACAGGTTGGCAGTTTATTTAAAAACTAAACATAGTCTTACCATATGATCTAGTAAGCATACCCTTCTGATCTACCTGATTTGAAAACTTACGTGAACACTGAAACCTAAACACAGATGTCTGTTTATAGCTGCTTCATTCAACACCTCCAAAAACAGGAAGCAAACAAGATGCCCTTCAATAGGTGAATGAATAAACAAATGGAAGTACAGCCAGATAGTTTAAACAATAAAAAGGAATGAGCTATCAATGCATACAAAGACACTGATGAATCTTAAATACATATTAAGTGAAATAAGTCAATCTGGAAAGGTTACATACTACATGATTCCACTTATGTGACATTCTAGAAAAGACAAATTTATGGAGATAATAAAAGATCTGTGGTGGCCAGGGCCTGGGAAGGAAGGGAATTAAACAGGCAAAGCACAAGGGATTTCTTCAGGGTAGTGAAACTAATAATCTGTCTGATACCCTAATGGTGAATAAATGTCCTATGCATTTGTGAAAACCCAGAGAACTTCATTACACAGAGAATGGACCTTGGGGCTGGTGCTGTGGCACAGCAGATAAAGCTGCTGCCTACAGCTGGCATCCCATATGGGTGCCAGTTCTAGTTCTGGCTGCCCCACTTCTGATCCAACTCTCTGCTATGGGCTGGGAAAGCAGCAGAAGATGGCCCAAGTCCTTGGGCCCCTGTACCCACGTGGGAGACCCGGAAGAAGCTCCTGGCTCCTGGCTTTGGATCTACCCAGCTCCAGCTCCAGCCATTGTGGCCATTTGGAGAGTGAACCAGCAAATGGAAGAATCAATCAATCAATCTCCCCCCACCCCCTTTATCTCTCTGTAACTCTAACTTTCAAGTAAATAAATAAATCTTTAAAATAAAGAGTGGACTTCAATGTATGCAAAATTTTTAAAAGATTTATTTATTTGAAAGGGAGAGAGAGAGAGAGAGAGAGAGAGAGAGAAATCTTCCATTCGCTGTTTCACTCCCCAAATGGCTGCAATAGCCAGGGCTAGGCAGGTCTAAGCCAAGGTCCAGGAGCTTCATCTGAGACTCCCATTGTGGGTGCAGGGGCCCAAGCACTTTGGCCATCTTCCACTGCTTTACCCAGGTGCATTAGCAGGGAGCTGGACTGGAAGTAGAGCAGCTGGGACTTAAATTGGCACCCATATGGGATGCTGCCTCCGCAGACCGCAGCTTAACCTGTTGTGCCACAGCGCTGACCCCAGTGTATGCAAATTTAAAAAATATTAAGGAGGCTGGGAATCTCAGAATAGACTGCAGAATGTGACAAAAGAATTTAACTGCATCACAAATTTATGAAACAGTTTCATTGAAGGGGCTATGGTGAAAAGGTACTGACCCAAGTAACTATGGAAATAAAAGGAATCTGTAATACTAAAGGTAAAAGGAATTATGCATAAACACTGCATTCTAGTTGACACGGTTTGTCTTTGCAAGAGGGTACTGATGAACAGTTCTGAAATAACCAAGTTTCTCATCGCTAGGGTGGAAGGTTACAGATAAGCCAGGAGAGGAGGCTAGTCTGACCCATGTGGTAATGGATTTGAACTAGAAACATCAGGGGCAACCATTTAGTCTAGTAGTTAAGACCTGCATCCCATATTGGAGTGCTTGGGTTTGACTCCCAGATAGCAGGTGATGGCTCAAGTAATTGGGCTCTTGCCACTTACATGGACTGAGTCCCCAGATCCTGGATACAGCCTGGCCCACTCCTGGCTATTCTCCTTCTCCCCTCTCCCCACCCCCTTCCTTCTCTCTTCTCTCTCTCTCTCTCTCTCTCTCTCTCTCTCTCTCTCTCTCTCTCATGCTGTCTCTCAAAAAAAAAAAATGAAAGACATGAGCATGACCTTAAGTTGAGCGTATTATAGATACAAATGGACATAGGCTCAGTATACATATTTACTTACTACCTTGGCTTGAGGAGGCCTAGAAGTAACAGGAGCATACCTACTGCCTATCTTGGTTTCCAATACCATTCTCCAGTTGAAAGAAACCAGCTCCTTAGAGAAACGGCTGATTCTAGTACTGGGGCAGGGAATATATTAACATGGGTGTGGAGTATATCACAGTGCCAAAAAATAAGGAGGTGCTCAAGGAAAAAAACCAACAATGATAAGGAAACAGACCCAATTGAGTTTTCAATGGCCAAAGCCTGGTCAATTGGGGCAACAAAATATAGTATAAGCCAAAGTACAGAATAAATAAGAGCCTATACTGACATAAATGACTGAATAAATAAATAAATGGAAGAGAATGGATAGATATCAAAGAGCAATTCTAAATAATTTCTGTAGGGGCCAGCGTTGTGGTGCAGCAGGTTAATCTTCCACCTGTGGTGCTGGCATCCCATATGGGCGCCGGTTCAAGCCCCAGCTCCTCCACTTCAGATCCAGCTGCCTGCTAATGCACCTGGAAAAGCAGTAGAAGATATCCCAAGTCCTTGGGCCCCTGCACCCATGTGGAAGACCGAGAAGAAGCTCCTGGCTCCTGGCTTCAGATTGGCGCAGCTCCTGCCGTTGCGGCCATTTGAGGAGTGAACCAGCAGACAGAAGACCTTTCTCTCTGTCTCTCCCTCTCAGTGTCTGTAACTCTACCTTTCAAATAAATAAAATCTTAAAAAATAATTTATGTAAATATTTCACCCTCAAAAAGTCCTTTTGTGTGGGCTACACATGATTTCCTTCTGAAGAATACAGGATGGAAAGGGGGGGGCGAGGTATGGTTGTACAGAGGAGAAATGGACAAACACTACCTCAGGCAGGTGATCAAGGTTAACATTAGCAGTGATAAGTCATGCTGACAGTATGTACTCTTGATATGATGTGATAAGAAGGACACTTGACTCCTGTGTTCTTTCTTCCAAAACCCATAACCTCTGTCTAATTATGAAGACAAACATCAGTTAAATTCCAATTGAGAGGCATTCTACAGCATATCAGTACTCAAAACTGTCAAGGGTCACTAAAAACAAGACCAACCTGAGAAACTGGCAGAGCCAAGAGGAAACCAAGGAGACATGATGACTTCATATCATCATGGCATTCTAGATGGGTCATTAGGTAAAAACTTAGAAAATCTGAATGGAGTATATACTAGTTATTAAATTTAAAACTGGGGAAAGCATCTAGCCTAGCAGTTAAGACGTCAATGAAGACACCCATGGCCCATATCAGAGTGTCTGGGTTTGATTCCCAGCTCTAAGTTCTGACTCCAGCTTCCCACCAATGCAGACCCTGGATGGCAGCTGGGGATGGCTCAAGTGGTTGGGTCCCTGCCACCCATGTGAGAGAGAGAGACCTGGATTGAGTTCCTGGCTCGTGGAGTCTCTGGGTTCTGCCTCAGCCCAGTCCTGGCTGTTGCAAGCATTTCGGGAGTGAATCAGTGGGTAGGAGCTGTCTCTCTCTGTATCTCTACCTTTTGAAAAAAAATAAATATTTTTTTAAAAATAAAATGAAATAAATGAGGGAAAGACTAGAGGATATCAGTTCTGGAAGTTGCCTATTTCCCTATGAAGAAATCGAAAGGAATCTGGTAAAACCTGTAGCCATCATCATAGGTTTCATCTTAAACATTCAGCAAATAAAACTGGAGTAGTTTATGGTCCCATAGAGCTTTGATATGGGTTACTTTTTTTTGTTCCAAGTTCAGAAAGTGGCAGTTGAGACTGGCATTCTCCTAGGCTAAGTGTTTATGGGAAGTTAAAGTATTAGGAAGATGATGTGTTTTGAAGAATCATTTTTTTTCCTCCCCATGCAATCCACACAGTTGCTCTAGTCAGACAGCTAGCGGGAAGCCTAGCGGAGTGACCATGGTAGGTTTCTCCATGAGTTGGAGCCTAGCATGTTTTCCTTTGTTCTCAGTTTTTCTCTGGAGAACAATTGTGACTTTTTCACATTGTGGCAGAACAAACAGAGCTGTTTCATAATTTATTTGGTGGATTTCATTTCAAGTACCACCATGTTTTTCATTCGATCACATTTGACTGTTAAGATTTATTTTCTTCTCTGGGCTGTTGGGGAGTTATGCTGAGGCTCAGCAGGTGGTCTGGGAGAACACAGCCTCCTCCATAATACACTTAAGCTTTGAAGTCCTCCATGACTCTTCTCTAGTTTATTGCCCATATCTAATTGTCCCTATCGATTCTCCCTCTGAAGTTTCTCCAGAACTTGTTATTCCTTCCCCTCCATTCCTCTTGCCTTCACTGAGGTCTTTTGATCTTTTGCCTAGACTTTTAAAAAGTAACAATTTCACTGGACTGTCTCTGAGCCAACTTCCCCTCAATCCATCCAGCACACTGCCAAATGTTCTCTCAAATTCAAATCTGATCATATCATCCGGGTACTGCTATATCATTTGATGGTGTCTTGGTTACCAGATAAGGTCCCAAAGCACACAGAGTCTGGAATCTACCTGGAATTCTAATCGGATTTGCCTCTATCCCCTGTCATCTTCCCTCCAGCTCCAACTGCCACACCCTCCCCACACAGCAGCCATGCATCTCAAATACGCAGACTCTGTGTTTCTTGAATACAAAAGGTTATCTCTTGCTGCTGGTGCCACTACCTGTGCTGCTCTCAGTACCAGGATGTCTTCTCAGACAGTTAAGGAGGAGCAAGGTGCACTAGGTAGAAAGATAAGGGAGTGAAGGAAAGAAGGGAATCAAAGAACATTATTAAAACAGCCCAACACTGGGCTCATATCTGGGTGCTTCAGAAATACTGAATGAATGAATGAATGAATGAAGTGCTGACCATGAGGCCCAGGCTGCAAGAGCAGGCAAGAGAGCACAGATGGACTTTGAGAACAAGCTCTGAATATTTTCCTATTCTTGAAGCCCCGTTTCCAGTTTCTCCCCCTCCACTTCTTCCAGGTCTCCGCATTTCTGCTCCTTCTAATTTACAGACCATTCTCACACTACCTCAGACACATTTACCATGCCATACATAATTTATTTATTCATTCCTCATAAATCAATCCCTCTAGCTATCTGGGAAACAAAACCCACTTTTACTGCCTTTCAAGCTCCTTCTAGCTAACCTTTTTATGTGCTATTGTGTCTGGTATAAGACGTCATATTTTAGACACAGTTACAGCACCAACTAACAAGGATTTTTGTGACCTTTTCTCCCTTTTTTCCTTATTAGGAAACTCCATGTAAAAACATTCAATCAAGCAAAAAGACTTGGAAAGCAAAGAAGAAAATTCCATCACTATGGAGTGTTGACAGTGGACTCATTTCCGTGTGTGTGACTCACAGAAAGCAATCTTGTTATTTCACAGTCAGACCTTGTAAACTGCAAGTTATAATTCCCCTATAAAGACGAGTGAAATGTGTCTAACACAGTCGACAATCAGAGATGTCAGAAATCTTGTTATGCCTCAGTTTTCTAGTCTATGAAATGGGAATAATAGATAGTCACCTGCCCTAAACTTCTACTGTGAGTAATGTGAATACACAAAGAACACTTTACTGAGACAGATTCCATATGAGACCATTTTCTATTAGAAGCAATGATGATAAGCACTCTTGATTAACCAAAAGGCTTAAGCAGAGGAAGCCAGTTTAAAATCATGGGAGCCTAAGTGACCTCTTCACTAGAGCCACTCCTGATTGGTATAACTGTGATGGTTATAAGAACACAGAAATGGAAGTGATAGGCAAACACCTTTGGTAGAAGTAGATATATATGAAAACCACTAAATGCAAAGCCACGAGTATCTTTCCCAGGCAAATGTCTTGCCATTCTGTTTTAATCTATCATTTCCATACTGGTATATTGATCCCAAACTGGTTACTACCTCAGAGAGGTCTTCTCTGATCATTTATGAGCCACACACAAAAATAAGTCACTTAAGATATTCTGCAGTGATAGAATTTTCTTGATTTGCTTTCTCGTTGGTTTTACTTTAAGTATCATCTATTGTCATTCTATTTGTTTCCACCCAAGTACTTATCACAATGAGTAATTAACTAAGTAATCTGTTTACAGTCAATCCTCTATATCTGCAGAGAAACAACTGAGGATACAAAACATTATTTTAAACAACTCGATCTGTACTGAACAGGTATAGACTTTTACTATGTCATGATTCCCTAAGCAACACTAATGAACTATTTACATTGCATTCAATTTTATTAGGTATTACAAGTAATCTAGATAAGATTTAAAGTACACAGGAAGACCGCTGAGGTTCTATGCAAATACTACACTATTGTATATAATGGATGTAAGTATTCTCAGGTTTTGATATCCACAGGGGGAACTAATCCCCATGGATATCAATTTCCCGAACCAGATTTAAGTTCCAGATCAATATCTGCCTTAATCTCCAGGCCTGCCAGAAGGGCCTGGCTCACAGAAGATGAGTTTAAGAACTATTTGCTGAAAGGCTGGATGAAGGAGTTCTGTCCTCACAGTGATGATAAAGTTAGTTCAAATTTCTTAGCATGACATCCAAGCCTGTGACCTATGTATTGGGGTTTATATTTTTGCTTTTTTATCTACTCCTATATAGAGGGTATTTCAAAATGCTAGGAATTCATAGTATTATGAAAAAACTATGTTTGGACTTCAAAATATTTTTGCACCAAAACACGTTTATCTTTTAACTCCATTTTCCATGAACTTGTTGAAGTACCCTCATATTATGCTTTCTGCCTAGCTACTCTTCTTCTTATCAAATAACTAATCTTTCAAGATCCTACTCTGATACATCTTTTCTGTGAAATCATCTCAGATACACACATACACATACATAGACACATGTACACATTGCTTCCTCTGCTAAGTTCCTATAAGAGCTATTATTATACTTATAACATAGGATTAGAGCAGTAATATTATAATAATGATATCTAACATTTTATTGAGCACTTAACTCTCTGCTAAGTTTAAGGGAGTAGTATCACAAATATATCACAAGTACTTATGGATAGATTCAACTTCATAAAGGCAGGCACAGTGGCTTAAAGCCTTGTTAATTCCAAGGTCCTAGTGAAGTGTCCACAATGTCATATGCCCTTGATAGAAATTTTCTGAATAACAAATTCTGACAGTAGTTCCTTGTCCCCTGACTTTATTTTGAAAATGGCAATCCTAATCAAAAAATCGGACAATAGTTTTATAGAAAGTATACAATTGTAAAGTGATGTAGTCTTTTCTAAGTACAACAGGAAACTCAGAAGTCACAAGGAAAAGGGGTGATATACTTGGCTATGTAAAAATTATAAGTATTTGTAGATTTTTTAAAAAATAAAGTAAAAAGACAAACCAAAAATGGAAAAAAAATGTATTGAACTTACATTAGATAGGTTAATGATAATATAGGAAGGGTAGTGATAAATAAGAAACATATCAACCCATTAGACAAACAGGAATGTCATATGAACAGGAAACTTCCAGAAAAAGAAATTAAAAATTAAAAAGAAATTAAAATTAAAATAATAACAGAAATTTGTATTCTATCATACTGTAAATATGAAAAAAGAATTGTAATATTTGGCATTGGTAAGGCTGAGGGGGAAATAAGCAGTCTTATACACTATATACTTTTAAAAAGATAAAAATATATCTTTTGATATATCTATCTAGTTGTTCACTGTGACATTATTTGTAATAGCAAAAGACTGAAGACAACTGAAATATGCATCAGTAGAACACTAAAAATCTGGTTAAATAAACTACAGTACAATAATACTATTAAAATTATATGTAGGCCGGCGCCGTGGCTCAATAGGCTAATCTTCCACCTGTGGCGCCGGCACACTGGGTTCTAGTCCTGGTCAGGGCGCCGGATTCTGTCCCGGTTGCCCCTCTTCCAGGCCAGCCCTCTGCTGTGGCCCAGGAGTGCAGTGGAGGATGGCCCAAGTGCTTGGGCCCTGCACCCCATGGGAGACCAGGAGAAGCACCTGGCTCCTGCCTTTGGATCATCATGGTATGCCAACCACAGTGGCCATTGGGGAGTGAACCAATGGAAAAGGAAGACCTTTCTCTCTCACTGTCCACTCTGCCTGTCAAAAAAAAAAAAAAAGCAGGCTAGATGCCAAAAAAAAATTTTTTTAAAAAAAGAAATTATATGTAACCATTAAAAAGAAAAGACGTCCTCCCAAAAAGAAAGAAGTAGCTAGGTAACCAATGAGAGTTAAAATTTTCATTTTATAAATGTATTCCAATTAATTGAAAAATACAATTAAAAAAGGGGACAGATTTGAACATGTACTTCATCATCAAAGAGGATATAATGTTAGCAAGTAAGTATATGAAATGATACTCAAGAGCATTTGTCATTAAAGAGATTAAATTGAGACTGTGATGAGATAGCACTATATACCTATTAGGATAACTAAAATAAAAATTACTGAAAATACCAACAGCTGTCGAGGATGTGGAGCAAACAGAATTCTCATACATAGTTAGTCTAGATGCAAAATGGTCCAGGCACTGTGGAAAATGGCTTGGCAGTTTCTTAGAAGGGTAAACACCCTTTCGCCATATGATCCAGTCATCCCACTTCTGAATACACTACTCAGCAAGAAAAAGGATTGAACAAAGTGGATGAGTCTCCAAGGCATTAAACTGAATGAAAGAAGTCAGTTTCAAAAGGTGACATGTGATTCCATGTATCTGACATCCTTGAAAAGAAGAAACTACAGAGACAGAGAAAAGATCAAAGGTTAGAGTGGCTAGGGAGGAGGGAGGTCTGACTGCATACAAGTAGCAAGAGAGATTTCTTCAGGAGGTTGAATTGTTCTGGATTCTAGCAGTGGTGGTGATTACAAGACTCTAGGCATGTGTGAAAACTTGTAGGACTGTGTGGCAGAAAATAAGTGAATTTCACTCTACATAAACTTGTAAACATCTTTTAAGAGATGAATCAGTAGTCATGATACCTTCTATTTCTCGGTCTAAAGGAGGAACATCATCTCTCATGGAGAAATCCATAGCTGTGCCTGGTATGTCCATCAAGTCTTCATCACTGGAGCTGCTCCGGAAGCTACTAAAACTCCCCTGCTGAAAACCTCTGTTATCCATGGCTCCTGTGCAGAAAGAAAAATTGGGGAGTTGTAACAATGACCTCCAAGTCCTGTAACACTTTTTTTTTAATGGCAATAAATACACATAACACAAGATGCACCATTTAAATAATTTTGGAGTATACAATTCAGTAGCATTGAGTCCATTTACAATGGTGCACAATCAACTCCACTATCCATTTCCTGAACTATTTTGTCATTCTCAGGTTATACTGGAACATTATTATATTTATGTGATACATGGCCAGGGAGGGAAGGAGATAAATCTATATAAAGGTACTAATAATATATAAAATTACTGATCATAAAACCATTTAATGAGCTACAAAACCTAACTTTACTATGTGGCCCAAACTGGTGCTGGGATACTAAGAATCTATATTTTGCAGTGGAGCTACTTCACTGCCCCACAATCCATCCTTGCTGGACTTTCCCCCTTGTCTTTTTCCTGTTTTCTTCATTCTTCTTCTCCTGAGAGCATCCCCTGGATAATGCACTTACACAAACTCCCCTGTCTCAGTTTCACTTCCAGGGAACTAGACCCAATGTAGGACTGTTAGTGTTTTTCCCCCCTATTATTAATAATGCATAAGAAATCTCAAGTCCCTCTGTCTTGTCCAGGATAAAATCTTCCATTTGGTGTTGGTGCTGGTCAAATTGTTAAGAATATATCCAAAAGCATCTTCAGCTTGGGCTTTAGGGCCTATGCTGGCTCACATAAACTCATTTCCTTTTTTAATGAAGAAAATCTTTTATCTGCCTTAAAAAAAAAGACTGCATTCTACTAGTACAGTAAATGTTGCAGCACTTGACAAGGACAAATAATTTAACATTTGGATGTTCGAAGCAAGGATAACAGATTTATACAGAATCACATGACAGTATTAACAATTTAGGGCTTCCTTTCCTTCTAAAGCTTGTTAGTTGTTGGAACGTTACTCACAGGCTCTGTGCAAAGCATACTAAGCACACAAACTTATTGCTATTTATGTTATGTGTAGTAATGATCACTGTTGGCAACAAAGCCATGAGCATACACACATAATGTGCAATAGCTGCAACTAAGGAGAACTAAATTAAACCCTGAATTTCTCTCATTAGCCCCTTTCTAGAAAGGCTGACCTTAACATTTGACTCCATGTTGTTAGTGTTTTCTACTCTTGCT
Source organism: Sylvilagus floridanus (assembly GCA_949820135.1). Taxonomy (NCBI): domain Eukaryota; kingdom Metazoa; phylum Chordata; class Mammalia; order Lagomorpha; family Leporidae; genus Sylvilagus; species Sylvilagus floridanus. Next base: position 97,886,992 of record OX463223.1, read on the forward strand.
TTGAGCTTGCCAGCAGTGAATTTCTTCAAATCACTAAACTTTCTGTGTTCATTGCTAATTTTCTCCCACTTTCTCAACAGACTTTTTTGGGGGTTGCAATTTTAGAAAAACATAAACTTCCTTTAAAAGGTCCAAAAGAATAGACATGAAACTGCTACCTGGAGCAGAATTCTCAGTCTTTCCTTAAGGTTCATAATCTCAACACACTTGAACATCATAGGCCAGTTCTTCCGTTGACAATCTCTTAATTTTGGTTTGGATGATGTTTCCTCCTGAGTAGACTCAGGTTAGGGATCGTTGGCAGATATACTAGAGAAGGGATGCTGTGGTTTTCTAACTGCACCCTATCAAAGGGCACATGCTTTTTATCTGCCCCAATTAATGTTGCTATTTATTAGTTCACCTCATAAAAGTGGTGTTTTCCAGGCCTCTCCACTTTGAATATACATTGTCTCTTTATACTAGTGATTATTTTCTAATAAAGGTCCTTTAACACAAGTAAATAAACCATTTCTTATAAAACCATTCATTCATTCATTTATATCTAAGTGGATTCCTCTTTTGCTTAGTGAGTTATAATCCACTGCTATTGTGTTTCATTTTCATGCCCAAATTTTCCAAACTTTGGTCAGTAGGGCCCTCTTCAAGGTGGCTTCTCTGTCCTTTTGATATGTCTCCCATTGTGCTTTGAGAATTCCCTTAACTTCTGTCACAAAAGACATTCCAGACTCATTTTGTATTTTTATGCTTCCACCCCTGGGATCAGTCATTTCTTCAAGGAATCCTGAGTAATTTTAGCAGGGAATGATACCTAAAAGGCAAAATCTGAGTGCTAGATGTGCTCATTGCTATTGGGGTATTGCTGCTCCCAAGCTCTGTCAGTGGAAAAAGGTAGGGAATACACATACACACATAAACATACATACACAGAGATACACATTAATATACACAACCATATATTTCCATATATTTTCACATATACCTATATTTTGATAACATACATTTTATATAAATATACAAATATTTTTTATATTTCTCCATACATATATAACCATAAGTTCTCAATTATTTCACTCATTCCAACCCAACATGACAGGATTCAATTTTTTAAAGATTTATCCAAAAGGCAGAGTGACAGAGAGAGAGAGAAATCTTCCATCTGTTGGTTCATTCCCCAAATGGTCATGATGGCCAGAGCTGGTCTAGGCGGGACCTAGGAGCCCTGAACTCCATCTGGGTTTCTCATGTGGGTGGTAGGGATCCAAGTACTTAGACTGCCTTGTGTTGTCACACATTAGCAGCGAGCTGGATCAGAAGCAGCAGAGTCAGGAATCAAACCAGCACTCCGACATGTGATGTGGGTACCCCAGCAGTGGCTTAACTCTCCACACCCTAACACCCACTCCCACAACCTAATTTTGTTTCTTCTTACATTTGTATCTTTCTTCACTGACAATAAGGAATCTAAACAAAAAAGAAATCTGGGTCTGTTACTCTTAATACTTTTTTTTCACTTTGTGAACAAGCCTCCTGTGTATAACCAATCTCCCTTCTTCTCCCCTATTCCTTTCTCTACAAAGATGCTCTCTTCTCACCTACTAGGTTCTGACTCACAACATTGAGCCACTACCTCATGTAGATGCTTTCTTTACCATGCTCAGACTCTGACACCACCAGCAGGCCACATATTGCATGGAGTGCAGACACCATCTTCAAAGCATATAAACCCCCACAACCCAAGCCAAGCTGCCCTTCTGAGTGAGTGCCTTTCTCAGATCACTTGGTGGGCTCTGATTCCCTAAGCAAGGCCATCCCCAAGCGCAGGCACACACTTCAAGCAAGCAAAATAAAGAAAAAGAAAAATAGCCCATTCACTTTGCTCTGGATCTTTGCTCCCACCTAACAGGTACTTCCCAGTCTTAATCTAATTTAGCTAATTTAGACTTGGGTCTCATTTCCAATATATCTTATTATGTGTATGCAAATATTTCAAAATCTGAAAAATCCAAAATCCAAAACACTTCTGGTGCCAAGCATTACAGGTAAGAGATTCTCAACCTGAATCTCTAGCTCTCTCTTCTTTAAGCTCTAGTTCTGAATTCCCAAGAACTCCATTTGTTAGTCTTATTGCTACTTCAAATTGAATAGGAAAAAAAAAGTGGAAATAATATTAACCTAAACACAAACCACAAAATCCAAACAAGACATGTTCTTCACTCTCATCCTCCACATCAACTGCCCTTTTTAAATGCAGGTGGCAACACAGTCAATATTTACAGTTAATGTTTGGCTAACTCTGGGATTTACTACCTGCAATGAGCCTACAAAAAGCACTCAACCTTACAAGTAGGCACTCCAGGTTTCTAGAAATCACAACTGAAAACAAGTACCATTCTAGATGATAAGAAAGCAAAGCTAACAGAGTAGCATAGCCAAAGAGGTTTTCTTTCAATGTGAATTTATTAAATGTTCATGAGTTCCATACAGTGACTAGCACTAAAAAAAAAAAGCAAGAGAATCTGTAAAGTGATTCAGAATCCCTCTCCTCTCTCCCCACTGGCTATGTATTCCATTCATGAAGTGAATTAAAATACACATTCCAAGGGTAGGCCCTGTAGTGCAGCAGTTAGGCTGCCACTTGGGATGCCCAAATCCCACATCAGAGTTCAAGTCCCCACTCCACTTCGGATTCAGCTTCCTGCTAATGAGCACCCTTGGGAGGCAGCAGTGATGACTCAGGTATTTAGGTCCCTGCCACCAACATGGGAGACCAGGATGGAATTCCAAGCTCCTTGATTCAGTCTGGCCCAGCCCTGGCTGTTGTAGCCATCTGGGCAAAGCACCAGTGCATAGAAAATGGATTTCTCTCTCTCTCTGTCTCTGTCTCTCTCTCTCTCTCTCTCTCTCTCTCTCTCTCTCTCAATTAAAAAAAAATTCTATGGGATGGGCACTATGTCACAGCAGTTAAACCACTTCTTGGGATACCCATATCCCATACTGAAGTGCCTGGGCTCAAGTCCTGCCTCCACTTCCACCCAGCTTCCTACTGATGCATATCCTGGGAGGCAGTTTGAGTCCTTGACACCCATGTGAGAGACCCAGATTGATTTCCAGACCCCTGGCTTTGGCCTGGCCAAACCCTGGCTTTTGTGGGCATATGGGGAATGAACCAAGACATCTCTCTCTCTCTCTCTCTCTCTCTCTCTCTATATATATATATATATATATATATATACACACACACACACACACACACACACACACATACACATATACATATATACATATTATAGATATATATGTATATATATATATATATATATATATGCCATGTACTCTTACATCTCCATGCCTTTGTACAAGCCAGCTATTCTATATGGAATCCCATAACCTCTCATTTTATTTTCAATCTGGTGAAATCCCATTTGGCACAGCTAATATATATATATATATATATATATATATATATATCTGATTTCAAATAACTAAATCTTACAAAATAAAATCCACATTCCAGAAAATCCATGGTAGTGCACAAATTACAGGAAGAAGTATGGGGAGCTCAAAAAAATTTGTGTCCTGTGTTTATAGTTTCAGATGGGTGTACCTATTGTTGTAGAAATTCATTAAAACAACATAACGACACAGCAAGATGAAGACCCAACAAAAGAGAAGCTGAAAAACCTTTCAGTTTCCCCACAGAGACCTTTTCAACTCCTTCCTGTAACCTACTGACACAGAACGACCTAGCTAAATTGAGCTGCCTCATTTTAAACATTTCCTGAAGCAGCTATCTGGTTCATTGTTTGGGTTATAAAGTGTTTCCTTAATAAATACACAGAAAGAAAGTGTCAACAAAAGAAAATTAGAGGAAACAAGTAAACAGCAAAAAGCAAAATAGGTGCCATAAATTGGAATTTTACAAAGTAAATAAATACAATCAGTAAAACTCAAGGTGCTATTTGCCCATGGATAACCCATTCTGGTGCAGTCTTTGGTTTTATTTTGCAGATATTAAGATGTACACACAAAAAAATTAAAGCAGCAGAATAATGAGTAAAGTTGAGATTTGAACTCATGTGTAGTTGAACTCCAAACTCCATTTGTTAGTCTTAGTCAGAGCTCATTATAACTTCCTGAGGCTTTACAATGGCATGTCAGTCCAGAAAATGGCACATCTGGATTCAATCAAACCACATTCTACGTGGTCACAAGCTTGAGGTCAGCCAGAATTTGGGGCAGGCTAGGAACAATGTAAGGGAATCTCATTTATTTTCAAACTAAAGGACAACAGTTAGGACTTATCATAGAGTGTAAGGCAAAGGAGGAGGGCAATCAAGAGAAAATGTGTGGCTGGCAATTGGGTTACAATGCAGACATGCATTCTTTGTCACATTCTTGCTTAAAATTCAAAGTGATTCTTCATTGTCCATGAGATCAAACTGAAACTTCTTTGCATGGCATTCAGGGTCCTATCAAATCTGGATCCCATATACCCAGACACGCTTTCAAGTATGGATCCTATCTACACAGACAGGCTTAGCTCCAGTAGCAAACATGTTATGTGTTATACCCCAAGTAGGCTATGCCTTCTCTCAAGCCAGCTGTTCTTTGTGGAATCCCATCCATCCCTTTTCTATTTTCAATCTGGGGAAATCCCATTCAGCACATCTATGGCCAGCTCAAATAGGCTTTTCGCTCAATACCCGCTTTGTTCACACATCGATGGTGATTGTATAATCTCTTCCACTTGAGCCTTGTGACTACACTGTGTCCTTCTCATTTCTGTTATTCTAGAAACTCCACTGTGGTCTCAGAATAGGTGTTCAATAAATTCTTACTGAGGAGAATTCCAGTTGGGGAGGAAGGTTTACCAGCTAAACAATATATTTCTATGACTAACACTCAATAAATCTATACCTTGTACTATGAGGAGAGGGACTTGGGGAAACAAAAAGAGTTCATTACTCTGAATTTATGATCTAGTTGAAGAGAAAACCCTTCACATAATGCAATTACACAACAACCAAGCGGTAAGCTGTTAGACTAAAAGTGCAAGTGGCACTCAGAAAATAGAGGGGAGAGCAAAAGCTAGAGAAGAAAGAGGGTATTTCAGGCTCAGCAAACAAAATGGTTTTCAAAGTCTTGGAGATAAGAATAAAACTAGCATTGGAACCTGACTACAGGACAGGGTAGGTGTCTGTGAGTATGAATAGAGCTAGGTCATGAAGGACCTGAAAAGCGAAAGGAGTCACTCTGGTTTTTAAGTTGCAACATGAAAAAAAAATTATGTTAGGCTTTAAGTGTGGCACCAGTAGCCTGGAAGAGAGACAAGAAGAGATAGGAAGGCAGTTTGCTACATCTAGTTTCAATGGAGGTGGTTTAGATTGGATAAGGAAGTGAGAAGGAGGGGTGCTATGCCATACTGGCATACTGTTTTAGTAGTGACATGGACAATGTTGGTTCAAATAAATTAATACTCCCATTTCAACTAATCTATTTGGCAAAAATAAATGTATAAACCAATGGATGGTTGAAACACTTGCCTCCTCAAATGAAAATAAAAAGCATGTCACATATTTCAATGCTGACAAGCACAGAGAAGCAATAAACTTTTGTATTTCTTATTGTTGCTGCACAAAAACATCTGTTGACCTGTACATGGCGTTCTGGGTAATTATTACATGTCAGATACTGCAAACATGGGAAAGGGAAAATGCAAGAGGAAGAGGGGGTAGGAGACACATTATACAATTTACAAGGGTACAAATACTGTGATATCATTTAAAAGAAAATACTTAGACAGTCCTAACAGTGAAAGAGTTAAGAACTGGCAAGCACATAAAACCAAATCTACACTGAGCTACCCAAGTGCCTGACACAAAGAGAGGGCTCAGAAAAGATTTTACCCTGCACTCCAGCTCCAAATTTCTTTCCTTCATTTTGAGATGCAGAAATGAAATGGGGATTTTGGATTTTAATCTTTGAGATGCCTTAGTTTATTTCATAAGTGTGGGCTAATCCTTAACCTCAGATTCTTTCTCCACTTGGAAGCATTAAAGGAATAAAGTCCCGGGAGGAAAGGCTAGTGCTGCTTCTGTCAGCCTGGTCTGCTTCTGGAAGTAATCCTCACAAATGCGGAAGGTCAGGAGAAGAGATGAGCAGTCTGAACAGGCCATGCCAGAGCAGCAGTTCTCAAATGCTTTGCTCTCAGAGACTCTTTAGTCTTCAAAAGTATTGAGGAATCTATGGAGCTTTTAGTTATGTGGATTATCTATAAACATATTGACTGTAGTGAAATTAAAACTGACAAATAAGATTAAGTTATGTTTATGAATTTACTGAAATATAACGATCATCAACCCACTATATGGTAAGATTAACTTTTTTAAAAAATACAGCTACTTTCCAAAACAAAAATGAATGACAGTCAGTTTTTTTCAAATTGCTTTGGTGTCTCACTTAATACGGGATAGCTGAATTTTGCCTCATATGTTCTATTAGTCATCAAAGCAATGACACCATCATCCTGTCACATAGCCTCTAGAAATCTTCACTGTGGACATGCAAAATTATTATTTAATATAAATATGAAAATAGTTTTGATCTCATGGACCCCTCCCCAAAAGGGTCTCATGAACCCACAGACCACACTCTCAGAACTGTTGAAGCATGGAAGGAATGAGTGTGCAGAAATTCTACTTAGGGAACACCCACAATCAGTGAGAAGGAGGAAGAGGACAAAACAATCCGAAGAGACATGTCGACAGCTGTGAAAGTGAAGCGAATCATAAACTAATCTTTTTCCTGTCATTTTTTTTCCAAAGGAGTAAGGGCCTAACAATAGAGATTGTTTCAATCATTAAAATGAGATCCCAACAGAAGATTAGCCAAAAGGCATTGGTAGATAATTTATTAGAGAACAGAAAAATAAACGGCTCTAAAATTGCAGATAAATTAAAATTAAAACAACACTATACTATCTTCCCTTAGCAGATCAGCTTTTCTTTAGTTTTATCTCAAGGACTCTTCAGATATTATGACTATCCTGTTATACAGGTTTTCAAGAGTGTGATAAATGGGATGGCCAGAGAGGCACCCAGGTGGGTTAAGGATAGGCTCTGTCAGCACTCAAAGAGAAAACACTAGAAATTTATAGATCACTTTTGCTTTGCAACATAGGAGTAATACTCTTAAACAAACTTTACAAAAGCAATACAGTACCACACTGAAAGATCTGCCAGCTATATATATAAGGAAGATTTATTCCATGAATGCAAGTTATAGATTATTCATTTGAATGGCAGAGTTATAGAGAGGAGACACACACACACACACACACAGAGAGAGAGAGAGAGAGAGAGAGAGAGAGATATTGATTTTCCATCCACTGGTTCACTCCACGAATAGCTGCAACTGCCTGGCTAGCTGAAGCCAGGAGCCAGGAACTTCCTCCAGGTCTCCCACATGGGTGCAGGGGCCTAAGCACTTGGACCATCTTCCACTGCCTTCCCAGGCACATTAAGCAGTTGGGCTGGAGGTGGATCAGCTGGGATTTGAACCTGCACCTTTATGAAAAGCTGGCACTGCAGGTGGATTAATCCACTGTGTCACACCACCAGTGCCAAGAATGGATTTTTAAAATTTAGTTATTCTGGATTTAAAACTTTAAAATTATCCATGTGGAAGATTTCTTTTTTAAGATTTATTTTTATTTATTTGAAAGCAGAGTTAGAGAGAGACAGGGAGGGAGAGACAGAGAGAGAGAAAGAACACAATCTTCCATCCACAGTCTTCCATCACTCCCCAAGTGGCTGCAATGGCTGCAGCTGGGCTGATCCAAAGCCAGGAGTCAGGGGTTTGAACCAGGTCTCCCACAAGGGTGCAGGAACCCAAGCACTTGGGTCATCTTCTGCTGCTTTCCCAGGCACATTACAGGGAACTGGATTAGAAGTTAAGCAGCCAAGACTTGAACCAGCACCTACATGGGATGCTGGAAAGGTAGACGGCGGCTTAACTTGCTACACCTCAGCATTGGTCCTGGAAGATATCTTTCTTGACATGATTATAGGAAATCTAAATCAAAACCAAGAAGCAAGATATCATTCCTCTTAATACAGAAAGGTAATGATACCTCTGGTTGCTAATTTTATTTAACATGGTACAAGAAAAATTTTAATAGGAAAAAAATGAGGAATGCATAAAGGAAAGGAAGAAAATGATATTCCAATTTAGATTGCAAAGATGCATACCTATACAAATCCAAGAATATCAACTAAAAGTAGCCAAAAGTAATAAATGAATTCAGAAATTGTAAATCTACAAAACTCATCTGTATTCCTATATACTACCATAGAATTAGAAAATAAAATGATAAAATAATTCAGTTACGATAGCCAAAAATTTGGAACAATATTACTTTAAAAGTTATAAAAGGCAGGGTTTGCGCTGTGGCATAGTGGGTATAAATAGCGCCTGCAGTGCCACCATCCCATATGGGTTCCAGTTCCAGTCCTGGTTGCTCAACTACTGATCCAGTTCTCTGCTGTGGCCTGGGAAAGCACCAGAAGATGCCCCAAGTGCTTGGGCCCCTGAACCCATGTGGGAGACCTAGAAGAAGCTCCTGGCCCCTGGCATCAAACAGCCCCAGCATTGGCCATTCTGGCTATTTGGGGAGTGGCCCAGTGGATGGAAGATCTCTCTGTCTCTCCTCCTCTCTCTCTAACTCTGCCTCTCAAATAAATAAACAAATCTTTTTGTAAAGGCAACTACAAAGGATAAAAGGACAGAGATGTATTGTGATCTTGATTGGAAGTATAAATGCAACAATAATGAGGGGCCGGCGGGTAAAGCCACCACCTGCAGTGCTGGCATCCCATCCAGCTCTCTGCTATAGCCTGGGAAAGCAGTGGAAGATGGTCCAAGTTCCGGGCCCCTGCACCCACGTGGGAGACCCAGAGGAAGCTCCTGGCTCCTGGCTTCAGATCAGCACAGCTCCAGCCGTTGCGGCCAATTGGGGAGTGAACCAGCAGATGGAAGACCAATCTCTCTCTCTGCCTCGCCCATCTCTGTGTAACTCTGCCCTTCGAGTAAATAAATAAATCTTTAAAATAAACAATAATGAAAGAGACCCTAATTTGAATTATATCTAAATATTCATCTAATGTTGCTATGGCATCCTTTATAGAATCTTACAGACTGATCGTAAAATTCACCTAGAAGAATCAATAGGAAAGGACATTAGTACACATATTTTCTTAATTATGAGAAACTTATCCTGTGTATTTCAATCTTCTACAAAGAAGCAATCATCATACCTTAAGACATTAGATTAACAATAGAAATTCCAGCAGTGAATCCAACCTATTAGAAGAATTTAATCACTGATAAACATGAAGCAATACAAATATAAGGAAAGAACCAACTTTTGGTGGTTAAAAGACTTTTATATATGAAAATAGAGAATATAGAATTATAACATATACCACATTGTAATAAATACCAGATGAGTTTTTTAAAAGTTTATTGAAAATGAACATGCTGGGGGCGGCATTGTGGCGAAGCCAGTAAAGTTGTTGCCTGGGACACCGGCATCCCATATGAGCACTGTTTCAAGTCCTGGCTGCTCCACTTCCTATTGCGCTCCCTGCTAATGTGCCTGAGAAAGCAGTGGAAGATGGCCCAAGTGCCTAAGACCCTGCAACCCACTTGGGAGACCCAGATGAAGCTCGTGACTCCTGGCTTTGGCCTAGCCCAAGCCCAGCTTTTGCAACTGTTTAGGGAGTAAACTAGCAGATCGAAGACCTTTCTTTCTTTCTCTCTCTCTCTCTCTCTCTGTGTATATGTGTAACTCTGACTTTGAAATAAATATGCAAGTCTTCAAAACAACAACAACACAGGAGTTCTTGGTTCCTGGCTTCTGGCTCCTGGCTTCAGCCTGTCCTAGCTCTGGCAGTTGCGGCCCTTTGGGGGAGTGAACCAATGAGTGGAAGATCAATCTATGTGTGTGTGTGTGTGTGTGTGTGTGTGTCTCCCCCCTCTTCTTTTTGCTGTGTAATTTTGCCATTCAAATAAATATTAAAATAAATCTTAAAAGAAAATTAAGAACATGGGGACGGGCGCTTGGTCTAGTAATAAACCACACTGGAGTACCTGGGTTTGATCCTCGACTCTGGCTCCTGATCCAGCTTGCTGCTAATGCAGATCCTGGGAGGCAGTGGTGAGGGCTCAAGTAACTGAGTTTCTGCTACCCACGTGGGAGACCTGGATTGAGTTACAGGCTCCTGGATTCTGCTGGGTCCTCCCCAACCCTGTTGCCAGAATCCGGGCAGTGAACCACTGAATGGGAAAGTGTCCTCTCTCTCTCTCTCCCAAGTAAATAATTTTTTTTAAAAAAAATGAAACACAGAATGGTATAATTATCCCATATATACAGAACAAAATCATTTTTACTATGAAATGAGATAAAATGGGTTAATTTACAGGTATCAAAATGAGGAGGTAACTATGCATCAGGGAATGTATACAATAAAACAAAGTCAAGGAACAGGAAAGAAACAGATCTGGTGCTGGCATATAGGAGCACTGGCTCAAGTTCTGGCTGCTCTGCTTCTGATCCAGCTCCCTGCTCATGCACCTGGGAAAGCAGCAGAAGATGGCTCAAGTACTTGGGCCCCTGCCACCCACGAAGGGGACCAAAATGGAGCTCCAGGCTCATGGCTTCAGCCTGGGCCAGTCCCAGCCATTGTGGGCATTTGGGGCGTAAAACTAGTGGATGGAAGATTTCCTGCCTCCCTCCTCCCTCCCTCCCTCCCTCCCTCCCTCCCTCCCTCCCTCCTTTTCACTCACTTTCCCCTTCAAATAAATAAATCTTTTTAAAAAAGAAAAAAAGGGAAAATATCTGTGTCATAAATGAAAGAGATTAAAGAAGAGGTGATGCAAATATCCAAGTAGAAACTGAAGGAAGACTTCCAGTGTCTGATCCAGTTTGTAAGGAGCTTGGCACTCATACTTCCACATTCACAATGAAAAATAAGCAAAAGAAGCTAAAAAATCAACAACTCTTCTCAGATATATCAGAGAACTGAGGTCACCTCAAAGTCAGACGGGTGGATATAGAGCATCACAACTTAGGTAAATGGAAACATCCGCAGGAACTGGTGCCAGGGTAGGAGAACGTAAATTATAAGTGAAGAGTAACTCAAAGCTTGCTATGTGTCCATACCTTGAGAGTTAAAAACCCCACCCAGTCTTAAGAGGACTCCATATTTTCATGGGTTTTACCTCCAGGGACCCTATAAGGGTCACACAGTGAAGATCACAGAGGAAAAAAAAAAAAACCTTGTGCTTCCAGCAAGGGGAAAGGAACTGTCATCTGCCATACAACCAGAGAATTTTGTTCTTCTTACAAGGTTTACCCTGTAGTAACTACTTTACTGGAACTAATCAACTTAGGGGAAAGTCCCTACCCAGTTCTTGCTCCTTCTAGACTTCCTAGGTCACCTAAGAGTGGGGAAGGGGAGGGGAGGGGAGGGGAGGGGAAGGGGAGGGAAGGGGAGGGGAGGGGAGAGAGAATCTTCTATCCACTCTTCATTTCCCAAATGCCCACAACAGCTGGGGCTGGGCCAGGCTAAAGGCAGGAACCCAAAACTCAACCCACATCTACCAGGTGAGTGTCATGGACCCATGTACTTGAGCCTTTGCCTGCTGCCTCCCAAACCTGCATTAGGAGGAAGGTGAAGTTGGAAGCAGAGCTTGGATACAAACCTAGGCACTCCAATATGGGATGAAGGCATCCCATGGGGCATCATAATTACTGCACCAAACACCCACTCTAGGGTTGGCTTTTCAGATACTATATCAAAAGCACAATACATGAAAAAAGATTGATAAAGTGGACTTCATTTAATTTAAAACTTCTGCTCTGCAAAAGTCACTTTTAAAAGAACAATTTATTTGGCAGAGTTAGAGAGAGAGGAAGAGATTGAGAGAAATCTTCCATCCCCTGGTTCACTCCCCAAATGGCCACAACAGCCAGGGCTTGGCCAGGCCAGGGTCAGGAGCCTGGAACTCCATTTGAGTCTCCCACATGGGTGGCAAGTTCCCACATAATTAGGCTGCCTTCCATTGCCTTCCCAGGCACATTAGCAGGGAGCTGGATAAGTTCAGAAGTAGAGCAGCCAGGATTCAAACAGGCACACATGTGGGATGTCAGCATTGCAGGCGGCAGCTTAACTCACTATGTCACAACACTGGCCCCAAAAGCCATTTTTTAATAGAATGAAAAAAAAAACATATCACATACTAGGAAAAAATATTCACAAAAGACATATCTGATAAAGGACTGGCACCCAAAACACATAAGGAATTCGTAAAACACAATAATAAGAAACATAACCCAGTTAACAAACAGGCAAAAGGTCTAAACAGACTATCATCAAGTAAAATATACAGGCAGCAAAGAAGCACATGAAAAGATTCCCAACATCATGTGTCATTAGGGAACTGAAACTTAGTAAGATACTAATATATGCCTATTAGAATGGCCCAAATCCAAAACACTGACAGTATCAAATGGTGGCAAGGACATAGAGCAATAGGAACTCTCACTGACAACCAGTGGAAAAGCAAATCCGACTCCTTGCTAATGGCCTAGGAAAGCAGTAGAAGATGGCCCAAGTTCTTGGGCCCCTACACCCACGTGGGAGACCTGGAAGAAGCTCCTGGTTCCTGGCTTTGGATCAGCCCAGCTTCTGCCATTGGGGCCATTTGGGGAGTGAACCAACAAATGGAAGACCTCTCTGTTTCTCCCTCTCTCTGTAATTCTGCCTTTCAAATAAATAAATCATTTTTAAAATAAAGAAGAGAAATATAAAGTTATTTAAACCAATAGTTCTCAAACCTTAGTATGCATCTCCTGGAGGGCTTATTTTTTTTTTAACTTTTATTTAATGAATATAAACTTCCGAAGTACAGCTTATGGATTACAATGGCTTCCCCCTCCCCATAACTTCCCTCCCACCCATAACCCTCCCATCTCCCGCTCCCTCTCACATTCCATTCGCATCAAGATTCATTTTCAATTATCTTTATATACAGAAGATCAATTTAGCATATATTAAGTAAAAATTTCAACAGTTTATACCCACACAGAAACACAAATTGTAAATTACTGTTTGAGTACCAGTTATAGCATTAATTCACATTGAACAACACATTAAGGACCAAGATCCTACATGAGGAGTAAGTGCACAGTGACTCCTGTTGTTGACTTAACAAATGGACACTCTTGTTTATGACGTCAGTAATCCCCCTAGGATCTTGTCATGAGTTGCCAAGGCTATGGAGGCCTTTTGAGTTCATCGACTCTGTTCTTATTTAGACAAGGTCATGTGGAGGTTCTCTCCTCCCTTCAGAGAAAGGTACCTCCTTCTTTGAAGACCTGTTTTTTACCTGGAGGGCTTATTGAAACTCAGATTGTACTGGCTTTCTTGGGGCTAGCGCTGTGGCATAGTGGGTAGGGCTGCTGCCTGCCGTGCTGGCATCCCATGTGGCTGCCGGTTCGAATCCCAGCTGCTCCACTTCCAATCTAGCTCTCTGCTATGGCCTGGGAAAGCAGTGAAAAATGGCCCCAAGTCCTTGGGCCCCTGCACCCATGTGGGAAGACCCAGAGGAAGCTCCTGGCTCCTGGTTTCAGATGGGTGCAGTTCCGGCCATTGCAGCCAATTGGGGAGTGAACCAGTGGATGGAAGACCTCTCTCTCTCTCTCTCTCTCGGCCTCTCCTTCTCTCTCTGTGCAACTGTGACTTTCAAATAAACAAATAAATCATAAAAAAAGAGGTCTGGAGCAAGACCTGAGAATCTGCATTTCTAACAAGGTCCCAGAGGATGCTAATGCTGCTAGTTGTGGACAGCAAGAGAAAAATAAGAGTAAGGCTGAACAGTAACAAAATGGGATCTGGGGGTACATGAAGTAAGGAGCACATATTAAATAACCCGAATTGTTGTGGCAGAGTATATTGGGAGAAGTTGGAAGAGAAGGATCAAGAATCTGAATTTATAAGTGATGACTCTTTAAGAACTTAAGAAAGAAGTCTGAAATGTGGGATCTGTATCTCACTACTATTTATAATTCTGTATTGTTATTGCTGATCTGAATATTTTTAAAAGATTTATTCATTTTGAGTTACTGAGAGAGAGACAGGGCAAGAGATCCATCTTCCATCTGCTAGTTCACTCCCCAGAGTAACATTAGCAGGGAGCTGGATGAGAAGCGGAGTATCCAGGATTGAAACTGGCATTGTGGATGGTAGCTTAACTCACTGAGAAAGAATGCCAGCTCCCCCAATTTTGTTTTTAAAGAAGATTCAGGCAAGCATTGTGGCATAGTGGGTAGAGCCATCACCTGGAACACCAGTACCCCTCATGAGTGCCAGTTTACATCTCAACAGCCCCACTTCTGATCCAGCTCCCTGCTAGTGGCCTGGGAAAAGCAGTGGAAGATGGCCCAAGTGTTTGGGTTTCTTCCACCCACATGAGAGACCTGGATGAGGCTCCTGGCTTCAGCCTGGCCCAGTGCTGGCTGTTGTGGTCATCTGGGAATTGAACTAGCAGATGAAAGATGGATATCTCTCTCTCTCTTCTCTCCTCCCTCCCTCCCTCCCTCACTCCCTTTCTCTCTCTTTGTAACTCTGACTTTCAAAATCAATAAATAAATCTTGAGAAAAAAAGGTTCATCTTTTTATGCACAGGGAGGAATAAGGACTCATTTTCTTGCACATTGATGATGTAGACTCAATAATGCTAAAGATTAGGCTCACACATACCCACTTGACAGCAAGGTCACTTGCATTCATGACACCCATATGGCATTCAACAAATATTTATCAAATAAAAAAGTGAATGGGGGCAGGCATTTGGCAAAGGGGTTATGATGCCACTTGGGACATCTACATCTCATCTTGGAGTAGCTGGGTTTGAGTCTTGGCCATGCTTCTGATTCCAGTTTCCCACTGGAATGTGCATCCTGGGAAGTAGCAGGTGATGGCTCAAGTATTTGGGTCTCTATCACCCACGTGGGAGACCTGGATTTAGCCCTGGGATCCTGCCTTTAGCCTGGTCCAGCCCTGATTATCGTGTACATTCGGGGAATAAGCCAATGGTTGGAAGATCTCTTTTTGTCTCTGTCTCTTTGCCTTTCAAGTAAAAAAAAAAATTAAAAAATAAACAAATGGGAGAGAAGGACAATCTAAGGGCACCTGCACTTGTCTAGGTAAGACAAGGCTCGTGTTCTGGGAATTCTTGCAGTGGCACATTGCATTGAGAAAGCATTCAACTTCGACAGCATGTATTGGCAAAGGAGGAGAAATCAGATCACAGGGCACCAGTACTCACTCCCAGGTGAGAGAGATAGACAGAGACACAGAGACTGACAGAGAAAGAGAGACCAGGAGAGACAGAGACAGACACATATACAGTGTTTGGCTATAGTAAGGTAATATGCAGATGTAAGCTGTACTCATTTCCATATTGTGTGCTGTGCATATAAGATCAGCACTAAGAAGGGCCCCCTGATGTTCATCCCCTCTCTGATTCTAGGCAGGCATTGAAAGGCAGCTCCCAGTCCTGTGTGGAAGTCCCGGGAGACACCGGGCAGCTTCTAAGCTCAGACTTGTATACATCTTACAAGTGTGAAGCTTCTCCACAAATGTGTGCATCATCCTGTCCTCAGAGGGGATGGGACAAGGAAAGCAGGAAGGCTCATTCTTTGTCTCCCTCATCATTTGTGCACATCTATATACTGTGGATCCTAATGAAGTTCATTGTCTTAAAGGTGCCCATCAGAGAACACATCCGATGATTCTGCCTGTCTTTCCCATCACTGCATCTGCAACATTGAGCACAGTGCCTGACATGAAGTAGAAACTCAAAGACATATTAGGGAAGATAAGAAGGGAGTAATGGCACTCGGTTCTGCTATAGGTAGGCAAGGCTCCCTCTCATTGACTGTTTGACAGGAGACACTGCATTCACATCTAGGCTTGAAAGAAGAGAGCGGATTGGAAGGCTCTTGTTCCTGTCACATGTGGATGGCAGGAGGGGGATATGGAGAAATCTCACTCTTGCACACTCTGTGCATCTGCACACATTCTCTAGTGAGGGCATCCATTCTAGTCCACCACTGCCTGAAATCCCAAAGTATTTGGTCCCACGCCTCCACAAATGCACCTGTTACCCAGAGACTATTTATTACAAGGGAGGGAGGGGTGATGTATAGGCCCTGTCCTTCTTGATGCAGTCAAGCTCACCCTCTCTGAATCCTTGCCCAGGTGCATTGCATTGAGATAGCACTAGCACCCAGATAGCAAGGATTAGAGAGGGGGAGCAGAGCAGAAGGCTCAGGCCCCCTACGGTGCCCCATGTGGAGAAGGTTCTCTGTTACGTAGGTCTGCGTGAGAGCAGGAATGAGAAGCCTTGTACTTCGTGTGAGTTGGGAAAGGATGTCAATAAGAAGTTCCATTGTGTGGTCCACCACACGCTCAGCACTGGCAGGAACATTAGGTAACAACGAAATCCACTCTCTTCCCTATCTTCTTGAAGATGAGGTCCATCTTGTGTACTACCACATGCCCATGGCCTTGGCAGCACAGCGTCAGCACATCCTAAGTGCTCAGTCAGTGCTTGTGGAAGGGAGGGGAGAGGAGAGGAAGGAAGGAGGAAGTGGTGATTCACAGCCACTTTGTCGTTGTACACGCAGAGAATCGTCCTAGAGTAGGGGCTGCGCTGAGACAGCACCTACATGTGGGTGGCAAGGATATGAGAGTGAGAGCAGCACAGGCTCAGGAGTGCGCACCACACTCACGGATGTGGGCACTCATGTCTGTGTGTGGGGATAAAGAGAAGCCTGATTTCAGGCACTCTGAGCTCCTGTGGACACAGGAAGTGAACTGCTGTGAGGAAGTTTAGTTTCTGTGAGCCTACTAGACAGTAAGGCTGGCCTCTTTGACCAGTTAGTTCACCATGGTACCCTCTGTTTACAGCAGAAGCTCAGGGAATTTGTTAAAGGGATAAATGAACAAATGTGTGGATTGATGGACCCAAAAATGCCCACACATACAACTAACTAAAAGAATGAGCAGGAGCCAGTATTGTATGGCACTGCAGATTAAGCCATCACTTAGTAATGCCAACAGCCTGTTTAGGAGTGTCAGTTCAGGTCCTACATGCTCTGCTTCTGATTCAGCTTCCCACTTATGTGTCTGAGAAGGTGGTGGATGAGTACCCAAGTACTTGGGCCCCTGCCACCCATGTCAGAGATCTGGACAGAATTCATGGCTCCTGGCTTTGGCCTGGCACAGCCCTGGCTGTTGTGGCCATTTGGGAAGTAAACCAGTAGATGGAGAAGCTGTCTCTCTCTGTGTTTCTCCCTCTCTTTCTCTCTTTCAAATAAACAACCAAATATTAAAAAAAAAAAAAAAGAATGAGCAAGGGGTCTAGCACTGTGGTGTAGCGGGTAAAGCCACTGTCTGCAGTGCCAGCATCCCATATCAGTGCCAGTTTGAGTCCTGGCTGCTCCACTTCCAATCCAGCTCTCTGCTGTGGCCTGGGAAAGCAGTAGAAGATGGCTCATGTCCTTGGGCCCCTGCACCTGCATGGGAGACCTGGAAGAAGCTCCTGGCTCCTGGCTTTGGATCACCCAGCTCCAGCTGTTGTGGTCACTTGGGGAGTGAACTGAAGGATGGAAGATTTTTTCTCTCTGCCTCTGCCTCTCTGTAACTCTGCATTTCAAATAAATAAATAAATCTTTTTTAAAAAATTAAGAATAAAAGAATGAGTAAATGAAAGAGCAGTGCTGTAAAGGCTCTATCCTGTGCTCTCATATCTTTGCATAAGCTGGTCACACTGACTATACAGCACTCATGCCTAGGCTAACAGCACAGGTGAGCACAAGCAAAACACATCTGCACACCAGGCATGCATTTGCAACACAAGGAAGCCCATTGCTCCTGCAGACAAATCCCCACTAACAAGACAGGAAGTCCTGGAGAGAGAGAGAGAGAGAGAGAGATAGAGAAAGAGAGAGAGACAAGCTGTCTCTTATTCAGCAGGGTACTCCCAGCATAGCACATAGCCCAGCAGAGTGAGCAATAGATAGGTTCTGACTGAATTGCTTGGCAGAAGCTTCGTGATGACAAGGCTCACCCTCCTGCAATCCATGCACACAGGAGGTGTTTTGAGAATTTACAACTCCGATATGCAATGGGTACAGGAGAAGGAGCAGTTCATTCTTCTGCACATCATGTGCATGTGCGTGTGTGTGTGGGAGAGAGAAAGAGAGAGGGAGGGAGAAAGAGAGAGAGAGATTAAAGTGTCAGATACATGTTCTGTAAAGCAGTGCTAAAGATCTTCCCCAATGAAGTCATCATTCACATCACTTCCTGTGCTCAAAAGGTGTGGTTGCGGGGAAACACGAGACAGTACAATGAGATCTTCCCTGCCACAGCCTTCACGGACTCCGCAGTGGGGATATACGTGAGAAATAGGTGGTCATTCCCTTCTTCCACTTCACCTGACTAGCTAATCACTATGTCGCCAGCACTGACCCCAAGTCAGCGATTCTCAAACTGGAGTGGATATCAGAATCAGCTGGAAAGGTTTGTTAAACCGCAGATCGCTGTGGTTTATGATTTAGTAGGTCAAGAGTGGGGCCCAAGAATGTGCACTTTGACCAAGTTCCCAGGTGATACTGCTGCTGCTCCAGGGACTGCACTTTGACAATCAGTGCTCTAAATGGACGACATTAGGACAAAGTGGGGGGAGGGGTAGCTGAATAAAAGGCTCTGCGTCTTCAGAACTACTGTGTGCATGTGTACATGTGTGTGCACAAGAATCAGCACTGTCCTGCTCACAGGTGATCTGCCTGTGATCACACAAAGGCAAAGTGTCTTTTCTGCACAGGCCTGAGTAAGATGGGGGGAAAAAAAAAACAGGGGCCACTTTACTTCAAGCTCTGGCTATGGAAGCAACATGTAGAAAGCTCATTGCCTTGCACACCACACACGAGTGAGATTGCACTGCTAATGATACTCATTATCCTATGCACACTGTGGGTGTAGCTGCATGAAAGCGAGGAGGGATGCCTTCTGTGTTTCTAGATTTGAGCACTCAGTGTGACAGTGGGCGATGAAAGCTCACCCCCTGGCACATGAATATGCATGGATAATGCGGGAGGGGAAGTTTATGCCCACTAGACATGTGAGGATAGGGTCCGTTTCCATTTTGTTTACCCTGCCTCTCCACAACAGGTGCACCACAGGGAATCCATCGCTATCTGTGAAAAGCAAGAATGAATGGAGGAAGGAGGTTATGGACAGGTGCTCTGTGGTTCACATGGAAGAGGCTGAACCTTTGAATGCCTGCCCAGGTGCCCTGCACTCACACAATGCTTGCACCCATATACTAGGCTTTGGGGGGGGAGGGGCAGGACTGAAGGCTCAGGCACCTATAAACTTTGGTTCTTTTTGTTTTAGCTTTTGCTTTTTACAAGGAAGGCTCACTATTTTGAGTACAGTTTGTTCACACATGATTGGAAAGCAGAAGAAGGAAAAAAGCAGTAAGACAACTACTTGTTGTTTAAGCTCTACCCATGGGATGGTCAAGAAGGCTCACTGGTTTGCATGCAGGGAATAGGAAAGGGACAACACAGAGGTCCTGACCCCAGCCTTCCCTGTCAGTGGGCTTCTCTGCATGTGGGTCCATGGCTCTGGGTATATGGTGGGGTTGAGAAATCTCACTCAAGCCCAAGCAGAGCAAATTCATGCACCCAGACTGGGTAGCAAGGAACACACAGATCGACTTCACTCTTCCAAACAGCAGCCTATTAATCCTCAGTACCTGTGGATCACAGCATGTTTATTGCTCCGCCCTACTTAATGCAGCATCGCAACCTTGTCTGTTCAGACCCCCGCTATGTCTTCAGTGACCAACCAAGTACCTGGCACTTAGTTGGCACTTGAATGTCTGTGGAAGGAGAGGAAAGGAGGAGGAGTTGATGTGCAGTTGATGTCCCTTTAAGTATAGACGAGGCCCCTTCCCTTGGAGTCCTTCAATAGGTACAGGACAGTGCTGGCACCTTGGCTGAAGGAATGTGAAGGATGCACCAGGTCAGAAGTCCACTCTGAAGGTCAACGTCAGCATTACTGAGACAGGTCAGGCCCCTTCTCCTGCACAGTGCATTGACAAGGGATTGCACT
The DNA here is from genome assembly GCA_949820135.1 of Sylvilagus floridanus. Taxonomy (NCBI): domain Eukaryota; kingdom Metazoa; phylum Chordata; class Mammalia; order Lagomorpha; family Leporidae; genus Sylvilagus; species Sylvilagus floridanus. The sequence continues at coordinate 97,907,244 of OX463223.1, forward strand.
TGAGGTGTGGGGGTCAGTGTCCCAGCACAGCAGGTTAGGCTGCCACCTGCAATGCTGGCATCCCCTGTGAGCACCAATTTGAGTCCCAGCTGTTCCACTTCCAATCCAGCTCTCCCTACCTAATACTCCTGGGAAATCAGCAGAAGATGGCACAAGTCCTTGGGCCTCTGCCTCCCATGTGGGAGACCCGCATGGAGTGCCAGACTCCTGACTTCAGCCTGGCCCTGCCTGGCTGTTGCAGCCATTTGGGGAGTGACCCAGTGAGTGGAAGATCTTTCTCTGTCTCTCCCTTTCTCTGTAACTCCACCTGTCAAATAAATAAATAAATCTTTAAAAAGATGGAAGGTGAATACAGAGGTGGTCTTGTCCTATGTGAAGATGATACTCCCCCTCGTGGAATCCTTGCCCAGGTGCACTGCATTCAGACAGCACTCTCACCCAGGGAGCAAGGATTAAAGAGGGGGAGCCATAACAGGAGAGTCCAGCACCTGTACACATCTGGTTATGTGAATTGCACGGGGGGGGGGGGGTGGGGGTGGGGGGGTGGACCGCTTTCACTCAGGGCATTTGACCAAGGATTGAAGAGCTGTTTCTCCCACAAGTGTCATCACGGGAAGTCTCACTCTCATGTGGGGGTTGGAGGCGGGGAGAGGTGAGTAGAGTCCCCCAGGTGGCCCATTCACCCCCAGGACCTGCAGTATCAGAGCCCATCCTCCTCCCTAGTCTATAAGATCCAGGAGGGCAGCAGTCAACTCTGTCTTGGTCACTCTTCTATATCCAATGGCCAGCACAGTGCCCGAGTCATACTATTTGTGGAGAGTAAAAATGGATGACGGGCAGAAGGGGCAGGCAGGCATGCAGATGAAAGCTGATGGGAAGATCTGGCCTTCTCCATGCAGAGCAGGCTCACCCTCTTGGAATCCTTGCCCGGGTGCATTGCATTAGAAAGCATTCTCACCCAAGGACAAAGGATTAGAGAGGGGGAGCAGAGCAGAAGGCTCAGAAACTGCTCCCTGTATGTGTGTCTGTGCACATTTCACATTCACAGCCCCATCCCTGCAAAGCATCAGGCACATACATCTGATAAGACAGAAGCCTCGCCCCAGGATATGCTTATGTGTTCATGCCCCTGCAAAGGTCACAGGACATGCTCTCTCAGACAAAACCTCTGAATGAAGGCACACTGTGAATGGCACCTTTTGCAGCTCACACTTCAGAGAGTATGTATGTGCTGGATATTTGTTGGGGAGTGGACAGGAAGAAGACTTGGAAAACCTGCATATGTGCACACAAGGGGGAGCAGTCTTGTTGGAGGATCATACAGTAAAAGGGAGTGTATGATTCTCTTCCATTCCTCTGCTAATCTATAAATTTGTTGAGAGTAGCAAGTGGGTGAGTCCTACCACCTGCAGCATGTTTCCCATTACAGAGTGTGTGGTGGCCCAGTAAACAGGGACTAAAGAAAAAACTAACGTTCTAACAGGAGTGCAAGCCTGTCCACAGGCAATGCGTTCATTCTCCCATGGGTGAGAATCCAGGGACCTTGGCTGTCTAATCCACCACTGTATTTCTAACACCCAGTGCAAGATCTGGCACCTCACAGCAAACTCAAACATTTGAAAAATGGTAAGGAGGTGGCAGAGGTGATGTGCAGGTGCACAGTCCTTCTATACGTAGACAAGGCTCAGCCTCTTTGAATCCTTGAATAGGTGTGTTGCACTGAAACAGCACTCACACCTAGGTGCCAAGGATTTGAGAGGAGGAGCAGAAAAAAGGCTCAGGCACCTGCCCTTCGTGTGTGTGTGTGTGTGTGTGTGTGTGTGTGTGTGTGTTTAGCCAGAACAGTTTTGTTCTTGTGTATTCCCAGTGTCATCTATAAGTGATTGTACAAAGAGACAGAGAAAGTTCTTTTCTGCAGAGTTCATCGTGGAATCTGAGACCATTCACACTTTGGTGCATGTGTTTTTAGGTGACAGTGGTAATGAGAAGTCTACGCTGTGGCCCACTACTCTCAGGGCATGTAGGTGGAATGGCTGATAAGAGATTCCACTCTTCTTCAACTGTAAGCCCCAAGAGGGCAGGGACAAGGAGAGTCTCGTGTACAATCACACACTCACTGCCCAACTTAGTATCTCCTCCAGAAGAGGCGGTCAGTGGATGGAAGGAGGATAGAAAGGCACTGTATCCTATTTGAAGAGGAAGCTCTCGCTCGCTGAATCCTTGCCCAGGTGCATTGCATTCAGTTAGCACTCTCACCCAGGTAGCAAGGATTAGAGAGGGGGAGCAGAGCAGAAGGCCTGCATAGATTTAATGATGGGGCTCACTCTTCTTTACGCAAAGAATTTAGTTGCAATTGAATAGAAGGTTCTTGAGATTTGTTTTAAAGCTAAAGTTCTTAAACTTTGCTTTAAAGATGTCTAGTTGAACACATATTTTGTGTGAATATGTAACAAGGCCATAAAGTTTAGTGTAGTTATTCTCAAACTTTACCATGCAACAGAATCACCTAGAGAGCTGGTAATGGGTTATGAATTGTTTAGGTCTGGGGGGAGGGCCCAAAGCTTTGCATTTCTAGTGAGTTCTTTGGAAATGCTAATGTTGCTGGTCCAAGAACTGTACTAAGAGAATGACTGACTCAATGGGAAAACCATGGGCTTCAATATCCACAAACCCTGGTTCAAATCCATACTCTAGGGGTGGGTGCAGTAGGTTAAGCCACAGCTTAGGACACAGGCATGCCATAACAGAGTGCCTGGTTTGAGGCCTGGCTCCTCTACTTCCAATCTAATTCCCTGGTAAGACATACTGGGAAGCTCAAGTGCTTGGACCCCTGCCACTTCTGTGGGAGACTTGGATGGAATTCCTGGCTCCTGGCTTCAGCCTGGCCCAGCTCTGTCTGTTACAGATATTCGAAGAATGAACCAGTGGACGGAAGATGTGTGTGTGTGTGTGTGTGTGTGTGTGTGTGACTCTGCTTTTCAAATAAATAAATAAATCTTTTTTTAAAAAAATCCAATCTACTACATATTAGCTTAGAGAATCAACCTGGCTTTCCCATTGTCGTGTTATTCTTCTGAAAAATGGGAACAATAAAGTCTACCTCTTAAATGGTGCCAAGAAAATGAAGATGACAACTAATGGGGAACACAGTGGCTGGCACATAGCCATCATTTTTTCTTGCCTTCCATTTTATGTACATGCTTGAATGGGTTTGAATGTATATGCCTTTTAAAGGGGAAGGGAGGCTGCCACATTGTTGTCTGTAAGGGACATGTGAAAGGGAAGAGGTCTGAGTATCTGTGAGTGTGAGTGAGTACCTGCATGGAGGGAAGTGCACAGATTCGTTCTCTTCAATCCTTTGTGTGTGAGTAATGAGTCTCAATCTCACTAGATCAACAAAGTTCATACCCCTTCATATCAGGGTTGTGAAGAAAAATATCATAAGTTTCGCTCTATTCTACTCTGTGTGTATGCAAGAGGGAGGAGGAGGGGAAGGGGAAGGAGAAAAGGTAAAGACAAACCATAAATGAACATGTAGGAATAGAGTTATTGTGAAACAAGAAGTCCATCTCTCCTGTTCACATATGTTCACATGCCTGTATATGCTGGACAGCTGGCTATGAGTGGGCTTCCTTTGCATTATCCTTCTCCCATTCACATTGTTTGTTCATAAGCACACATACAAGTATCTGTAAATGTGAGAGTCCTAACAAGCAAGTATACCTTCATTTAACAGCTACTTAAGGGAAGAACACCAAGACCCCTCAGTGCCCTTCCTGGGAGGTGTGAGAGAGCAGGGAAGGCTCTGCCTCCGTATACCTTGTCAGTGGGACTCTATGCAGACAAGTCCACATCCGCCGATGCTCGGTCTGTCCTGAGCATCCTGGTGTGGTGTTTGGGGAGTGGGGATTAAACAGTAAACTCATTCTCCAGCATGCCCAGCAGAGATGCAGATGTGCACATGAGTACAAGTGGGCTTCAGCTTCTTTTATGTGCCCACTAGGCAGTGCACTCAGGGGACTATGGCTGTCCTGTCCACTACTGGCTCCTTACAGCCTGTGGAGTGCAGTTATTTATTGCGTAATGACATGCATAGACAATGATGGACCATGTATATGAAGATGGTCCATTAAGATTATGTCACTTAGTGATGCTGTAGCCACCTCAGTTTATGTAAATACACTCTATGATGTTCACACAATGGCAAAACTGCCTAGCAAAACAATTTTCATAATATATCCCTGGGGCTGACACATAACTGTCAATAATTATTGGCAGGCAGGCAAGAGAGGGAGAGGCAGCATACAGGTGCTCTGTCATCTTCCATTGGCAGAAAAGGCTCATCCCACTCTAAATCCTTGCCCAGGTGCATTGCACATAGAAAGCACTAACACCAGGTATCAAGGATTAGAGAGAAAGAGCAAAAGAGAAGGCTCAAGCAGCTGGATCCCAAGGGGGTGTGGGTGGAGTGAAAGAAAAAGCTCACTTTTTGCAGCTGCATGAACAGATGAAGATAGGCTTAATAGGGATGAGGACAAGCTCGCTACACAGTAAGCCCAGGGCTCCAATGCTTTGCTCACTACTGCAGCCTCAAACCCCAAGTGTTTTTCAAAAAGCCCATGAAAGGGACTGGTAGAGGTAATAGGTGCCACCTTCTCTGTGTAGAGGACACCCTAACATAAGTCCTTGCCCAGGTGCACTGCACTGGGACAGCACTTGCATGTTGTACTAAGGATCAGAGACACAGTGTAAGCACATGTATCCAATTCACAGCTGAGAAAGAAGAAAAGAGTCTTTGACTTCCCTTTCTCTCCTATTTCACATCAAATATATCAGGAAATCCAACCGGCCAAAATTTTAAAAATATATCCATATATCTGATCACTTTGTACCACCTTTACCACTACCCTGGTCAAGGCCTCCATCAATATCTAACTAGAATTCTTGCAGTGGCTTCTTAATCACTCTCCCTGTTTCTGTACTTGTTCTCTCATTTCACTGCACAACAGAACAATACTTGTGAAACAAAGGCATGTAAAATCCCTGTAATCCTGGTTTTGAATAGGAATTTACAAAAAAGAATTTATGGAGCCAGCGCTGTGGCAAATGGGTAGAGCCTGTGGCACCTGCAACCCATATGGACACTGGTTTGAGTCCCAGCTGCTCCAATTCTGGCCCAGCTCCCTACTAATGCACCTGCAAAAGCAGCAGATTGAAGAAATTCCTACTGTCTAAAGATGGTATATTTGAGCTCCACTGAAAATAAGAATTACAATGGATTGAAAGACCAAATACTTCTTCAAGAATTTCATGAAAAATATATCATGAAGAAACTATACATGGGTTTCAAAACATTTTTGCACCAAAATAAACATAAACATAACTTTTAATTCCATTTTCCACAAACTTCTTGAAGTATCCTCATATACTTAAGTCCATGAAGTTTTTCTGAAAAGTCCTCTTTGGAGGAAGCAAGTGGACTGGCCATTACTTTGAGTACTGATAATGAAAATCAAGCATTTATCCTGTCTTGCCTATTAAAATTGTACCACTGTGTAATCAAACAGTAGATAAGGGGAAGTTTTATTTTCCTAATACAAGTATTCCAGCTAATAAATGAAGACAGAGTAATGGAATTAGAATATTATCATTTTAATGAAGTAATGGCTTTAGGAATTGAGCATCAATGGCAACTAACATTACAGAGAAAGAGAAAACCAATCATTATGTACCTCTTGATGGAAATAATTCTGTCTTCCTCCCCCAAAATTAGACACAAATCTGATCAGGCTTCTAGATGCAACTATCAATTTATCGGAAATACAAACAAGGAAAAAGAACACGTAGACCATATCACAAGGATGTGATCAGAAAAATCTAGACTGTGGAAAACCTTATAGCAGAGATAGCCCAGTTTCTTCCAACAATAAACTCTAAAAGAAACAAAACAGAGATGAAGGGGGAAGATATGAATCAGACAAGATACCTATCAACCAAATGCAATGCGTGGACCTTATTTGGATCCTAATTTCTGATATTTCTAAGACAATCAGAAATTTGAGCAATGGATAAATATGATGTGGTTAAGAAATTATTGGTAATGATTTTTAAGTGTGATAGTGGTATGATGGTTATTTCTTTAAAAACAGAGTTCTTACCTTTAGAGACATATACTAATGGTCAGCTTTCCCTTCTATCATATCTTACTACTTCCCGCCCCTGCTGCAATGGCTCTTTGTTGTTCCTAGAACACAGCAGGTCTTCGTGATTTCCCACTCAATACTGAAACATCTCCACCACCATCTCTAGCAAATGCCCCCATCTGCTCCTTATCCCCTTTTCCTGCTTTAGTATTCTCCAGAGAACTTACCACAATTGCCATACCACTTATTTTACCAACTTTTGTTGCTCACCATCTGTCTCCTGACTCTAGGACAGGGATTCTCATTTTCTCATCACTGGTGTGTCTCTGGTACATAGAGGAGAACCCAACACATAGCAGATGCTCAATAAATATTTGATGAATAAATGAATGAATCACTGAATGAACTGGCTACAAACCTTGGGACTGGAAAGAGAATGGAAACAGCTAATACTCTGATTCATGTCTACATGAGTGTGTAAGAAGACAGGCCTTCACACATTCTCTTGTGCAAATAGGTGTACATGTGGGAGGGCGTGGAAAAGTGAGGGAATTCTACTTTTCTATATCCTAAATGTGCGCATTAAGGAGCACATGCAATTTGCCTCACACTCTGGGTTTCTGAGAATTACCTAGAAGACTCCCTTTCCATCATACCCATGTATAAGAATTCCAAGTAGGCTCTCTCTTCTCCTCTAGGTGCTGGCAAGGTGAGACCAGGTCAAAAAGTTTCCCCTTCCAAGCAGGAGGGCCTGTTACTTTGTATAAGAGAAAGCTAAGTGAAATCTCTCTCCCCTGCAAGATCTTTGTACTACTGAGACAGGCAAAAGGACAGAGGGCAGAGCAGAAGGCGAGTCTTCCCACTGCCTGATTACGGGTTCCTCTTTTTATGAGGGTATCCATGTGTTTATGTGTACATGCACAAGAGAGTGAGGAAAGCTGAGGCTCACTATCCTGCAAACCCTGCATGTGGGAGGGGTTTTCATAAAGCTCACCCTCCACCATGCAAGGGATGTGAGAGAGGGAGCAGGGAAAGGTTCACTCTCTTGGCATGATGTGTGGGCACACTCTAGGAAGGTGTAGCCACTAGCCCAGGGCTAGCATGTGGGCAGCAAGAAAGCCACAGGAGGAGCACGGAGTGGTGGGTATAAACCAACAGGGCATGCATGGGGGCAGGATGGTCATCTAGAGGGAGTGGCTGTTGTCAGTTATATATGTGTACGTAACCCACATACAAGACATATGAGGGGCTACAACCCTTTGGTGTGCATGTGTATCCATCCATACCTGTGCACTGGAGAGGGAAGAGAAGGCTCACTCTCCTGCAAGCCTTGGGTGTGGGAGGGTAATTAAGATTCCAACAGTCCTACACTCAAGGCATGGAAGAGAGAAAGCAAGTTAGGAGGTTTGCTCTCCTGCAGACTGTGCACCGGAAGGCATGAGTGGGCTTGGCCTGCATGCTTTGTACAGATATGTGTGCTACTGTGCTCCAGATATGCTGTGAGGAGGAGTGTTTGTGTATACTCTCATATGTACATTCAGGAACATTCTTCTCAATAATCTGTTTTTGTTTTCCTCCCTTCTTTCTTTTCCATTATATTCCTAATACCAGCATAGCATTCATTACATTAAAAGCTCTAAGTGTTTTTCATATATAACTCATTTATTCTCATAAAATATCTATGAGAGAATGACCACTATCCTTATTTTACAGATGACACAGGGGGAGAAGGATGTGTACTTGTCAGCCCAAGGAAGAAGCAGATCAGAGCAGAAGTAATGGAGATTGTATGAGACTCAGATTAGACATGTAATTTGAAAGTAGAGCCAACAAGAACTGATAATATTTTAGACTTCAAAGGTAGAGGTAAAAAAGTACATGTCAAAATGAATCCAAAGGCTTTAGCCTATTCAAATCATCCACACCCTTGGCCTAAGCAATCAGGGAATGCTGTTTATTGAGTTGGAGAACAGAGAAAGTAGTAGGTATTTTTGAAGGAGAGAGAAGGAAAGCCAGGACTTTGGCATAGACATCCAAGGGCAGGGTCTGGTACACAGTTGGATACAGGCATCTGGCATTCAGAAGAGAGATCTAGGCTAGAAATATATCAAGGGAAGTCATCCCCAGAAAATGGTATTTAGAGCCTCATGACAAGATGAGAACAGAAAAGGACTAGTGAGTAGTAGAAAATAGAAGTCCAAAGATTGAGCCTATGTATCTCTCTCTAATGTTCAGAATTCAGGAAGAAGGGGAGAAACAATCAAGAGACTGAAAAAGAGAGGCTCATCAGATAACAGGACAACCAAGAGTATGGAATCTTGGAAAGCATGTAGAGTCTCAAAGAAGGGGCAGGTGTTTGGTCTAGCAGTTAAGATGTTGGTTAAGAGACCCACATCCTACATTGCTTCAATATCCAGTCTAGCTCCTGACTCCAGCTTCCTGCTAATATATACCCTGAGAGATAGTGACGATAGCTCAAATACTTGCAACTGCCAGGGCTGGACCAGGTGAAAGTCAGGCGCTGGGAACTCAATCAGGCACTTCTACATGGGTGGCAAGCATCCAACCACTTGAGTCATCAGCAGCTACCTCGCAGGGTCCACATTAGCAAGAGACTGGAACTGGGGTGAGGCCAGGGCACAAACCCAGGTGCTCTGACAGAGGATGTGGGTGTCCCAAGGAGTGGTTTAAAGGCTATGTCAAAATGCCTGCCCCATGGGAAGTACATATTTTTAAGAAGCTCATAGTCCTATAAATCAAGGTGAAAAAGATGATGACTCAAGAGGCTTGCATAGATTAACGGGTCTTGGAGGAGTGGAGAACAGAGACATGGGAACAACAGGTATAGGAATAATGTTTACTTGTGAATCCTACAGATATTTTTAAATGCCATAAATATTCACACTATTTGGTGCTATAAACAACTATCATTTGAACAGCATTTCACAACCTTTGAAAACAACTGAAACACAAAGCGCTTTTAATGTACAGACTAAGAAACTAAATTTACTAGCTGTAGGATAATTCTTTTTTTGAGATTTTATTTATTTATTTGAAAGTCAGAGTTACAGAGAGAGAGGGCACACACATATACACACACAGAGAGAGAGAGAGAGAGAGAGAGAGAGAGAGAGAGAGAGAGAGAGAATCTTCCACCCACTGATTCATTCCCCCAAATGGCTGCAACAGATGGGGTTGGACCAGGACAAAGCCAGCAGCCAGGAGAATCTTCTGGGTCTCACACCTGGGTGCAGGGGCAGGGGCTCAAGGACTGCTTTCTCAGTCACATGAGCAGCCAGGACTCAAACCAATGCCCACATGGGATGCTGGCACTGCAAAAGGTGGCTTAACCTGCTGTGCCACAGTGCTGGCTCTAAGATAATCCCTTTTTTTTTGTTTTTGTTTTTATTTGACAGTGAGAGAGAGAGAGACAGAGAGAAAGGTCTTCCTCCCGTTGGTTCACCCCAAATGGCCACTACGGCCGGAACTACCCCGATCGGAAGCCAGAACCCAGGTGCTTCTTCCTGGTCTCCCACGCGGCTGCAGGTGCCCAAGCACTTGGGCCATTCTCCACTGCACTCCCGGGCCACAGCAGAGAGCTGGACTGGAAGAGGAGGAGCCCAGACTAGAACGTGGCGCCCATATGGGATGCTGGCACCACAGGTGGAGGATTAACCAACTGAGCCACTGCGCCGGCCCCGATAATTCCTTTTTTTAGAAAAAAAGATTTATTTATTTGAAATACTGGGTGGCAGAGAGAGGGGGAAAGACAGAGAAAGAGGGAAAGACAGAGAGAGACTTTTCACCGGCGCCACAGCTCACTTCGCTAATCCTCCGCCTGCGGCGCCGGCACCCCAGGTTCTAGTCCCAGTCAGGGTGCTGGATTCTGTCCCAGTCGCTCCTCTTCCAGTCCAGTTCTCTGCTGTGGCCTGGGAGGGCAGCAGAAGATGGCCCAAGTGCTTGGGTTCCTGCACCCGCATGGGAGACCAGGAGGAAGTAGCTGGCTCCTGGCTTCAGATCAGTGCAGTGCTGGCCATGGCGGCCATTAGGGAAGTGAACCAATGGAAGGAAGACCTTTCTCTCTGTCTCTTTCTCACTGTCTACAACTCTCTCTCTGTCTCTTTCTCTCACTATCTATAACTCTCTCTCTGTCTCTCTCTCACACTGTCTAACTCTGCCTGTCAGAGAGAGAGAGAGAGAGAGAGAGAGAGAGAGAGAGAGAGACCTTTCGTTTGCTAGTTTATTCCTGAAATGGCTACAAAGGCCAGAGCTGAGCCAGGCCAAAGCCAGGATGCAGGAACCCCATCTGGGTCTCCCACGTGAGTACAGGGGCTAAGCACATGAACTATCATTTGCTGCCTTCCCAGGTAAATTAGCAGGGAGCTGGATTGGAAGTAGAGAAGTCCAGACTCAAACCACAGCCCATATGGGAGACTGGCATCACAGATCACAGATCATAGTGGCTTAACCTGCTGTGTCCCAGTTGTAGGAAAAGTCCACCATGCAGAGGTTAAGCTACCACTGCTGAACGTTTCTTTTTCTTAAGAAAGGCAAATTGTTTTTTATTTTTATTTGTTTTTTTAAAGATTTACTTTATTTGAAAGGCAGAGTTACAGAGAGAGGGAGAGGGAGACAGACACAAAGTCTTTCATCCACTGCTTTACTCCCCAAATGGTTACAACAGCCAGCACTGGGCCAGGCCAAAGCCAGGAGCCAGGAGCTTCATCCAGGTCTCCCATGTGGGTGGCAGAAGCCCAATCACTTTGGCCATCTTCTGCTGCTTTCCCAGGAGCAATAGCAGGGAGCTGGATTGGAAGTGGAGCAGCTGGGATGTGTCCCAGCATCCATGTGAGATGCCAGCATCCTAGGCAAAAGCTTAACACTCTGGGCCACAACACCAGTCCCAAGAGATTATTTTTTAGTTCTCAACATGCTTCATCACAGAAAGCAAATATTAATGGGCTGAAGGATTCTTCTCCCTTCCAGTGTTCATGTGCATGTGCAGGTGTGTGTGTGTGTGTGTGTCTGTGTCTGTGTGTGCATATGCATGGACACATGCTTGTAGTCAGAGCCAATTTTTTTAAAGTCTATCATCTAACAAAGTATGCTGGTAGGACAGGCACTTTGAGAAGGCATGCTGGGTTCAAGAGTAGGCCACAGCTCAGAAGGCGTGGGCATCTCTCTGCCTTGCATGTGAGGCATGCAAGACAAAAATTCCAGGAACTTTTTCCTCTCTCCCCCATAGATGATGTGCAAGGACGGAGCAGGTGTGGGGTGCTAAGGAGTCTTGCTCTCCTAGAGCCCTCTGTGTACCACCTGTGTGTCAGGGAGCAGGGAGGGTGTCACTACACAAAAGCTCATTCTTGCCAACCAGATCCTCAGTCCTGGCTGCTTGTTGACAGGAAAAGGGCATCTGCTCAGGTGAAGAGGGCACTAGAAATTTCCATCTCCTCTAAGTTCTCCACATGGGAGTGGGACTGAAAATCTCACACTTCACCATGCAACTAGGAGGGTGCACAGGTCAGAGGCTCAGACCCTATGTGTGTCTGTGCACACACATGCCTGCACATGTATAAGGAAAGCCCAAGCCTAGCAACCTCTGTATTGTCGTGTATATGTAAAAGAGGGAGAGAAGGAAAGAATCTCACTCTCCTACAAACCCCATAGGTAGGAGTGGAATTTGGAAACTTCCCTCTCTTATAGTCAAGTTACGTCAAAGGGAGGTTAATGACTTGAAGATTCTTGCCAGCACTCTGTGCATGAGGGAAGGAGGCAGGGAGAAAGAGAGAGAAAGCCTGCAAACCTTAGGTGTGGGAGGAGGACTGCAAAAATTCACACTCCAACACTTCAGGCCTTGAAGTAGCCAGCAGGTGGGGAAGTGGGTGTGTCATAGGTCTAGAGTAGAAGGCTTGTTCATCTGCACATGTTGCATGTACCTGCTCAAGAGGAGGTTCACTCTGTAGCACTGCATATGCCAGCCATGTGTGGGAGCCACATCATGGCAGGAGTGAGGAGGATGGTGGGAGGCTAAGTGAGAAAGTTCCAGTCTGTACCCCACGATGGTATATTTCTATACACATCTGTGCAGGAATACACAAGCAGGAAATGGGGCTCGGGCTCCCACACACATCCTACATTTGTGTCATCTGAGTGGTACGCTGTAATTTCAACTTCGGAATTCATGGTTCTGTCATGAACAACTGTGTCTTATCTCTCTGTGCCTGAATCTCATCTATGAAATGCACATAGCAGTGGTACCTGATTCTTACTGGCATCATAAGAAATAACCAGGACAACATGACCAGTGGCAAGCTCCAGGTCTGGCACACCAGGAGTGCCAAATGTTGATCAGCATTACTGGCATCAGAGGCAACAAAACAGGCCTCTCTAGCGAAATGTCATTCAAAGATCCCCATAAATGCCCCTGACCCCAACTCTTCACTCTTGTCTAGAGCCAGGAAGGTGCTGCTAAAGGGTGATGCATCTCAAACATTACTAAGTTTGAAAACTGGGGCCCAGAGAGAGAATTAAAGAGAAAGACAGATACAAAGGCGGGCTCTTTAAAACGTGTTCATTACTTTAACTTTGAAGTAAAAGAGAGTTGGCAAAATGTATTACAGACAAAGAAGGCTGTATGTACGTTTTCAGAAGATGAGTGAGGAGGTATATTGAGGTAAGGTGTAAAGGGTTGAGACTGTACAACAAGGATATGTGGGAGGCAAGATGATAAACGTATGCCTTTGACACCTGTGGGGCAACACTGGTGAAAAGCAGAATAAAATAGATAATTAGCTCCTGAAAAGTCCCAGGATAATGGGATGTCCAATAGTGTCCAGTCAGCAATACCCAACAAGGGGGTCATACAGTGGGAGCCTGAGAGGTGCAATGTGATTTCTGTCCTTGAGGAGCTTAAAGTGTCTACCTCAAGCAAGAATCCTAAAGATTCTCGAAGATCTGTCCCAACACAGACTTTATGATTTAAAGAGGCCAGAATTGGGCCAAATAAAATAAGATGCTGAAGTATTGATACAAGGCAACAGATACAAAATGCAAGAATTTAGAGAGAAGAGATAGTGCTACATACCAGACAGACTAAAGAGCAAACAAGAGGATGAGAAAGCTAAGACAGGTCAAAAGGAAAAGGAGATTGAGGAAGGTATTCCAGAAGGCAGGGAGGAGAGTACATTGTGTAAAGGTACCACCTAAGACACCACACACAAACCAGTTTGGCTGGAGTGGAGAGTTCTGACAGAGACAAGACAGTAAATAAGGTCATCAAGGTCATGCTATCAGAAAGAGAGAAAATTCAGGTGACTTGTTGACATTGTTTCTCTTCATTAATATAGCTATTTGGGTACAAAGAATGAATAAATTAAAACTACCCCCAACTCATCTTTGTATGGGGTTTACCGCTTGAGATGAAACTAAAGCAGGTATTTTAATTTTTCCAAATGAACTGAATTTAAAGAACATAGCAAGTCCAGATGGACAGGAAGATCATGATGACAGTATGTAAATGGCTGGGTTGGCGGCAAAACGGGGCTACAGGCAATGGGCAGCTTAGCAAAGTTTTGTAAGTTGTAGGGTAAAATGTTTCTTGAGAAAGTTTACTCTAGGGGCTGGCACTGTGGCGTAACAAGTTAAGCCACCATCTGTAACCTGGTTCCAAGCTCCTGGCTTCAGCCTGGGCCAGCCCCTGCCACTGTGTAGCTATTTGGGGAATGAACTAGCGAATGGACTCTCTTCTCTCTGTCTTTCCCTTTCTCTCTGCAATGCTGCCTTTCAAGTAGATGAATAAATCTATATTTTAAAAAAGAGATACAGTTTAGTAGCAAGTGCAAATACAAATTTACAATACGGAGATCAATTTAAAAGTTCGACTGTCATAAACTATATCTGAGAGTGTCCAAAAGGCCCTGAAGTAGGCTGAGGTGGGGTGAGAACAGAAAGGAAGTGATGGGGTAGGGACCAAGAAGAGGAGTGATTCAATATACTTCAAGACAATGAATTGGCCAACTCATTCTGTGAGGGATTTCATAAAGATGAACCCTGCCACAGTTTTCTGCATAAGGATGGTAATGAGCCCATATATATATAAGATGCACATGAAGGACATTTTCAACAGTCTGCAGAACTTGAGTGATCAAGTTTGGACACAATTACATAAAAAAAAATGTGAAGAATCCCAGCAGTAACACACAGGCAGATAATGGCTCAGGCCAAGATCTGGGTATGTGAGGGTCTTTGCACTCTTCACTGAAATAGGCAATATTGTATCTGCAGGGCACTAAACAGCAGAACCCTGTATATGCCTCAAATAGCCAGGCATGTAGGAATATACTTGTGCTAGTCTTAGTCCTAAGCAAGCTACCTAGTCTGTGCTGGTGTTCTTAATATGAAACACTAATACTTCCCTCATTTCCTAACCCCTGTTACAGGTCTAAAGCCAAGACATAACACATGATAAAACGGGCAGTCGAGTGATTTTTATTTTACTGCTCAAGGGAAATTTAGAGCAAACTGGGAGAGGGGAGGAAGGACTCAACAACTTGGAAGGACCTTACTCATGAGCTCAAGTCCTCTCCCAAAATAGACACAGTTACACTATTCATTTAGTATATAAACTTATTACATCTTACCACTTGGCAGACTGGCAGAATGAATAGATTCATTATCTCTTCACTTATGCTTTTCTTAGGAGCTGTCAAGACTTTGCACACCACATTTCCTCCAAGAACCCACTCTAAGAATGTCTCTGCTATGAGTCGCTCACATAGCACTTACACACATCCTGCCTTGCATTCCAGTTTTTTGCATTGTGCCTTATCTTGCCCCAAGAGAAGAGACTGATTTTGCCATTGCTTGGAGGTCTCAGATACACGGCAGAATGTCCATAACTACTTGTGAAATAAATCTTTCTGCTCTTAGGTGAAGTGGAGCTGCTCACATTCGTGTGAAGTATTTGCCGTTGCAATGACCCAAAAATGTCTTATCAGCAGCTATTCAAATTACTTCCTCTTCACCATTATTGCACAAGAAAATTCGGATAAAATGATTTACAATTCGGGAAGAGTTTAGGGTGTGTTGGGTTTAGGGACATACACTCCAGCCTGTTGTTTTGCCCAACCACCTACCCAAGGCGTGGTAACTACTGGCATGACAAATACTGCCTACATCTTACGCTGACATTCTAAAATGTGAGCTCATGAATAAGCATGGATCTGAACTTGGCTTCAAGAGACAATATATGCTGACTTGAAGGTTAATCTGTGTTCTCTCAGTGAGTTAAAGAAGAAAAAAAAACTTATTCTTTTTGAAAAATTCTTAAATTAATTTTCATTTATTTGTAAAACAGATGGAGGGGTGGGGAGAAAGGGAGACAGGGATAGATCAATCTCCCATTCACTGGTTTACTCCCCAAATGCCCACACCAGTGGAAGCTTTACCAATCCTACAGCCAGGAGCTGGGAACACCATCTGTGGCTCCCACATGGGTGGCAGGAACCCAAATACTTGAGCCATCATCTGTTGCCCCCAAGGATGCATATTAGTAGAAAGCTGGAATGGACAGCAAATGTGGGACTCAAATCAAGCACTCTGCTATGGCATGCGAGCATCCCAAGTGGCATATTTAACTGCTATGCCAAATGGCCACTCCAGAAGGGAAAAAAAACTGTTTAAACAATCTGGGGAACTGGATTCTCATTCTAACCCTTGCCTCACTGACTTGACCTGTAAAGGCAAGTGGTTGACACTTTGGCATCTTAGTTACTTCATACCAAAGTTGATATGAAGAAACATCCATTTGGGAGGCTAAAAACCTGCTGAAACTTTGTGAAAGAATTCTTCCAATCTTGTTTAACTTTTGAGACCTACTGTATATATTTTAAGACAACATGCATAAGCCACTGTCCTATGCTGTCTCTAGGGTTTATTCAGCAGAACTGTGTCATGGGTTAGATGCCTCCAGGAATATCTACCACCCTGGAATGAAATACAAAAATATATAAGAATGAAATACAAGACTGAATATCAAATTCTATACTATTGTATTATAGTCGAATTGTAACTTTATAAGGTGTATTATTAATCAGCTTCTCATTACTACATTGAAATACCTGATGTAATTAACTTTACACAGTTTTGGAGGTTCAAGTACAAGATCAGGTAGCCTCATTGCTCTGGCCTCTGTGAAGGTGGTGGACAGCAAAGGTATGCTGCTGAATGATCACATGGTGAGCCAGAAAACAGAAAGACTGAGTTCTACTCAGGCTTACATAATCATCCCTTTCATGCTAACTACCTTTTAAAAAAAGATTTATTTATTTATTTGAAAGGCAGAGTTATTATAGGGGTTAAAGAGGGGCGGAGGGGGAGGGAGGGGGGAGGAAAGGGGGGAGAGAGAGAGAAAGAGATCTTCTATTCTTTGGTTCACTCCCCAAATGGCTGCAACAGCCAGAGCTGGGCCATTCTGAAGCCAGGAGCCAGAAGCCTCTTCCTGGTCTGTCATGTGGGGTTCAGGGGCCCAAGCACTTGGGCCATCTTCCACTGTTCTCCCAGGAGCATTAACAAGAAGCTGGACCAGAAGTAGAGCAGCCAAGACTCTAACCAGTATCCATATGGGATGCCAGTGTCACAGGCAACAGCTTTACCCACCATGCCACAGTGCCAACCCCTGCTAACTAACTTCTAAGAACCTCCCACTAGGCTGACCTCCTAAATGCCATAATTGGATTAAGTTTCTACTCCCTTAGTGCCATGAATTTATGACTTTGGGGTTTAAAGTCCTGTGTGAATTTGGGGGCCAAATCATATCTAAACCATAGCACAAGGTAAACGTGGCTTACTATACACTACAATCCAACACAGCTATAAAGGACTTTTCCTTTTTAACTGCCTACTTTCCTCTATTTCTTCTTTTGGCATCTGACATAAGAGGGCTGTCTATTCCTGCAATGCCCTCATCTTAGTTTATATTAGTAGTATTCCAGTTCTCCTACTGCCTCTCTGATCCTTCTTTTTTTTCAGTCTTTGTTGTCACCTCTTCCTTCCTCAAGGTTCCTACTTGTGTCTAGTCTCTCTCAAGAATATATCTTCTAAATCACCTCTCTAAATTCTATCAAGGGTTTCAGACATCATTATTCTCAAAGACATTCCAAACTCTAAATAGCTATTCCTGTTCTCCCATTCAAGCTACAGCATATTTCAAATCATTTTATCACCAAGTGAAAAGTCTGACACCTGAAAAACATACCTAAACTCATCAGGATTTTCCAAAGCAGATTTCATTCTTCTCAAATTCCCTACAATCACAATTGCTGTTTCACACTCTACTAAGAATTCTCTTTTGTGTCCTCCTCCTTTAACCTCTGTATTTAACTTGCTGCCAAGTATGAAGTTCCTCGTTTCCAATGTTTCAGAATCATTCCTTGACTTTTTTTTTTTTGACAGGCAGAGCGGACAGTGAGAGAGAGAAACAGAGAGAAAGGTCTTCCTTTGGCCATTCATTCACCCTCCTATGGCCGCCGCGGCCGGCGCACCGCGCTCATCCGATGGCAGGAGCCAGGTGCCAGGTACTTCTCCTGGTCTCCCATGGGGTGCAGGGCCCAAGCACCTGGGCCATCCTCCACTGCACTCCGGGGCCACAGCAGAGGGCTGGCCTGGAAGAGGGGCAACCGGGACAGAATCCGGCACCCCAACTGGGACTAGAACCTGGTGTGCCGGCGCCGCAAGGCGGAGGATTAGCCTGTTGAGCCAGGGCGCCGGCCCATTCCTTGACTTTCATTCCACTTTTCCTACTGATGTCTCAGCACTAACTGCTTTACATCTTTCCTTCGGTTTATCCCTCTCCAAGGCCATTCCCTTTGTTGGCCACATTCCATCACTGACTCCTCCCCTACTTCCCAGCTCTCCAAGGCCCTCTTCTCTAGGCAAGACAATTTCCTCAAGGCCAGACCATCCCACCCCCAACCAGTGGTGTGTTATTGGGCCAGACTGGATTGTCATCTCTCCTGTATACATGTCCAAATATTAACTGTCTTTACATGCCAGCTCAAGTCTCACATCTTTCACAACACTCTCCCTTTCATAAACTCTCTCTGGACAATACCACTCACAACTTTATTGTATTCTCATTCTCTAGCCCTAACCCATTTTTTAAAATAATATATTAGCACAAGAGAAGTAAAAGTCAGGGCATACTTCTCTCAGATCCTCCTCACAACGGGTGCTCAAGAGATGCTTCTGGAGTATACAATGATTATTGTTCAAACTACACTATTTCATTGCAAAACCTTTTGTTCTACTTCTCTTCTCAAAGATCACATACTAAATCTATAAAAAGCAGTCCTGACACTCTAGTCCACTTCTCCACTCCTTCACCTCTACCCCTTTGGAATTTAACACATTTTGAAAAACACACACTTCAGCATATTAAAAGTCTGCAATTTTAGAACTTTAGAGACAAAGGACCACAAAATCCAACTAGATATTTCACTTACACATAGGAAAACTGCATTTTCCCCATAGCATTCAGGTTTAAACAAAGCCCTTAAATTAAAAAAGCAAGGACAGCCGGAAACCCTTCCTCTCCAGGTCTCTGGGGAAACGCTGCTCTGAGGCTGACCTTGGTGATAGAAAAAGTGGGGAGGAAACCAAAAAAGCCTAGAATGGAGAGCTCAGCCAAGGAAGGAAGAGACCCAAATCTACTGGAGGCCAGCACATCTCTCTCTCTAATGCCAGAAGTACGCAGGAATCTCACTTCCTAACTTGTCTTGCCAGACTGTTAAATCTGCTTAAACTATCCTATTGCTTAACCCACCACCCGGCCACCAAATAACAAGTCCTCTCTAGTTACCTGAAGGAAACAACATCATACCAATTGCACATCTTATTGTACCTTGCCTAACAGTAACTGCAACAGTTAGATTTTTGTGGGCCAGCAGAACTTAATTAACAACTTTATAAACCAAGGAAAATTATACCTCTACATTCCTTAATTAATCATACAGGCAAGCAAATTACTTGCATTAAAAGCACCCTAAAAAAGTTGCTGGCTTGCCTCAAGGTTAATGCAACATTGAGTTAAGAAATTATTGCTGGGGAGAAAATGAATAAAACAACATGCAGAACACTCAGCATATTGTCTTAGAGAAGTGTTAGTTGAGCTGCAATAGACTTAAGCGGTGTAACTGTTTTTCTCCTTGACACAAACCTTTACTACACTAGCTAGATATTTCTTCTCTTTATTCCCTTTTCATTGCCAAAAAGAGACCTTGGAAATTCTGACAGTGATGCACCAGGACAGTCACTGGGAATTTCATTGTGGGTGCCGCTTAAATGCCAACCCTACAAACCAGATAGGATGCTTAAGAAGCAAAGAGGCACATTCTTAGGCACAAGTACTTTAATGCACTGTGTCTAATCCTACAGTAGCACACAAAAGAGTATGTCAAAATTCACCTTTTGAAAGCTCCAAGAAAGCAGTAATTGCAGGGAAATGGGGATGTGGAAACCTTTTCATTATTTTTCCAAGCTAAAATTTGGAAGGTCAAATTTATAAAGAAAAGAAAGGAAAAAATAGGTGAGAGCAAGGGAGAAGGAGGGAGGAGGAGAGAGAGGGAGAGAGAGGGAGAGAGAGAGAGAAGGGGGGAGACACAGAGAGAGACCCCAAGACCTTTATGCATAGTCTATGGCACAAGTCAAGAAGATGTAGCCAGCCAGCTCATAAATTTACCACTAACCACAGCTAAATATAATTCAAAACACCTGGAAAGCTTTTTAAAAAAAAAATAAATAAATGAACTGAAAGACCCTATAGATTTGGGCAGTTGTCAGAGTTTGTGCTGCCAGACAGATGGCGTCAGTGCTCTCAGGACAATGAGACAAGTCAAAGGCTTAATTCATTCAACTGAGCAGCACCTCTGCACATGAATTACTATTTACACTTCATAACATACACTCCTTCTAACACCGTATGTTTAAGAAACCATCACTGGGGCTATGAAGGAAAGGACAAAAAGCTCCCAGTCAAATTCTCACCACCCTGGGTTACATGAGCATGTTCACTTTGTGGGAAATCACTGAGCTGCAACTGGACTTGCACACAATTTTGTATGTGTGCTATATTTAAAAACTTCCTGGCATCCTTTGGCTAAACTAGTACCATCATTAAACACCTTGTTATGCAAATACTGAAATGGCATGGCATTCTAGCCATTTAGATTAATCACACCAGTTGAGATCGAAATGTAACTGCTCATGAACTAATGGCACTTGAGTAATAAGAACACACCCTGCAATTAAACACGTAAGAGATAACTTATTGACTGATCAAGGAGTGGACCACTTAACCTGAAATAGGATAATTCAGCAATTTCTAAAGTTGGGGCAACTGTAATACTCTCAGTTTAAAGATCCTCTCTGTCTAATCTCTAAAAGGAACAAAGCATTACATGGCAGCTGTGCATGTGTTAATAGAAATTGGGTCAACAGAAAGCAAGAAATTTCATGGAATCACAAAACCAGTGCCTGGAATAACAGGTGTGAAACAGCAGAAAATGCCAATGAAAGGCACAATACTCCCCAACCAAAACTTGTGCCATGGTCAACACTATACAGAGGCCAAAAAGGTACATAACAGGGCAATGTTGGAAAGTGAGTGTTCTGTATATGCCCAAACTACAATCAACCAACTTGATGTACTTTTTTTAAATGCATATTTTAATCAAGTGCTTCCTATGTATTTTGAAAGACAGATTTTTGAAGAGGAGAAAGATAAGGTATTTTTATTTGGATAGAAGATTCATTTAACTAATATATATGGAAGGACTTATACACCTAGGTGTTATGATAAAGTATGTATTTTTGGAAGGCATATTTTATACCCTTTAAGATCCTGGCTGGCGCCATGGCTCAATAGGCTAATCCTCCACCTTGCGGCGCCGGCACACCAGGTTCTAGTCCCGGTCGGGGCACCGGATTCTGTCCCGGTTGCCCCTCTTCCAGGCCAGCTCTCTGCTGTGGCCCGGGAGTGCAGTGGAGGATGGCCCAAGTGCTTGGGCCCTGCACCCTATGGGAGACCAGGAGAAGCACCTGGCTCTTGCCTTTGGATCAGCATGGTGTGCTGGCTGCAGTGCGCCGACCATGGCGGCCATTGGAGGGTGAACCAACGGCAAAGGAAGACCTTTCTCTCTGTTTCTCTCTCTCACTGTCCACTCTGCCTGTGAAAAAAAATTAAAATAAAATCCCAAGCTACTTAGAAAGCCATGGGTGGGTTGGACAAATAGAGATGGAACAATTATAGAAAGATAAAACTCAGTGTAGAATCAGGTGCCATGTGAGTAGTATGGTCTGAAGAGTAAGTAGAGCAGTGGGAGTTCAAGAAATGGTCTATTAAGAACAGGTTTGGGGGCTAGCACTGTGGCACAGCGGGTTAAAGCCCTAGCCTGCAGTACCAGCATCCCATATGAGTGCCGGTTTGTGTCCCAGCTGCTCCTCTTCTGATCCAGCTCTCTGCTGTGGCCTGGGAAAGCAGTAGAAGATGGTCCAAGTCCTTGGGCTCCTGCACCCACATGGGAGACCCAGAGAAAGCTCCTGGTTCCTGGCTTCGGATCGGCACAGCTCTGGCCGTTGTGGCCAACAGGGGAGTGAACCAGCAGATGGAAGACTTCTCCCTCTCTGGCTCTACTTCTCTCTGTAACTCTAAACAAAATAATCTTTAAAAAAAACAGGTTTGTACAGTTGCAGAATAGACCCAACCTGGGTCCTCTAACATGGATAGGTGAGGTGTACATTAGCAAGAAGCCATATCAGAAGTAGAGGATCCAGGACTCAAACCAGGCACGCCAATATGGGATGTAGGCATACAGAGTAACAACACAACCACTGCACCAAACACTTGTCCCTTAAATTTCTTTTTTTTTTTTTTTTAGATTTACAAGACACAAGACATGGAAATTACTCTATAGAATTCCTACATAAATTCTTATTCGTTTCTATACTTCTCTCTGCAAACTCTGGTAATAAGGAGTTTGGGGACTGACATCAGTCTTGGGTTATACTATGAATAGCACTACTCTGCCTCTTGCTCATTCTATTTGTCTTGCCTTTTACTCTAATGCTTCTGACCCTGGCCTCAGCTTGGGTAGGACAATATTACTCCAGTTTTTTTTTTTCAAAAGATTGATTTATTTGGAAGGCAGAGAGAGAAAGAGAATATGTCTTCCATCCACTGGTTCACTCCCCAAATGGCTGCAACAGCTGGAGCTGGGCCTATCTAAAGCCAGGAGCCATGAGCTTCTTTTGGGTCTCCCACATGGGTGCAGAGGCCCAAGGACTTGGGCTACCTTGTGCTGCGTTCCCAGGCACATTAGCAGGGAGCTGGATTGGAATGGAGCAGCTGAGGCTCAAACCAGCGCCCATATGAGATGCCAGCACTGCAGGCAGCACCTTTACCTGCTAGACAACAGTGCCGGCCCCATTACTCCAGGTTTAACACAACCTAATTCAGATGTTCCTTCTGCCTGGGGACTTGCAGAAGAAATGTTTTACTATGCCTTAAAAACAGCATCAGATAATGTTTATAATGATGCTTGTGGTCTGTGAACAGTCAGTTTGTGGTACCTAAGTACCTAAGTATTCCCAATGTCATCGTATATGAAAACTAGTGACTGTTTTTCTCCCTTGCCATACTTTGTTTGTACCTATGAGGGACTGATTCATATGGAATTAATAAACAGTAGTTAGTAGAATGCTTTCAGACAAGTGCATTGCTATTAGTAAGTTTCCAAAAGCACAAATTCTTCTCTGAATCTGATAGAAAAAGGGTCTTACCAGATAAGATACCATCCACCTTGTACAAAAACCGTACTGTTTACCACCCAAAAGGGGCTCAGGAAAATAAGAAAGCATCTAAAGGCAGGGGAACCGCCAACAACTTTGGTCTAGTTTAGAAGACAACACATGGCCTGCACTGCGGCTCAATAGGCTAATCCTCCGCCTGCGGCGCCGGCACCCCAGCTTCTAGTCCCAGTTGGGGCGCCGGATTCTGTCCCAGTTGTTCCTCTTCCAGGCCAGCTCTCTGCTGTGGCCCAGGAGTGCAGTGGAGGATGGCCCAAGTCCTTGGATCCTGCACCCGCATGGGAGACCAGGAGAAGCACCTGGTTCCTGGCTTCAGATCAGCGCCGTGCACTGGCCACAGTGCGCCGGCCACAGTGGCCATTGAGGAGTGAATCAATGGAAAAAAGGAAGACCTTTCTCTCTGTCACTCTCTCACTGTCCACTCTGTCCAAAAAAAAAAAAAAAAAAAAAAAAAGACGATAACACATGACTACATGGCTGCAGTCTCCTGAGAGGCTATACTTCTAGAAATTTCAATAAATAGGCGATGTCAGTGGACTTTGGCCAATGAAATATTTCCAGGATATAGGGCGGATGGGGATGCCTATGAGAATAAGAAATGTGTGGGCAGTGTATGTGGATCCCCTCAACAGCACTCAGGCTTTTGGCTCATTCTGTGCCTGTTAGCTCTTCCTGAGCATGCCTTGCATTTTTCCTCATTGCATAATCTTTTGATGTTGAAGACTGTCAAGGCCAACAACCTTTTCTAAATGAGTGCAAACATATACTCCTTAAGCCAGCATTTTTGAAACTGTGAATTATAAAACACTTAGTGCTAGCACATGTTCCTATATTCTCCTTTAAAAATAAGGTATGTTTGTCCAATGAGTCAAAAAAAATTTGAAAAACCTATAAGCATCCTAAAAGCTCTGCAGTAAAGATATTTATTCAATTTTTCATTTAACTCAACATTTGTGAAATGAGCTGTTCATCCAGAGAAAGATTCCTAAATATTTTCTTCAATAACTGATTTACTTTTTCTAAATTAAAAATAAAAAATATGGAACATTAAACCATAAATACCAAGGGAAATTTTTAATCATTCTTAAAGGTTTACCACATATGAATGAGCTAAATATCACATCAACTAACACAAAGATTAAAAGATTCAAAGAATTTTCAAAATTTAAATAAACAAAACTTTACATAGGACTACTAGGGAAAGAATATTTTACTTTCATCTCCTAGAAAAGAAATTCCATGATGTTTTCAAAACATAATGTTAATTGTCAATAAATAGAGAAAATCACTGAATAGTACAGTACAGGAAGACAGCCATTTGAGTAGATGTCAAAACAATAGCTCCTTTGAAATTAAACATATATTTTTTGTTAATCTGGAAGAATAACAATTATTATTAATAAAAAATAAAGATAGGTCTCAATTACTGATTGTTTATAAAGCAAACCACATCCAATTAAACAGTTTTACAATACTTAAAGTAGACAAATAAAGTCGCAGTGACAAGATAAAGACTATACCAATTAAGATAATATACAAAAGACAAGAAGAAAAGCAAAGAGAATAAAACAAAGAGAATAGGACAGCCTAACAAGCACATGAAAAAGAGTAGATTTCTATGGCAAACAACTGTTAGATTACAGGTTGAACACCCCTAATACAAAAATCCAAAATCTAAAATACTCTGAAATCTAAAACATTTTATTTAAAAAAAAATTTTTTTTATTTTTTGCCAGGCAGAGTTAGACAGTGAGAGAGAGAGACAGAGAGAGAGTTATAGACAGTGAGAGAGAGACAGAGAGAAAGGTCTAGAAAGGTCTTCATTCCATTCACTCCCCTAATGGCTGCCAAGGCCAGCAGGGTGCCAATCCGAAGCCAGGAGCCAGGTGCTTCCTCCTGGTCTCCCATGCGGGTGCGGTC
This sequence comes from Sylvilagus floridanus, assembly GCA_949820135.1. Lineage (NCBI taxonomy): Eukaryota > Metazoa > Chordata > Mammalia > Lagomorpha > Leporidae > Sylvilagus > Sylvilagus floridanus. The sequence continues at coordinate 97,932,167 of OX463223.1, forward strand.
ACCCATGTGCTTCCTCCTGGTCTCCTCTGCCCTCCCAGGCCACAGCAGAGAGCTGGACTGGAAGAGGAGCAACCAGGACAGAATCCGGCGCCCCAGCAGGGACTAGAACCCAGGGTGCCAGCGCTGCAGGTGGAGGATTAGCCTAGTGAACCGCTGCACCGGCCCTAAAACATTTTCAGCATCGACATGATGCAACAAATAGAAAATTCTACATCATGAAACTCAGTTCATTCACAAAATTATTTAAAATATTGTATGAAATTACTTTGAGACTATGTATATAAAGGATATATGAAACATAAGTAAATTTCATGCTTGAGTTCTATATAGCCTCAAGATATCTCATTATATATATAAAAGCATGACAGGGCCAGCACCGTGGCTCACTTGGTTAATCCTCCACCTGCAGTGCCGGCAACCCATATGGGCGCCAAGTTCTTGTCCTGGTTGCTCCTCTTCCATTACAGCTCTCTGCTGTGGCCTGGGAGGGCAGTGGAGGATGGCCCAAGTGCTTGGGCACCTGCACCCACGTGGGAGACCAGGAGAAGCACCTGGTTCCTGGCTTCGGATCGGAGTAGCTCCGGCCATGGAGGCCATTTGGGGGGTGAACCAATGGAAGGAAGACCTTTCTCTCTGTCTCTCTCTCACTAACTCAAAAAATAAAAATTAAAAAAAATTTGAAAAAGTTGTCAAAGAGAATTGAAAATGAATCTTGATGTGAATGGAAGGGGAGAGGGAGTGGGAAAGGGGAGGGTTGCAGGTGGGAGGGAAGTTATGGAGGGGAGCCATTGTAATCCATAAGTTATACTCTGGAAATTTATATTCTTTAAATAAAAGTAAAAAAAAAAAAGAAATAAAGCCTAAACATCATAAAAAAAAGTATGTCAAAATCTCCCCCAAGAATTCTGGCATCTAAACAATTCTAATGGGATCAGCATTTCAGATAAGGGTTACTGTATTACAAATAAAGGAATCACTGCACATAGCATAAGAAACTGATGCAACATGATAAATTAAAGAAGGCTATTGTTTCAAATCATTAAATCATGCCACAAATCTACTAAAGTATGAATTTTAAAAGAAAGATGGTTAATTGCAAGATGAAAAATACAAGATAATTATAACAATAAGTTTTATGCAGTAGTAAGTGTAAAAATAATTACAAATAGGTTTAAATAAAGTCTGACCCTATAAAAATAGCTACTCCTCTTAAGTTTCCCAATTCAAATAAAAAGGGAAAGATATCATTCACAGAATCTGGGGTGGAGAGTAAATATTAAACCAAAAAACAAGGACACTGAAGCTGCTCCACTTCCAATTCAGCTCCCTATTAAGGCACCTGGGACAGCAGCAGAGAATGGCCCAAATACTTGGCCCCCAGCACTCACGTGGAAGACAGGAACTCCTGGATCCTGACTTTGGCCTGGCCCATCCCTGGCTGTTGTGACCATTTAAGGAGTGATCTTCCAGCAGATATTAGATCGATCGATCGATCGATCTCTCTCTCTCTCTCTCTCTGTCTTTTCCCTCTCTTTCTGTAACTTTGCCTTTCAAATAAATAAATCTTTGTTAAAAACACACTGTAAAATGATAAACAAAGGCATCAAAATTGATTTTAATATCTAGTAAATGATTAGCACTTAATAAATTTGAAAAATCTAATGATTTCTTTTTTACAAAATAAAAATTTGACAAATTCAAATTGACAAACACTATCCTGGTTGGAGAATTATTCTATTATCTGAATATGAAGAATCAAGTCAGCAACAAAAATAACAATGAAGAAATCCAATATATCTAAACAAGATAACACAATGGAATCATCAGGCTTATCATTAAGATTCAAGCAAAAAAACTTTAGGAAAATGTTATTTTTCATAAAAATTTATCACGTATTCAGACACAAAGACATTCTCAATAAATACAAAATAGCAGCATTTTTACACAGCATGAGGCAGTAAGATAAGAAATGAAAGATAAGAACACAATTCAACCATATGGGAATAATAAAAGTGTATCTTTCTTAAATTTCAACTAGCTGGAGGAAATAAGGATTATTTAAAGTACAAACGGAATCAAAACTTATCAATGGCTCTGCAAGAGGTTTGGCAGCTTAAAACCATTAATGAAATTGATAAACTATTAGTACTTTTGTTTAATTAAACTTTCGTTTAATTACAAAAGAGAAAAATAGACAAGATTGCCTATAAAGGTATATTTTAGTTACAGTTAATGACAAAACTAATTTATTAAGAAATTCCATGTGTAGATATACTAAATATCATGAAAGAAATAATATTCTCAAAAAAAACCCCAAGTACCCAAAATAAAATCAAGACTCTAAATAGGCCAAAGAAATCAACAATATTATTAAAAATTTTCAAAAGAAACTTTTTGTTGGCACTTAAGTGGTTCAAATATTAAATGAGCAATAATCTCATTATGCAAATAGTTCCTAAGAATGCTCTATGAAATTAATTTCTATGAAGTGAATGCCACATTGATTACTGAACCTAACTTGTAACTAAAAGCTCAAAAGGAAAATTATGGATTGGTCTTATTTATGGACATAAATTTTAGCAAACTATACACCAACACAAAAAAAAACGTTTATCATGACCAGTTAGGTTTTAGCCTGAGGTTGCAAGACTGATTTTAAATAAGGATAATGCTTCACAAGGAAAATACAAAAAAAAGCAGTAACTAAATAAATATATATGGTAAAAAAAAATCTGAAAATGCAACATTCATTTCTCATTTGAAAAGTAGGTTTTTCCTTCAAGATCATAAATACCTGAAAGATGTCATCATCATTCTTAAGGGAGGCTCATTAGAGGTATTCACAAAAAAAGAAAGGAAGGAAGGAAGGAAGGAAGAAAAGAAAAGAAAAACCCCACAAACACATATAGTCACCATTCCTAATTAACCATGTTGGAAAATTTGACCACTGTACTCAGTATGAAAAAATCAATGCATTATATAAGGAGATAAAATAAGAACAGCATTATTTGCATACCATAAAATGTTATACCTAAAAGACTAAGATATTCTGGAAGCAAAATTAAAAATAATGAATTCAACAAAGAGGCAAATTACAGGATAAGAACACAGGAACCTAGTGCACTGCCTTCCAATAACAAATTCTTTTTACTGTAGCAACAACCATTAAAAATATGCATACACACACGTCTGAGAATTACTCTAACCAGGCACACATATAGTGTAGGGAGTAATTATAGCAAAGATGACAATAGGTTAGGCTTTCCATTCCACCTGGATAGTTGCCAAATCCTATCAATGTTACCTCTATCATGAACAATACAACATACAAAAATCTTGTCATCTAAACTCAATGTCAGTTCCTCAGAACAAGAAGTTAGAGAGAAATGGCTTGTATGAAAAGAATGAATGAAACACAAGTACATGATTATTTGCCCATCATGTGAGTAAAAAACATAAAATCAAGTAACTTCGGGGCTTTACATATCACGAAGGCACCGCAGAAACTCTTTACACTACAACACATAGCAACTTCTCTGGCCCCGTTACACCCAGTTCAGAGAACAGGTCTCCCAGGAAATGACCTCATGCATCTCAAAAAAAAAAAAAAAATCACTCTTTACACAAGATGTGTTTCACAGCTGCATTCCTATTTTTTTTTAAATCCCAGAGATGTGATTAAGCCAACTCCATTATAGCAGATATAGCATTTGTTCTTCTTGCTCATTTACTGCTCATTTTGAGGGATGTGCTCATGAACAAAACATGCAAACTCTGCATCAAACTGTATATGTTCATTATGGACAGGTTTGTTTGTATACCAAATACACTAAAGAAAGCTTGGGGAAAATATGAAATATGTAGTCGCTGATCTCAGGGAACCTATGTGATATTATTTAATTCAGCCATTAAAATTATTAAAATGTGTATCACATGGATACATGGAAATACGAATGCATAAAATAGCATGAGTTGAAAAAGTCTAATGACAACCAAGCAAAAACACCTGCATGCCTAGCAACATGAAAGGATTTTCTCTCTCTACACAGGTCAACAGAAACAAAGGAGAGAGAGAAGAATTTGTAAGAAATGTACAACATAAAAATAGTTGGTGTTCTAAATGTATGGAATAGTTTTCTTTACTTGCACCCAAATTCAGAATGCAACTTTGAGAAGGCTTTGAAGAGAGAGGTTTATCATTACTTAACTGCTTCTATTTGAAAGCTGGACCTCTTAGAAGGGACCAGCCTTTATGTGTCTATAACTCACTATTACTTCTCTCTTTCTCTCTCCTCTGCTTCTCTTTTAATTGCCAATAACATAAAAATGGAGTACTTCTTGTAAATTCCATGCTGCATTTACTGAAAAGGGGGCTTTATGTTCCCTTTTCCTAATTTTACAACCAGATGAACGGAACACTTCCTATTTCTTTACTTCATAAAAGTTGCTTCCCCCCGCCCTTGCAACCCTTAATTAAATTCTTTCACTGGGTCAGTGGCCCTTGACAGAATAAAAAAAAATTTTTAAAGTTCTCCCATCTTGTTTTATATGATTCTAATTGTTGAAATGTAAAAAGAAATCCTGAAAGCAGACATTACAAGTCTCCCCTCAGGAGTAGAGGGCTCCTCTACATTCATGCTACCTTAAGCCCTTCAACAGATTCAAAGTGATTTTATAAGGTTTATTCTTAAAATTTACTACGTGTTTTTCTCTGGATACCACCTGCATTGAAAGAGATGTTTTGTCTCTGAAAAATAGCTCAAATGAGTACGACAAAACAGAGAAATGAGCATGGGTGACAACAGCAGTCAAAGGGAAAAAAGGAACAGCCATTAAAGCTAGGATAATGGTCCCCAGGTCCCCTCCAACACATGGCCCAATGGCTCTTGATGGAAACACTACAAAGCCAGAGACTCAGAATCAAAGTACACTGGGCATGAGGACTTAAACTAATTTCCTTAATGATAACACCAAGAGTTTGGTGAAATGAATCCTGAGAATATTTATGATATTGGTTTCACCTTCATGTTTAACTTGAACACAATTAATTGGAGCCCCAATGCTTTCTTCTCCATGCTCTTTTACTATTATAGTAAAAGTTCAACAGCTATTGTGCTCTGGCTGCTACTAACTGAAAGCAATGAACTTGGTAATATTTGGCTTTAAACCAGAATCTTGAAAGACGTGACTTTTGCATTTCAAAAGTTCATTTCACAAATAAGTCAACAAATAGGATAAAAAACTACTAAGACTGAGACACCGAAACTAAGGTGTGGACAAAAGAAATAAAATACCCATGGTCTTTCAATGCAATTTCAAGCTGCAGTGTTTGTATTCATTCATTTGATCTTTTTTTTTTTTTTTTGGTTGCAGTGCAGTATAAGGCTTGAGCTTCCAGATTAAAAAGTAGAGAAAGACGTGTATAAGGAGAGAGAGGAATGCATTAACCATGAAATCATAAATTAAAATAGGATTCAAGCAACTTCAGCTATGTGGGAGAATGGATAGTGGAAAAAGAATTCACACAATGTCTTTGGATTATAGTGTGTGAAATGATAGCACATCAGGGAAAGGAACTTTAAATAAATGCTATTGGGGAATGACTAGAATGCATTCCAGATGAGTCAAGGATTTAAACATTTTTAATTATGAAAAATTATAAGAAAATGGAGTGGTATGTTTAGGCTCAGTGCAAGAAAGAACTGTATTAATGTTGAACCAAAAAAGAAAAGATCAACCATGTGTGATGAATATGACTAAATAAAATACATTTTAAAAGTATTAAGTTTAAACAGGAAGCAATACAGATTTTGATGGAGAAGGAATATAATACCAAAAACAATGAACTTCTTTTTTTTTTTTTTAAGATTTTTTAGTTATTTATTTGACAGGTAGAGTCATAGACATTGAGAGAGAGACACAGAGAGAGGTCTTCCTTCCGTTGGTTCACCCCCCAAGTGGCTGCTACGGCCGGCACTGCGCTGATCCGAAGGCAGGGGCCAGGTGCTTCCTCCTGGTCTCCCATGCGGGTATAGGGGCACAAGCACCTGGGTCATCCTCCACTGCCTTCCCAGGCCACAGCAGAGAGCTGGACTGGAAGAGGAGCAACCAGGACTAGAAACTGGTGCCCATATAGGATGCTGGTGCCACAGGCGGAGGATTAGCCAAGTGAGCCATGGCGCCGGGCCCATAAAAAAAAAAAATGAACTTCTAATACAACCTTACAGCTGATACTAGTTTGCTCTGGATAAGTGGATTAAAAATAGAAAAACATTATACCAACAAGAAAGGAACACTAGGAAATGTTCAGTTCATCAGCAAAGAGAACACAGTATGTTCATTTACTTCACAGTAAAAGTCAATATTACATCCATATTTTATTCTCCTGAAAAATAATACTGGTTTTTAAGGCTATAGTACTCTGCTGGCTCCAGGTGAATTAATCACAGTAACAAAGACTGGAGGAAAATACATATTTTGTCACTAGCACTTTATATGCTAGTCATTTCCATGCACTATGGGAAGGACAGCTTTAAAACTTCCAATGCACGTGTTTAGCATCTCAGTTCCTTTCAGATTTCTTTTAAATTTTCAGATTCACTTCTGTCATTTATTCCTAATCTAGTCATTGGACGATCTTTCATAGATTTTTTCCCCATCTTATTTCAGCCATTAAATGGAACTGCTTTTGGAAATGTGGGTGAAAACTAATGCTTCCCTTCACATATTAATATATCTATAAATAGGTTTTGTATAATTTTTGGTAATTTTAAAGTATTCAAGACATACTTTTAAAAAAGCATTTTAGGCTTCTTTAAATTATTTGGTTATGCAAAAGCCTAGATTACAGAGAGAAACAAAACTTCCAACAGGATTGAAGGAATTGCTGGGTTTTTTGTTAGATATTCCTAAAAGTTGCATTATATTTAAATGCTATTTTAACACTGTATTGTAAAACTAAGGGAGACATGCACATACATACAACTCAGCACGCCAATAATGACAGCAATATTCATATCTTCAACTCTAAACATGTTAGGACTAGACCATTAAAGTGACTAAAAGTAAAGTTTATTAAAAGTAAATACTTTACTTATAAAAGTAAAGTTGCTCCAATATGAAAGAATTATAGAAAAAAAACAGAAAGCATAGCTCAAGAGGTAAAGAAACAAAGAAAGCTGGATTTTTTTTAACCACAGTGGTTAAAAGATACAAAATTTCAATTAGGCAAGAAGAATAAGTTCAACAGAGCTATTGTACAACATGGTGACTGTGGTTAATAACAATATGATAAAAATACATTATCTCAAAAAATAAATAAAAAAAACAATGTATTATATTCTTGAAAATTACCACCAGTGAATTTTAAGTGTTCTCACCACAAAAAAATGAGGTAATGCAATTAGCTCAATTTATCCATTCCACAATGTGTTACATATTTCAAGACATCATGTTATATATCATAAAAATGTATAATTCTGTCAATTGAAATCAACCACTTGAAATTTTACCTAAAACTGGAGGAAAAAAATTTAAATCCATGAAGACATTGCCAAGCCCGCTGAGTAGATAGGATTGGCTAAAAATGAATTAAACTTTCTTTTTTAAAAAAAAAAAAAGATTTTATTTATTTGAGAAGCAGACTTACAGAGAGCGAGGGAGAGACAGAGAGAAAGGTCTTCCACCCACTGGTTTACTCCCCAAATGGCTACAACGGCTAGAGCTGGGCCCATCTGAAGCCAGGAACCTAGAGTTTCATCTGAGTCTCTCATGTGGGTGGCAGCAGCCCAAGGACTTGGGCCATCTTCTACTGTTCCCCAGGCCATAGCAGAGAGCTGAATTGGAAGAGGAGCAGCTGGAACTCAAACTGGTGCCCTATGGGATGTGCCACAATTGTAGGTTTAGCCTACTATGCCACACCACCAGCCCTGTCCACTTTGTTTTTTTTTTTTTTTAATTTTTGACAGGCAGAGTGGACAGTGAGAGAGAGACAGAGAGAAAGGTCTTCCTTTGCCGTTGGTTCACTCCCCAATGATTGCTGCAGCCAGCGCGCTGTGGCCGGCACACCGCGCTGGTCCGAAGGCAGGAGCCAGGTGCTTCTCCTGGTCTCCCATGGGGTGCAGAGCCCATGCACTTGGGCCATCCTCCACTGCACTCCCTGGCCACAGCAGAGAGCTGGCCTGGAAGAGGGGCAACCAGAACAGAATCCGGTGCCCCGACCGGGACTAGAACCCGGTGTGCCAGTGCCACAAGGCGGAGGATTAGCCTATTGAGCCACAGCGCCGGCCTCCACTTTCTTAAGTAGGAAGAATAGCAATGATTCAAGGCTACTAAAAATCTTTAGAACTACCCCATGATACACAGAAATGAGCAATATATGAGAATTGCTGACAAGCTCCTTCTTTCAAAGTAATCACCTGCTTCTCCAACGTTTTAAACTGGTCAATGGCTAAACACATTCTAGTGCATTTGTGCAGGACTAAACTTTAGCCATCAAAAGTGAACAATGTGAAGTGAAATGGACACTATGAGAAACAGTGACTTGATTAGCCCTTGTCTTGAATGTTGATGAACAACTTAATACTTTATCCCTTTTAGTATTTTTTTGTATTACTTAATACTATTGGTTGAACGCTTTAATTAACACACAATTATTCTTAGGTGTTTAAATTTAACTGAAACATGATCCCTGTTAAATTTAAGAGTGGGAGTAAGAGAGGGAGAAGAAGTACAATTTGGGACATGCTCAATCAGACTTGCCCCCAACGGTAGAGTTAGAAACATGCCAGGAGATTCTAATTCAATCCCATCAAGGTGGCATGTACCAATGCCATCTCACTAGTCAAAGTGATCAGTTTCAGTTCATAATTGATCATAATGATAGGATTAAGAGTCAAAGGGATCACATAAACAAGACTAGTGTCTGCTAATACTAATGGATAGAATTAAAAAGGAGAGAACGATCCAACATGGGAAGCGGGATACACAGCAGACTCACAGAATGGCAGATATCCTAAACAGCACTCTGGCTTCAGAATCAGCCGTTAAGGCATTCAGATCTGGCTGAAGAGCCCATGAGAGTATTTCAAGCATGGAAAGCCAAGACACTCTGGCCAAAAAATAAATAAATAAATAAAACAAAACAAAAAAACCCTAAATGAAAGATCTCTGCAAGTGACATCCCAGTGGAAAGAACAGGCCATCAAAGAAGGAGGTACCCTTCTCTGAAAGGAGGAGAGAACTTCCACTTTGACTATGACCTTGTCTAAATAAGATCAGAGTTGGCAAACTCAAAAGGCTTCCACAGCCTTGGAAACTCATGACAAGAGCCTAGGGTGATTACTGACACCATAAACAAGAGTGTCAATTTGTTAAGTCAACAACAGGAGTCACTGTGCACTTACTTGTCATGTAGGATCTCTGTCCTTAATGTGTTGCACTATGTGAATTAACGGTATAACTAGTACTCAAACAGTACTTTACACTTTGTGTTTCTGTGTGGGTGCAAACTGTTGAAATCTTTACTTAATATATACTAAATTGATCTTCTGTATATAAAGATAACTGAAAATGAATCTTGATGTGAACGGAATGGAAGAGGGAGCGGCAGATGGGAGGGTCACGGGTGGGAGGGAAGTTATGGGAGGGAAAAGCCACTGTAATCCATAAGCCGCACTTTAGAAATTTACATTTGTTAAATAAAAGTTAAAAAAATTAATTAAAAAAACTGAACAATGATAAGGGTGCAGCTGATGATCAGTGGGACTAGGACAAGGGGCTACAGGTAAGACTTCTGAAAACAAAGGTAGAACACAAATCTCCTTTTGAGTAAAAATAACAAGGAAACCAAGAGATTTGAGTTGCAGAAATAGCTGGTACTTTGTGGAAAAGACACTGCCCTCTTTTAAAGTTTGTCAGTGTACAGTACGGGGAAAGAATCATGTATCCTCAACCTACTTTCACTTATATTAGAGGATAATGTTCCCCTTATCCTCTCCAAAATTGGGCCCCCACCTGCGTTTTGATTATCTTCTTCTCACCTTTGAGGAGCTCATGCTTTAACTGCTGCCACTGGAGCTCTGCATCTCCAGTGATCCACAAAGTTCCTCATCCTGCCATGCTCTCCCCCAATCCTCCACCCTTCTACCTAGACTTTGCTCCTGTGCCTTCAGCTGTCACACTGCTTAAAAAAAAAAGTCCACCGGCCAAGTGTGCCCTTCTCAATGTATTCTCTCCACTAAATAAGGGAAACCACTTCAATGGGGGTTAAAATTGTTATGTAAGCACTTTCATGGAGATTTTACGATTGGCAAGTGAGGGATATAAGCAGAGACAATTAATGTACATATGTTTAAAAAATCAACACTGTAAAGAAAACAAATAAATACCTACACTTACAGAGCAGCCATTATGCTTTTCAAAGTGTTTTCACATTGGTTAGGGTCTGGGAATACTGTATGTTTACTGTATTTGTACAGGAAATCTTAGACATGCTCTATTCTAGCTTTTTATTTTTATTTTCCTTAAAAGATAAAGACGCTGAGGCCCAGGGCTTTGTGGACAATGGCTCACATGGACTGAGCCCATAGTCTGAGCCAGTAAGTGCTTCACATGCATCCTCTCCTATAAGCTTGAATACAATCCCTATTTAACAGCTGAGGAAACAGAAGTTAAGTAATTTCCCAAAGGTAACACAAGGCAAGATATGTAACTCGTGAGGCCAAGTGCAAAAGGAGACTGGGAGCGCTCTTGTTCAAAAAGTATTCAGGATTTCCAGACAGCACAGTAGTAAACCAAGCACAAGGCCCTTCAGGTGCCCAGTCCCCTGGGACTGCACAGGCCATATGCCCACACAATCAGCCGTGGGGATACACTTGGTAAAGTGGTTGAGCTGGAGTTTAAACCCACTTCCCTCAGATCTCAGAATCCTCACATAGTCTCACTACCTTATCCTGTCTCCTAAGGAATTTAAGAGATCAGCTTACCCAAGGTCACATCCTTGATTTGCAACAGAGATAAAATCTGGATATAGGCAGTTTGACTCCAGTTGCCCATGGCCACAAAAGAGCCTTGTGCGCCCTGTGTCTCCTCCAGGTGATTGAGATCAGCTAGTTATGGGCAGTTGGAGAGGAGCAGCTGTCGCCACCACAGCTGAATCACTTGCTGCCGCCGGCTGGCCCAGCCCTACCCACCACCTGCTCCACAACTCTAAAATCGGCCTTTGTATAGAATGAACTGGGAGGGTGAGGGGGAAAGAAATGCTAGGAGATGGTAGAAATCATTTTTTTTTTAAGTCTCCCTCCATTGGTCCTCAAGACATAGATATTATGAAAAAGCCCTCTTTCAGTCCTCATGTATGGCCTTGGGTAATGAGCACTGATTTAGTCTGAGAGGATGAATGAAGGAGTCCCAGATACCTCTAGGCATATGATCACATATGATAACCAATTCATTGCAGAAATTACATTTGACTTGGAGAGAAACGTACTGTCATTTAGAATTTTAGCATAGACATTTGATGACAGATTTTGGCTGTGTCATTTATTTCACTTCTTTGAGCCTCGATTTCTTTGTCCATAAAATAGGGATACACCACAAATCTCCTTGGGTTGCAAAGTATACTTGGATTCACTGCACTGTGCCTGACACATAAAGATTTTTGATGTTCTACAGAGAAAAGGTCCATCTGTGCACAATAACTGCTATATATATATATAAAAGAATATATTTTATATATTATATATATGTTATATACATATATATATATATCTATATATATATATAAAAGAATACATTCAATGACTCAATGCCAGGGAACATTTTTCTTTTTTTTTTTTTGCTTTTATGGTGGACTTTATTGACAAAGAACTATGCCATTATGTTCTATATTCATTATATGTGTTTATATATATATATATATATATATATATATATATATATATATATATAAAGCTTTTATTTAAAGAATATAAATTTCCAAAGTACAGCTTATGGATTACAATGGCTCCCCCCCCCCCAACTTCCCTCCCTCCCGCTACCCTCCCCTTTCCCGCTCCCTCTCCAGGGAACATTTTTCTAAAACATTCAATTTGTAAAGGAAAGGAATCTGTAACCTCAGTGCTGGTTTCCACTCCTCTTCCCTGCAAAGAGACATGCTTACCTAAACTCCTTCCCCCTTCTGGGATCTCCCCTCAGTAAAAAGCTGTTTTGGAGAACAATCCCATCCAAATGAAATGCGAGCATTTACAGGGCGACTCTGAGGTGCCACTTTGGGTATTGGCAATTTGTGATGCAAGCATTTTTCTTTGAAGGAGACCTTTACTTTCATACTGTCAGAGCCGTGTCCTTGGCTCCCTTAGTGAGGCCGAAGAAAAACGTTTGGTCCTGAAGTTTTTGCCATTGTTGTTTATGACTCTTTTCTTCTCAGATAAATAAAATCAGCCCAAGTGCACCGGCTTTGCTTCTCCTAGGACCTCACTTCCATAAACAACACTGTCCCCCAGCAGAACAGACTGTGAATACGAGCAAGTTCACCTTTGCTGCCTACCACACTAGGCAACAACCTTTTTATTTTTTAAAAATTTATTTATTTATTTGACAGTAAGAGTTACACAAACAGAGAAGGAGAGGCAGAGAAAGAGAGAGAGAGAGAGGTTTTCCATCTGCTGGTTCACTCCCCAATTGGCCGCGATGGCTGGAGCTGGGCTGACCCAAAGCCAGGAGCCAGGAGCCAGGAACCAGGAGCTTCTTCCTGGACTCCCATATGGGTGCAGGGCCCAAGGACTTGAGCCATCTTCTACTGCTTTCCCAGGCCATAGCAGAGAGCTGGATAGGAAGTGGAGTAGCCGGGACCCAAACCGGCACCCATATGGGATGCTAGTACTGCATCCACTATGCTACACTCCAGCCCCAACAACTTTTAAAAGTGCCTTGATATTTATTGTAACAGAACACTCCACTGTAAAAATAGTTCTGTACATAGACAAAGTCTGGAAGAACACACAAAAATAATAGCTGCTGTATTAAGAAAGATGAGGGAGGGGCTGGTGCTGTGGTATAGTGGGTAAAGTGGCAGCCTGTGGCACCACATCCCATAGGGCACCAGTTCAAGTCCCAGCTCCTCCACTTGCAATCCTGCTCCCTGCTAATGTGCCTGGGAAAGCACCAAAAGACAGCCCAAGTCCCTGAGCCTCTGCACCCATATGGGAGACCAGGAAGAAACTCCTGGCTCCTGGCTTCAGACTGGCCCAGCTCTGGCCATTGCGGCCATTTGGGGAGTGAACCAGTGGATAGAAAACCTTCTCTCTCTCTCTCTCTCTCTCTCTCTCTCTCTCTCTCTCTCTCTCTCTCTCTGTTTTTCAAATAAGTAAATCTTTAATAAAAACAAGAAAGAAAAATGAGAGTATGGGATCAGGTTATTTCCACAGGTCTAACATTAAATATAAAATTTAAAAGCAGTTCTTTGCAGGGATGAATGCAAACTAAAAAGCTTTCAGGCCCCCTCCCTGTTCAAACCTGTCATTTCCTAAGGAAAAGCATCCTTACCTCCCTCCATTTCAGGGCTCTTAACTATTAGTGGCAATCTGCCTCCCTTTGCCAGATCTCATATTTAGGAACTCTTCAGGAATATCAGATACCAATAACCACTTCACCCTGGAAACCATCACTTCTGGTGAATTCTTTAAACACCATTCCTTCACCATTCCCACACTGGCTTCTCTTGGTTCTGGTGCTGGCTCTGTCATCAATCAGCTTGTATATATTAGAAGTGGTTCTCAAACTTCAACCTGCTTTAGAATCCCCCTGTGAGGTCCCACTCGCTGAGTTTCTCCTTTAGTGAGTTTGGGGTAGGACCTTCAAATTTTCCTATCAGCTCCCAGGTGACTCTGCCAGTGCTGTGGACCTCACCTTGAGAACCATTGCTTTAGGTAAAAGAGCTGACCCAACATAGACCAGGATTTCTCAACCTCAGTACTGACCATCCCCCCCCCCTTTTTTTTTTTGCTGGGGGGTATGTCTTGTACACTGTAGAATATTTAGCATCAGTCTTGGCTCCTACCCACTTGATACCCCAGTCAACTGTGGCAACCAAAAATGTTTCCAGTCAATATCAAATATTCCCTGGGGAGGTAAAAAAAAATCACACCCGGAAAAGAACCACTGAGTTACACTGACAATCAAGCTCTCGCTCTTTCTATGAAGTGATTCCTCCTCCTCTTGTTCAAAAGAGGCAGATCTTTCTCATCATTTGGCCCTTTATGTTTAACTCATCTGTGCAGTACTTAGCACTTTAGGCTTACTCAAGAGATGTTTGTTTTTTCCCCACAGCATCCCTGGGAAGAGTGAGAAGTGGGCAGGAAAATAGGCAGAAAGAATGTGAAAGTGCTAAATAGGAAATTAAGACGGAGCAGCGTGAGGGGAGTAACATGGAAAGCCAAACAAATTTAAAAACACATGCCTTCCATGTTGATGTTGTGGTATAGCAGGGTAAGTCACTGCCTACAATGCCAGCATCCCATATGAGCGCCAGTTCAAGTGGCACCTGTTCCACTTCCTGCTAAAGCACCTGAGAAAGCAGAACACAGCCTGAGTGCTTGGGCCTCTGCCACCCACTTGGGAGACCTGGATGAAGTTTCAGGCTTCTGGCTTCAGCCTGGTCCAGCCCCAGACATTGTGATCATTTGGGCAATGAACCAGCAGACAGAAGATCCCTCTCCCTCTCCCTTTCTCCCTCTCCCTCTCTCTGTAACTCTGCCTGTCAAATAAAATAAAATAAATCTTAAAAAAAAAACCTCATACCCTCCAAGAACCACCCTTACTTTTCTATTATTTTATCTCTCAAAATTTAATACAAAGCATTCATGCTAATTATGGAACACAGGGACACTTAAGAGAAGTGAAAGCTATGTCCTCCAACAAACTGTACAGAAATGTTCATACTAAATAATAATAAATTGTGGAGACAATGGAAATGTCCATCAACTGGCTAACAGATAAATATAATTAGGGAATGCTACAGACATGAAGAAACCTTGAAGACATATTGCAAAGAAGTCAGACACACAAAAACACATATTATATGATTTCACTTATATGAAATATCCAGAATAGACTTGGTCTGAAGAGACCAAGTAGATTGAAAGTGACTACTAATGTGTGGAGAGTTTCTTTTAGGTAAGACACAAATGCTCTGAAATTACTGTGAATATATTTAAAGCACTGTACAATTTAAATAGGTGAGTTGTATGATATTTGAATTATATTTCAATAAATCTGTTTATTATAAATCTCAATAAATAAAAATTACAAAGAAGAAAACAGCTACAAAAATGGCAAAAAAATCTAATTATTTTCTTTCCACTTCCCATTAGATTATGTTGTATTTTATCCCACTCTGAAGCCTACTGACTTGGACTCAAGAGAAATCATCTGGCTGTACAGAAAGTCTCTATGGCATTGACCTTAACAAGAATTCATCAGGGTGGACATTTGGGACAGCAGTTAAAAGGCCCCTTGGGACGTAGGCATTGGAGTGCCTACTGGGATTCTCAGCTCCTCTGCTTCCAAGCCAGCTTCCTGCTAATGTGCACCCTGAGAGGCAACAGATCATGGCTCAAGTGTTTGGGTCCCTGCCATCCATGTGGTTAGACCCAGGTTGAGTTCCTGGCTTCTGGCTTCCACCTGGCCCCAGTCCTGGCTGTTGTAGGCATTAGGGGACTAGACCATTGGATGGAAGAAATCAATGAATCGATCTCTCTCTCTCAAAAAAAAAAAAAAACCCAATTCCTGAGTATCACCAGAGAGACTGGTGAGGGGACAATGAGAGTCAGGACTGTGTAGACATGGTGAAGAGTGGGTGCTCTAGAGGCACACTTCTAGAACTTGAAGGTGCACATGCATCACACTGGGGGTCTTGTTTTCACAGGGTTGAGGTGGATCTAAAGTGAAAGAATTTTTAACATGTTTTGTGATCAGTAAAGTACCATCCAATAGCTGACATGCTGTCAAGGCAAATATTTCTTTTTTTTTTTTTTTTTTGACAGGCAGAGTTAGACAGTGAGAGAGAGAGAGACAGAGAGAAAGGTCTTCCTTCCATTGGTTCACCCCCCAAATGGCTGCTATGGCCAGCACTGCGCTGATCCGAAACCAGGAGCCAGGTGCTTCTTCCTGGTCTCCCATGTGGGTGCAGAGGCCCAAGCACTTGGGCCATCCTCCACTGCCCTCCCGGGCCACAGCAGAGAGCTGGACTGGCAGAGGAGCAACCGGGACAGAATCTGGCGCCCCAACCGGGACTAGAACCCGGGGTGCAGACACCACAGGCAGAGGATTAGCCTAGTGAGCCGCAGCGCCGGCCAAGTTAAATATTTCTAAGGATGTATGGGGAGTAATTTTGAGAGGAAGATGGGAAATGGTGGTAAGGTTTACTTTCCCCTGCTTTGCTTAGGGAGGGTTTAAGAAATGAAGGCCATTTAGCCTCACAGAACCACACTGTCCTCAACACTATGTTGGAAGCATCTGGCATAGTTTTTAGAATTATATGGTCTCAAATTGCTTTAAAAGTCATAAAGTAGAAAAGTCACATGTAGACAGCTGAGAGCTTATTCAGCAAGGCAATTTGGTGTGGAAAGAGTACAGATTCTGGGATCAGAAATCCTGGAGTGGGGGCCCAGAACTAACTTGCTAAGCTTTTAATCTTTGCTCAATTCCTCAGTGTTTCTTCATATTTGATATGGATGGGGAAAATATATCTCGATTATGTCACAAGGTGGTGGAAAGATCAGATCTGGTACAATAAAAACGTTTTGTCGACCTCTGGATTGGCTGCTTCATAAATATTTTTATTGCACTATAAGAACATTTGAGCACATACTCCCATGCATATACTATGGTACTAATATTATGGACAACACTAAACACATACAAAAACAGGAGGAAACATGAAATAAAAACAATTAAAAGGCTAGAATTCTTGTGGTAAATATTTAATGTTAACTTTACTCAAATTGATGACTATACAATGGTTATGTAAATGATTATCTCTATTCCTAAGAAACATATACAGAAGTATTTGGAGACAAAGGGCCATGGGATATGCACCTTTGCCCCAACTGGCTCAGAAAATAACACACACACACACACACACACACACACACACACACACACATAGTATGCCAATGATAAATCAAACAGGGGGAAAATGGCTACCAATATATGAAATCTGAGTAAAGCACATAGGGGTGTTCTTTGTACCTTGTCTGGCAAATTTTCTGTAAGTTTGAAATTATTTCCAAATATATTTTTTTTAAATATGAAGTGTTAATCATTGACTGGGACTTCCAGAATGGCAGAATAAAGAGCTTGGCAGATTCTCTCTCCGGCAAAGCAACAATTTAATTGGTGGTAAAAATTATTTTTTAAAGTACTCATTGAAAGTCTCTGGAAATTGTCCTAAGGGCATACAGTGAAAGGAAAAACACACATTCAAGAAAATCTACTAAATCTCAGTTGGAGCAGTGAGAACATGGGTGGCATCTGAGCTACCACAGGGTTTTTTGTTTTTTTGTTTGTTTTTGTTTGTTTTACCATGTCCCTCAGCTACGTGTTAGAGGCTCACCCTAGGCAGCCAAGAAAATGGGGGCTCCTCTCCCACCAACTCCCACTCTGGGGCTACAGTTTCACCCTAGTAGGGCCAGATTGCTGGTGTTTCTCATCCCCAGCCCTAGCCCTGTGTTGCAAAATTGTATTCTGGACAAGCAAGTACAGTCAGGAAGACCAAGTCTCCCTTCTTCCATTTGTACAGTAGAAACTGCAAGCAGTGAGATGAGAAAACACTGAGCCCTGATTCTCCTCTCCCCAGCTCACTGCCAGGGCAGAGGCTGCCACACATTTTCTAATAATACTCTTCCATAAAGTAGTGATGGAAGAGAAGTTCCTCAACCTGATTAAAGACCATCTCTGAAAAACTCAAACACCTTAATCAATAGTGAAAAACTGAATGCTTTCCCCCTTAAGTCAGAAACTAGACGAGATGCACAATTTCATACTTTCTATTATTGTGCCATTGCGCAGGATAATTAAGTAAACAAGTAAAAGGCACTGAAAAGTAATACTATCTGTAAATACAGATGACATGATCTTGTATATTGAAAATGCAAAGAAATTCACTAAAAAAAGCATTAATACCAATAAATGGGTTCAGCAAAGTTGCAGGATACAAGGTCAGTCTACAAAAATTATACTCTAGCAGTGAACAATCTGAACAGATGTTAAGAAAACAACTGCTTTTAAGAAAACTATCAGAAATAATAAAATACTCTGGAAGGAATTTAACAGAAGAAGTGTAAAGTTTGTACAGTGAAAACTCCCAAACATTTTTAAAAGAAATTAAGGACAGAAATAAATGGAAACCTATCTCATGACAGACAATCACAAGTGCTAGCAAGGATGGAGAGAAATTGGAACCCTCCCACATTGCTGGTGGAAATGTAAAATGCTGCAGCTGCTTTCAAAACAGTTTGGCAGCTCTTCAAAACATTAAACACAGTGTTACCACATAACCCAAAATTCCACTGCTGGATATGTTGCCAAGAGAAATATATGTCCACACAAAAACTTATACATGAATGTTCATGGTAGTATTATTAATAATAGCCAAGAAATGGAAACAACCCAAGTGTCCATCAACTGATGAATGAATAAACAAAATGTGTTACAGCCACATTCAGGCATAAAATGAATGAAGCGCTGTTACCTACCACAACATGGATGAACCTTGAAACAATTATTGTGAGTGAAAGGAATCAGTCTCAAAAGATCACATATTGTATGACTTCATTTATAGGAAATTTCCAGAACACGCAAATCTATAGAGACAGGAAGTAAATTAGTGGTGGCCTAGAGCTGGGGTGGGCTGGTGTGGGGCAGGGTAGGGGGTAGGGAGTGGTTATTGACTGTTAATGGATATAGGGTTCTTTCAGAGTGATGAAAATATTCTAAAATTATATTGTGGTGATAGCTACACAACTCTAAACATAATAAAAATCATTGAATTGTACACTTTAAATGTGTGAATTGTATGGTATATGGATTGCATCTAAATCAAGTTTTCTGAAAATATAAATAGTCTAAACAAACCAATTAAAAGCAGAAATCTAGACTAGATTTAAAAAGAAACTACTGACTATATGCTGCCTACCAAAAAAAAAAAACCCTCTCACTTTATTTTTTTAAACTCTCACTTTAAATATAATGACAAAAATAAGTTAAAAGTAAATGGCTGCAAAAGGATATAACACACTAACGCTACTCAAAAGTAAGCTGATATAACTTTATTAATATCCAAGTGGGTTTTACAGCAAAGAGTGTTACTAGGAATAAAAAGGTAATTTCATAGTATTAAAAGGAACAAATCAGGTGGGTGCCATGGCTCACTTGGCTAATCCTCCGCCTGTGGTGCCGGCACCCCGGGTTCTAGTCCCGGTTGGGGCGCCGGATTCTGTCCCCGTTGCTCCTCTGCCAGTCCAGCTCTTTGCTGTGGCCCGGGAAGGCAGTGGAGGATGGCCCAAGTGCTTGGGCCCTGCACCCGCATGGGAGACCAGGAAGAAGCGCCTGGCTCCTGGTTTCGGATCAGCGCAGTACAGGCCGTAGCGGCCATTGGGAGGGTGAACCAACGGATAAGGAAGACCTTTCTCTCTGTCTCTCTCTCACTGTCTAACTCTGCCTGTCAAAAAAAAAAAAAAAAAAAGGAACAAATCACCAAGTACATGATCCTAAACTTGCACACACCTAAAAACTAAACCTCAATTATATGCAGCAAAAACTGATAGAACTACAGCAAGAATAAATTCATAATTATAATCAGATACTAAAATACTAATTTATCAATAATTACTAAAGCAAATAGGAAATCAGAAAAGATATGGAAGACTTGTAAAAACACAAGGGAATTTCAAAAAGTTCAAGGAAAATGGAATTAAAAGATAAGAGTATTATTGGTGCTGGTGCCGTGGTGTAGCAGGTAAGGCTGCCGCCTACAGTGCCGGCATCCCATATGGGTGCTGGTTGGAGTCCTGGTTCCTCCACTTCCAATCCAGCTCTCTGCTGTGGCCTGGGAAAGCAGTGAAAGATGGCCCCAGTCCTTGGGCTCCTGCACCATGTGGGAGACCCAGAAGAAGCTCCAGGCTCCTTGCTTCGAATCAGCCCAGCTCTGGCCGTTTGAACCAGTGGATGGAAGACCTCTCTCTCTCTCCCTCTTCCAAATAAATCTTTAAAAAAAAAAAAGATAAGAGTATTTGATGTAAAAATTGAGAACCATGCATAGTTATTTTATAATATATATTTGCCATGAACTTTTTGATGTAAGGATTTCAAAATTGTTTTGCACCAAAACAAACTTATCTTTTAATTCCACCTTCCAAAAACTTTTTGAAGTACCCTCGTACTAGCCAACAATTGGATCTTACTGTCACTTTTACAACACTCCACCAAACAACAGCAGAGTGCACATTCTTTTCAAGTACATACAGAACATTTACTAAGACCATATTCTTGGCCATGAAACAGATCTGAATGAATTTGAAAGAGTTCAAATTATATACAGCATGTTCTGTGGCCAAAATGGAATTAAACAAGAAATTAATAACAGATAGTTGCAAAATCCCCCAAATCTTTGGAAATCATTAACAGGCTTCTAAATAACTCATGATTTAGGAAGAGATCAGAAGTAAAATTTGAAAATATTCTGAACTGGATGAAAATGAAAACACACCATACTGAAACTCACCGGACACTGCTTAAGTAGTCCTTAAAGGGGAATTATACCACCAAACTCTTGTTTTGAAAAGAAAAGTCTCAAATCAACATCTCTGATATCAAACCAGGCAACGATGTTTTGAGAAAAGGAAACTGAAGACCAATATCACAAATGAGCATACATATAAAAATTCTGAACAAAATTTCAGCAGATCAAATAATACAGGACTGACCATCAAGGCCCATGGAGCATATGTGAGGAATACAAGATTAATTTAACATTTGAATTCAATGAAAATTCATCATATTAGAAGCAAAAGCCTTTCAACAAACCATATGATCACCACATTAGATACAGACAAACTATTTGAAAAAAATCCAACATTTGTTTCTCAGCAAACTAGGAATAGAAGGAAACTTAATAAAGGGCACCTGATAAAGGGTGACTGCAAAAACCCTACAGCAAACATCATTCTTTTACAGTGAAAGACTGAAAGCTTTCTCCCTAAGATCAGGAACAAAGCAAAGATATTGCTCTTACCACTTCTTTTCAACATTGTATCCTCAGTACAATGTTCCAGCCAGTGCAATTTGGCAAGGCAAAGAAATAAAAGCATCCAGATTGGAAAGGAGGAGGGGGGCATGAGCTTCTATGTATGAAATCTACAAAAACTAACAAATGTTCGCAGTAATGTTTCAGGACATAAGGTTAGCAAACAAAAATCAATTCTATGTTTATACACTAGCAACAAAACAACCAAAACCTGAAATAGAAAACTGTATTTTAAATAGTATTTTTAAAAAGTTTTCTAAATACTTAGGAATAAGTCTGACCAAAGATATGCAAGATTGGTACACATTCTAAAAATCACAAAATATTGCTGAAAGATGGGAAATTCAACCGCCATAAAGATATCTTGATTTGTTGTATGTCATTATCTCTCAATAAAGCTGATAAGAAATAGATAAAAATCACATGTTCTCAAGGCCAAAGAGATCAGTTCCCTTGTTACCTTGGTGCTGCTGATCTTAGGCTGAGGAGGAGTGTGACACCACGAGTTCATCTTCCAAGTGGAATGACTAACACAGGACTGTTGAGTGACCTCTTTCTATTTCTTTCTTTCTTTCTTTCTTTTTTGACAGGCAGAGTGGACAGTGAGAGAGAGAGACAGAGAGAAACATCTTCCTTCTGTTGGGTCACCCACAAAATGGCCACTACGGCTGGCGTGCTGCAGCTGGCGCGGAGCCAATCCGAAACCAGGAGCCAGGTGCTTGAGTGATCTATTTCAATCTTGCTAGATATACTAGGAGCATGTGTATTTTGTTGCAGATGGCACAATTTTCAGACACTGTACATATTGCTATATTTCAAGAAAGGCGATTACCCCCTAAACCTTGGAAACTTGGTCACTTTAAAAGACTGAGGCAGGATAATGCTCCCCATGGATGGTCTGGAAGAGTCTGCTATTAAGGGAACAAATATTAAGGGCAAAAAGTGAGCTCGTGGAACTGAATAGTGTGCTAGCTGAAAGGCAGCCTTACAAGTGCCTGGCACATAGTAAGTGGTCCAAAAAATTAGGTAAATATAATATGATAAAAATGATCCCACAAAAGGCACGCATTTAGCTTACTGGTTAAGGTGTTGGTTAAGATGCCTGTGTCCGGGGACCAGGTAAAGCCAACTCCCCGCTTCAGTGCCAGCATCCTATATGGGCTATGGTTTGAGTCCCAGCTGTTCCACTTCTGATCCAGCTCCTTGCTTATGTGCCTGCAAAAGCAGCAGAAAATGTCCCAAGTGCTTGGGCCCCTGCACCCACATGGGAGACCAGGAAGAAGCTCCAGGCTCCGGCCATTGCAGCCATTTGGGGGAATGAACCAGCAGATGAAAGATTCTCTCTCTCTCTCCCTCTCCCTCTCCCTCTCCCTCTCCCTCTCCCTCTCCCTCTCCCCCGCCCCTCTCCCCTTTCTCTCTCTCTCTAACTCTGCCTTTCAAATAAATAAATAAGATCTTTTTAAAAAAGATGCCTGTGTCCCATATTGGAGTGCCTGGGTTCAATTCCTTGCTGTGGCTCCTGACTCCAGCTTCCTGCCAGTGTAGACTCTGAGAGTGCCGCAGGTGATGACTCCAATACTTGCAATTGTGCAACTCACATGGAAGACATGGGTTGACGTCCCTGATTCCTGACTTCAGTTCCAGCCCAGCACTCGCTATTGTGGGCATTTGGAGAGTGAATTAGCAGATGGAAGCTCTATCTAGCCCTGTTTTGTGCCTCTCAAACAAACAGATTTTAAAAGCTTTTCAACTAACAAGATTTGAAAATAAGTACCATTAATTCAGGTAAATGTGTATTATGACAAAATGATGCATGAACTTTAAAATTTGTGCATAAAAATAAATTTATTGTTTAATTCAATTTTCCATGAACTTTTTAAAGTACCCTTGTATTTATTATAATATGGATTAGACTTGGTGAGGAAGATCTTTATATAGCAGTAAAGGAGTTCTATAAGCAGATAGTATAAAAATGTGCTAATTCCATATTATTTGAGATATAGATATTTATAAATGTTGTTTTCAGTGAATTATATCCCATGTTTTCCTCACTTTATGATCTTTATCACGATTCTCAACTTATATGATATTAATCCATATCTGCTTTTAAAGAAAAACAGTTATATATGTATATATAATATTTGTATATGAAGTAGATATAGCAAAATGTTAAAAATTATTATCTATGTGTGTTCATTGAACTATTTATACTTTTCAGTATTTGAAATCTTTTAAAATAAAAATTAAAAAGGCCAAAAAAAGCCATCAATAGCATAAGAGTTCAATAAACTCACTTAAGCAAATTAACTTTAAAGATCCTCTGAAAGAACCTATTTGCAATTCAGCACAGATAGCACAAACTGAGCAAACAGAACACCTTATATTCAAATGCCAATGTCATCAAGAAATAGTCACATCAGCCTGGGCAAGGTACTAAACTTCTGTGTGCCTCAACTTCTTTATCTATCAAATGCAAGTGAAAATATGAGGAGTCTTCCAAAAGTTCATGGAAAATGTGTATGATGAAAAACTATGCATGGATTTTGAATCTTTTTTGCACCAAAATGAACTTATCTTTTAATCCCACCTTTTCCTGAACTTTTGGAAGTATCTTCGTGAATATTTACTTGCAAGGGACAGTGAGTTGATATTTTTAAGGTAGTAAGGAAACTTCACACATAGTTCATCCTATTTATGTAAAATATAAATAAATTAACTGCTACTTGTTCATTAAAGCAGTAACTGACAAAGTTTGTTTCAAGTTACATTTTTCACTAAAATGCATTGACTTATAATCAGATGAAGTAAATGAAGTTTCTTTCTGAAAGTAATCTCGGGCCGGCACTGTGGCATAGAGAGTAAAGCTGCTGCCTGCTGTGCTGGCATCCCATAGAGACGCATTAGAGACCCAGCTGTTCCACTTCCAATCCAGCTCTCTGCTGTGACCTAGGAAAACAGTAGAGAACAGCCCAAATCCTTGGGTCCCTGCACACGCATGGGAGACCCGGAAGAAGCTTCTGGCTCTGGCTCCTGGCTCCTGATCAGCTCAGCTCCGGCCATTGCGGCCGTTGGGGAGTGAACCAATGGATGGAAGACCTCTCTCTCTCTCTCTCTCTCTCTCTCAATCTCTCTCTGCCTCTCTGTAACTCTGCCTTTAAAATAAATAATAATAAAAAAATAAACTAATCTCTTGGGGGGGGGGCAGCGTTATAGCGTAGTGGGATAAGACGCCACCTACAGCAGAGGCATCCGATATGGGCACCAGTTTGAGTCCTGGCTACTCCACTTCTAATCCAGCTCCCTGCTAATGTGCCTAGGAAAGCAAGGGAGAACAGCCAAAGTATTTGGGTCCCTGCTCCATATGGGAGCAGCCATTTGGGGAATGAATCAGCAGTTGGAACATACCTCTCTATCTCTCTCTTTCTCTCTGTAATTCTTGCCTTTCAAATAAAAAAAAAAAAAGAGTAATTGCTTGCCTACTCTTCCTGTGACAATTCTAAAGAACACATCTTGGAAGTAGTTACTATTCTGATTTGAACAAAAGTAGCTTAGTTATTCAAAACATTGTTTGACATTTCTGGCACACAGTTGGTATTCAATAAATAGTTACTGGAAAAACATCTTCCAGGCCAAAGCAAATTTACCATATTTTATATTGTTGATTTACGCAATCAGAGTTAAAATACAACATGTATTACACCCAAATGAGGAACAAAGGACTCCTAAGAGGTAGAGTTATCACCTAACTGGTTAACCAACTTTCATAAATTTGCCCAAGATAGGAAAGGTATAGGGCCAGCATTGTAGCTTAGTGGGTTAAGCCACTATCTGCAATGCCAGCACTGCATATGGTGACGGTTTGAGTCCTGGCTGCTCCACTTCTGGTCCAGTTCCCTGATAATGTGCCTGGGAAACCAGCGGGAGATGGCCCAACTGCTTGGGCCCCTGCATCCACATGGAAGACCCAGAGGAAGCTCATGGTTCCTGGATATGGCCTGGCCCCACTCGATTTGTGGTCATCTGGGGAGTGAACCAGCAGACGGAAGATCTCTCCCTCTGCCTCTCCCTCTGTAACTTTGACTTTCAAATAAATATTTTAAAAAATAAAGAAAGGTACTTTCTTTAACTGCAAAAGCAGCAGAATTTAGACTTTGGCTTCAGTCAAAATCATGATGCACTACAGCCATTCCTTAGTATTTCTCAGCTACAACAAGAAAAAAGACAGACTTCAACTTGATCGACAAAAAGAAAAAAATATTGTAAATGCCCCCATTGGAAAATAGTACAGGTTTTCAAAATAACTCTGACATGGAATTCATTAGTCAATCATCTTTTGGGAAAACACTGACCCTGTTTGTAATATCTGCCCGGAGATGCCTTCTAAGTAGGGAAATCAAATTCCCCAAATGCAATCAAGAAGAAAGAAATATCATCTTGCTCTGAGCAATACAAGTGAGCAGAAATTGAAAGCATCTTCTTCACAGATAGCAAGTAAATTATGTTCAAAAGAAGCTGCCAGGTGTGTGTGTGTGTGTGTGTGTGTGTGTGTAAATATAGGTAACAGATATAGATTTGGGCTTCTCAGCACAGAGCATGCAATAAGTTGTAAGTGATAACCACCCTATTCTGGGGCATGCAAGATATTTCCATTCCTCTATCTTTGTAGACTAGCTTTCCATTACGATGATGCTACCTACTCTAACAGTATCTTCTGAAATCCTAATCATCCTCTCCACAGCCCTCAAACAGTATACTTCACAGAAAAGAGAGATAAACAAATATAGGCTTTCTTGTTTGTCTCTCTAGTCTTAAAGGATTGGCTATTGTTCCAAACTGACTTGTTCATTCTTGCCCCCATCCTTTTAGACAAGCCATTCTACTCTACCCCAACACACTTGCCCTTGCTCCTGTAGCTCACTGCAACTCAAAAATTTCCTTAGAACTATCTATATCTTTGTTTTATTTTATTTGAGAGGCAGAAAGAGCGAGCGAGCGAGCGAGAGAGAGCACATGCAACAAAGAGAGATCTCCTATCCACTGGTTCACTGCACAAATGCCCACAATGGCTAGGACTTGGCTAGTCTAAAGCCAGGAGCCAAGAACTCAATCTGGGACTCTCACATGGGGAGCAGGGTCCCAACCAAATACTTGAGCCATCATTGATGCATCCCAGGATGTGCATTAGCAGGAAGCTGAGGTCAGGTGTTGGAGCTGGGAACAGAACTCATGCACTCTAATGTGGGACTCGGGCATCTTAACTGCTAAACTAAATGTCTGCCCTTACAAATATGTTTAAAGCCAATTCATATCTCTTCTTTTATTTCTCAGCTCCCTCTAGATTCACTGACTGCTCAGTGTACATTCCTTTTACCACCATGTATAGCAGTGATCCAGGTGTGTCAATTTCCTAATATTATTTGAATACTAGATTTTTAGCTCATGCTACTAACTCTAGGCTGTTGATGACCCCAACCTGCACTGAGCCAATAAAAATGCTAGGGCCTTCAGTCTCAAGGTAGAAAATACGGAACTGGGCCAGGCTTGAAACTAAATATGTCAAATTTTCATTTAGGGGAAGCTCAAGGTGAGAATGATATTTAAAGCCCAATCAGCAAAAAGTTACCAAGGACGAGCCTATAGTGCAACAAAATCAAGATTTGTTCACTCATTGAAAGGAACAACATTCCTGAGGAACCATGGAATGCTGCTGAGTAAGAGGGAAGAAGGAAGGAAGCTTCTTGTGGGCTGTTGCTGAAGGAGTCCAGAGACAGCCTAAGCAAAGTAGGGATCAGTCCTGGATTGGGTAGTATTTCTGTGGCAGGATTAGGAGAAGCAGAGAGAACTAGGGCAATGAGGCAAGAGTGGCTCAGCAATTGGGAATCGAGGCATCACTGATGAGAAGGGAACCATCACCAAAAGAGGGTACCTTTGTGGCTTTGTACAGCTGATGCCTGACTTGGGGAGAAACAATGATTCCTATTAATCCTGCAATTGTCTCAGCTCAATCAACAGCAGGAACTATCTTTTTATTTGTCAGTCCCCGCTGATTCTCACATACAGGATCTTTTTTAGACTCTTCCACAGAGATAAGCATGGATTCTGTACATCTCCTTGTTTATTTTTGGTCCTGCAAATGTTTAGATCTGGAAATATACATATATATATATATATATATATATATGTGTGTGTATATATATATATATATATACACACACACACACAAGAAGATCCCAAATATATTTCCACTGATTT
Organism: Sylvilagus floridanus; assembly: GCA_949820135.1. Classification (NCBI taxonomy): domain Eukaryota; kingdom Metazoa; phylum Chordata; class Mammalia; order Lagomorpha; family Leporidae; genus Sylvilagus; species Sylvilagus floridanus. The sequence goes on from OX463223.1 coordinate 97,959,723, forward strand.
TGAAAGCTTGAATAGAATACTGAAGAGTTTAGAATCATGCTGAAGGTCATGAATTTTGACTAGAAAGGAAAATATGGGAAATGATTATCTTTCTCCTTAGATTATGTCTAGGAAGATGATAGGGTTTTCTGAAGAATCACTTTAAATCTCAGAATGGTGGACTTCTAGCAAGGGATGGAGGAAATTTCACAAAAACCAGGAAAAAAAATATTGTGCTGCTGATTCATGAATATGATGAATATGGACTTAAATGAAAATTTTAAAGGAAGACAAAAATACCACCAAATGTGACACAGAAAGAAAATCCATAGTGGATTTCTAGCAAATCATACCTGGGGCTGGCAAAATCTCCATAGAGATTTGCAAGTATCGGTAACAAGTCATTGGTATGCTTCAAACACCAGAAAGCAAGTATGATCTCACAGTTAACACATCAAGTGCTGGTGAGGTGGCATCTGATACCTGATCATAGTTGGCAGTACAGTAGTGTCGGAATTAAGGAGATGTGCTTTGAAGTCAGGCCGACGAAGGCTCAGCTCCCTGTGCTGCCTCATAATTGTCATGTGATCTTGGTCAGCACATTTGCCCTTTCTGAACACTACCTGGCCCATCTACAAGTTGGGTATAAAAATACTTACTAAGTTGTTAATGAAAACTAAAAATTATAATAAATTTAAATAAGTGTCACAGTGTATGATACAGAGTAGGCATCCAAGAGGTGGCCACTATCATTATCATTATTTTCATCATTGTCACCATTTGTAGTAAAAACAAACAAGCAAAAAAGACAGTATTTTCTAATAGACTCCAATAAACCAGAAGGTAGAAACATGGCAAATAATATTTGGTTGAGAATAAAAGCAGAAAGAAGAGAGTAGTGCTATTATTGGATCACACTATGTATTTCTGTGGAACAGAAAAAAAGGCATAGTATTGAATTGTTTCCTTTGCCCTCTAAACATGCATAGGTAATCTCATGTGCACACACATCTTCCCTCCTGTTTTCCCTGTCTTGGGACACACGATCCATCCAATCCGAATTTGGAAGTTATGGTAACCTATGAGAAGTCAATTTGTAACAGAGGGAATGGTACAGAAGCCAGATTTCTTGAATTGAAGACTGAAAAATGAAGAACATAAGTGATTCTTCCAACAGGCTTTGAGATGAAGGGAGGGAAAATGATATTCCATTAGCCTGTTCGCATGCTAGGATTAAAAAAGAAGGGTGGGTGGGGAATTCTTGAATATGTTAGAAGAAAAAGGCTATTTTAGAAAAATACTGAAGATACACAAGAAAGCTGAGAAATGATTAATGGAAAAAAATATCTTAAAGGAGGCATCAGGGAATAGCTGAAAAGGAAAAACAATGTTAGCCTTGGAAAAGATGATACAAAAACAACAAAGATAAAAGTAGCCATGGAAATAGACATCTAGAGGGAGAGGGGTTGTGATCAGTGGGGTCTTTTTTTACAAGAGACTATGTAACTAGCTTATCTATGGGGGAGAATCTGGGATATGGGGGGCTAAGTTAGGGGCTAGATGGGGTGTGGTAAGACAATGGAACAGTTGCTGTGGGAAGCTGGAAAAGAAACCAAGTAGGAATGTGTAAAAAAGGATTAGGGAGCAGCCGTTGAAGATCCAGCTGTGGTTAGAAATCACAGTTTGGTCATGGATATCATCAGCATGGTGAGGCAATTTTCCCTAGTACTTACATAGCAGCCTGGGAACGGGGCAGAAGAGAACAGATGCTCAAGTCCATCTAAGTTTGGGGATTGGCAGGGCAGGTGCATGAGAACGAGAGGGCCAGGAGGGGAATGAGGGTACTGTGGGAATTAATATCAAATGGCCAGCAGGGTTGGGTGGGGGTGGGAAATGGTTGGCGGGTGGGAAAGAATGCAAAGGCAAGAGAGAGCTGAAAGTCCAACAACTGACTAAATGTGTTCACGAGGTCAAAGAGGTTCTCTGAGAATGAGGGAACAATGGATGCAGAAGGCAAGAGGCTTCTGTCAAAACACTTATTTCAGAGTTCGAAATATCAGATACACAACAGTTCCAGAGGCGGACACGACTTTGCTATGGCCATGGGAAGAGGCTGCTGAAGCTCAGTGAAAATGAAGGCCATGCAGTTGGAGGTCAATAAGGTGTTACATTTGGGGCATCTGAAGATGTAGCAGGTAGCCACGGATGAGGTTTAGGATGACACCAGTGGTTGGGGTAGCATAGAACACTAAGATGCCAGAGGCCTCAAAGAACATACAGCAGGGGGCCAGCACTGTAGAGTAGTGGGTTAAGCCATGGCCTCTGGTGCCTGCATCCCAGATGAATGCCAGTTTGTGTCCCAGTTGCTCTGCTTCCAATCCAGCTTCCTGCTATCAAACTTGGGAAAGTAGTAGAAGATGGCCCAAGTACTTGGGCCCCTGCCACTTGTCGGGGAAACCTGGATGGAGCTCCTAGCACTGTGGAGTGAAACAGTGGATGGAAGATAAATGTGCACACATGTGTATGTGTACGTGTATGTGTGTGTGTGTGTGTGTCCCTCTCTATATATAGCATTGCCTTTCAAATAAATAAATAAATCTTTAAACAAAAAATGCACATTAACAACCCAGGGATTAGTCTATGCCAACGAAGAGAGTTGATATACTACCTGATAGTAGACATGTCAAAGAACAATGGAAAAGGAAATTTGTCAGGCACCAAAAGCTAACTTGAGATTGAGGACTTTACCAGAAAACAGAAGCCAGCTTTGTGCTGTATAGTTAAGCCACCAGCTACAATGCTGACATCCTATATGCGTGACAGTTCAAGTCCCAGCTGCTGCACTTCCCATCCAGCTCCCTGCTAATGCATCTGGGAAAGCAATGGAAGATGGCCCAAGTGCTGGGGCCCTTGTCACCCAAATTAAAGACCTGGATTAAGCTCCTGGCTCCTGACTTTGGCCTGGTCCAGACCTGGCTATTGCAACCATTTGGGGAATGAACCAGAAGATGCAAGATCTCTCTCTTTCTGTGTCTCTCTACTTCTCTCTCTGTAACTCTGCCTTTCAAATAAATAAATCTTAAAAAGAAAGAAAACAAGCAGCTTCCATTTGAAAGGGCTGTAAATAAAACAGTGTCATCAACGGAAGAAGTTCCAAGAAAAAAAAGTTAGTTGTGAGTATACATTCAGTTTTTGACCAAAGAACAAGAATTCTGAAGAGCACAAATCTGACAAAGGAATGTCAGTTAGCAAAAATATGCTTATGAAACAAGAAGGCCTATGGTGAATTTGTAAGAGGGAAAGTTCTTCCTTTAAGATGATGAGGAAGAAATGAGAGGAACTACAAATTCCATAATTAAGTTTGACAAAGAAAGAAGAATTGATTGGTAAAAGTAGGAGTAAAAGAAACCAGGAAATACAGTCATGTCATCTTCAGTACTGTTAGGGTAATGACAATGGACATAAAAATGATAGGCACAAAGACATGAACTAAATATTGGGAATGAGAAATTCTACAAGAGACCACAATGACAATTAAGTGGACTAATGCTTGTCAGGAATCGAAGATTTGGAGGAAAAGATCTCATAATATCAATCTCCTATGATCTTGAATTTTAAAAATGAGAGAAACAATTAAAAAACACAATGTACCTGCACAGAAAACATGTTGATAGGCTATAGGAACTAATAGAGCTGTGGCAGGCACAGATTTTTCAAGGTAAGATCATCTACCCCAAGTAGATGATATGTGTGCACAGGTGATCAAAAGAGAGAAAGCAACTATGCAAAGAACACAAATGGAATGATTCAATTCCCATTTATAATCCATCTTAAATGATCATAATTTTTCAAACTGGAAATCATAACAAAAACATAAAAAAACAGTCCACCAGGGCCAAACACAAGCTGAGTTAATCAAGAGTATCAAGGAACTGCAAATGAATTAGGGTATGCAGGCTTAACACAAAGTACATCCTATAGTACTGAGATAACCCACATTCCTAACTGAGAAGCAAGTGCTGGTAATCTCAGGGGAAAAAAGATAATGCCAGACCAAGAAATGAAGGAAGACTATAGTTTGACAACAGCAGCCCAAGCCACTGGCAAAAAAGCTGCAGGAAGAGCCTAGAGAGAATCTGGCTTGGAGCCCCATGGGCGATAGTGTACCTGCCAAACTGGAGGAGAAAAAAAAAGCAGAGGCATGTTTTCTCTCTCCCCAGTCATCCTGCAAAGGCATCCTGTAACAAGCTGACAGAGAGCAGGTGTCATTTTGGACATAGGTAACAGCTGCATCAGCTAGTGTCTGTGCCCAGCAACCAACCAAGCGGAGACTCCTGAGTCTAGCTGGGAGAATTGACAGGCAGCTGGGTGCTCGTGACTGTGGGAGGCTTGTGTGCCAGGACTGTGAAAACACTGAGGCTGTGTGGGAAAACTCAGGGTGTGGCTGGGACATTGGGCAGTCACTGTGGAAGGCTCCACACAATCAAGGCTCCCTGGTTACCTGGTGAGGGGCATTGCTGGGGAATCTGAGCTCACACTGAGGACTGCACAGATCCTTTGTGTGATCCTTGTTGCAGAGTGGACAAATAATAAACTCATTGGGGCTAGCACCCAGGCACTGGTCTCCTTCAAGGAGAGGAGCTCAGCTGAGTCTACGTCATCAGACAAGAAGAAACCTCCCCTCTGATAAAAAAAGGGAGATTTACCATGCCAAACCTGGGTGTGTCACCTCAGACACGCCCTTCACCCTGGAGCACAGAACAGAGCTCCCGGGCCACAGCTACCACATGCCTCTAGGTAGTCCCTGAAAGCAGACACTCCACTAATCCAATCAGACATAGTCCAAAGATAAAAGCTGCCACAGCAAAAAATCAAAGAAACCAACAAGTATCCCCACAAATGCTGAATAACAAATGCATCGATACAAGATAAAAAAAAAAAAAAACAACAAGGAAGACAACATGACACCTTCAAAAGAACACAACAACTCAATACTGGATTGCAAAGATGGTGAGATTGAAGAAATGCCAGAAAGGGAATTTTAAAAATTGATCACAGGATTACTTAGAAGTAATCAGAAGCAAAAGCATGAACTAATGAAATCCATACATGACATTAAAGAAAATTTCTTCCCACGAAATTGAGATATTAAACAGAAATCAAAATGAACTCTTGGAAATGAAGAATTTAAAAGAACAAATAAAAAATACATTGGAGAGCCTTAACAACAGAATCAGTGAAGCAGAAGAAAATATATCTGACTTAGAAGACAAAGCAAAGGAAATTATACAGTCAGACCAAACACAAGAAGAAGAAACTGGAAAACTAAAATACACTGTTGGGAATCTATAGGATATTATCAAATGACCCAACATACAGGTTCTAGAAGTTCCTGAAGGCATGGAAAGAGGGAAAGGATTAGAAGGCCTTTTTAGTGAAATAATAACAGAAAATTTCTCCAATTTGAAGAAAGGGGTATCCAAGTACAAGAAGCACATAAAAACTCCTAATATCCATGACTAGAAAAGATCTTCACCACAACACATTGTAATCAAACTCTCCACAGTAAAACATAATGAAAAGATTCTAAAATGTGCATGAGAGAAACACCAGATTATTTTCAGATGATCTCCAATTAGACTCACAGAGGACTTCTAATCAGAAGCCCTACAGGCTAGGAGAGAATGGTGAGATATAATAAAAGTCTTAAGAGCAAAAAAAACTGTCAACCTAGAATACTATAGTCTGCAAAGCTCTCATTTATGAATGAAGGTGAATTAAAGACCTAAATTTATGACCTGACACCATTAAATTACTAGAGAACATTGGGGAAACCCTGCAAGACACTGGCACAAGCAAAGATTTCTTGGAAAAGACTCCAGAAGCATAGGAAATCAAAACCAAAATCAACAAATGGGATTACATCAAATTGAGAAGCTTCTGTATTGCAAAAGAAACACTCAGGAAAGTGAAGAGGCAATAGACAGAATGGGAGAAGTTATTTGTAAACAATGATAAAAAACTGATAAAGGATTAATAACCAGAATATATAAAGAGATCAAGAAACTCCACAGCAATAAAACAACCTATTTAAGAGATGGGCCAAGGATTTAAATGGACATTTTTCAAAAGAGGAAATCCAAATGGCAAACGGACACATGAAAAAATGCTCAGAATCACTAGCTGTGAGGGAAATGCAAATCAAAACCACAAGGAGGTTTCACCTCACCCCAGTTAGAATCACTTTCATACAAAAATCAACAAACAACAAATGCTGGTGAGGACGTGGGGGAAAAGGCACCCTAATCCATAGTTGGTCGCAACGTAAACTGGTAAAACCCCTATGGAAGATGGAAGTATGGAGATACCTCAGAAATCTGAGTATAGACCTACCATAGGACCCAGCCATCCTACTCCTGAGAATTTACCCAAGGGAAATGAAATCAGCATATGAAAGAGTTCTCTGCATCCCCGTGTTTGTTGCAGCTCAATTCACAATAGCTAAGACCTGGAATCAACCTAAATGCCCATCAACAGTAGACTGAATAAAGAAATTATGGGATATGTACTCTAGAATACTACAAAGCAGTAAAAAACATGAAATCCAGTTATTTGCAACAAAATGGATGAATCTGAAAAACACACTTAGTGAAATAAGCCAGTCCCAAAGGGACAAATACCCTATGTTCTCCCTGATCTGTGACAACTAATAGAGCACCTAAAAGGAAATCTGTATAAGTGAAATTGAAACTTTGAGAAGCAATGACTTGAACAGTCCTTGTCTTGACTGTCGATGAACAGTTTTACAGTTTTTTTTTCTTTTTCTTAATGGAGAATGGGACTGGGAATGGGAGAGGGAGGAGGAGATGGGTGAGAGTAGGAGTGGGAGAGCAGGTATGATGGGAAGAATCATTATATTCCTAAAGTTGTACTTATGAAATCTGTACTCATTAAATCAATGGTTTCTTTGGGGGAAAAAGCAATAGGAGGGAGGAAGAGATGTGGCTATAAAGGGGTAACACAGGGAGTCTTACAGTGATGGTAGTTAAGTATCTTGATAGTAGTTGTGGTTACACAAAACTATATATGTGATTAAATTGAGTATCTCTCTCTCTCTCTCTCTCTCCCCCTCCCTCCCTCCCTCCCTTCTCTGCTTCTCCTTCTCTCTCTGTGTAACTCTGACTTTAAAATATATAAATCTTTTTTAAAATTCTAGCTGTTGAAAAAATAAGTGAATGCAAGTTGAAAAAAGAAATTCAATAGGAGTTCATCTGAAAAGTCTCCTTAGCCAACACAGCAACAGTCTCTCAAATGGATAGAATAGTCTACTTCACTAACAAAGAAAGTATTTTTAAGGGAGAATGGAAGTAAATAGTATATTATCACTGTGTTCTGCACTACTCAGACTGCATATATGGGACCAAGTAAGTCCTGAGGGCCATTTTTTAAAATTTATTTGACAGGTAGAGTTATAGACAGTGAGAGAGAAAGAGACAGAGAGAAAGGTCTTCCTTCCATTGGTTCACTCCCCAAATGGTCACCACGGCTGGTGCTGCGCTGATCCGAAGCCAGGAACCAGGTGCTTCTTCTTGGTCTCCCATGCGGGTGCAGGGGCCCAAGCACTTGGGCCATACTCCACTGCCCTCCCAGGCCACAGCAGAGAGCTGGACTGGAAGAGGAGCAACTGGGACTAGAACCTGGCGCCCATATGGGATGCTGGCACCGGAGGCGGAGGATTAATCAAGTGAGCCAGAGCGCCAGCCTTGTGGGGCCATGTTTTAAAGGAAACATAAATGAACTAGAGTGTAGCCCAAGTAATGCAATTAAAATAGTGAACTATCTAGAAATCTTGTAACATTAAGATCATTGGAAAGGATGCAAGCTTGGAAAATATAAGATGTGACCCGTAAAGGGGACAAGTTAGATAACGGTTCAACTATGGGTTGTCACATAATGATAATATGAAATACCTTATTGTAGGTAACATGGCACTTTGTAATTTACAATGGGATTCCATACTAACATCTGAAAGGCTGGTAAGCAAGATGAAGGATAGATTTTCTTCTGTGTGGCCACAGGGATTAGAAATTACAAAGACAGATTTTGGCTCAGTACAAGGAGGAATTTTCAAACATTTCAATCTTCATGACAATGAAATAACAATGGTAAAAGCAGTAAGAACGTGCTAGTAGATATAACCACTACATACTTATTACCTGATTTAATCATGACAACAAGCCTGTAGGTAGATAGTATTATCCCTCTTTTATAGATGTGAGAACTAAAACCCAGAATGATTTGCCCAAGACTATGAGCATACCCAGTCAAGTGTCAGAACTAGAACTCAAATCCAGGCAGCCCCAGACTAGGGCCACTGCTTGTGGGGCAATGAGCAACCACCTGCTAAGGTCAATGCAGGGAGAGCAGCCTGCTAGCCTCAGTGGGAGACACCCCAAGACCTGAGGTAAGATAATAGGATTCCAGGAATCTTGGATGAGATGATAGACCAGCTTGGATTTGAACCCCAGTATACAGCCCTTCTGGAAGTGACATGGCTCCAGGCTAGGGCTAATATTAGCAACAATGTTAGGCTCAAAGACTTAAGATAGATGTTATGCATGGGTATTGGTTTTGGCTTTGCCAAAACTTGCAGTTTGAAGACACATCAGAATTAGTGTCATCATAATTGAGTCACAAAATATCTATGTATTAATACCTATTCCAATCACCACTCCCGTCAGTTGATGCAACAGATATTAAAATTGCAAAATTCACTACAGCTTGACAGTTTTAATTAACACGTTCTCTCAGCTCAAACCACATAAATTGAGATTTCTACCTCTGGGGAAATAGAGCAGTAAGGTCTTACTTCATTAAAAATTTTAAAAAGAAAAATACTTGCCATGTTGCAAGTCAGTTTAACAGTTGGTAGGTTGAACTGTCTTTAGAGTACATAGTACATAATTAAAAGTAGAAACACAATATAAAATACTGAGTAAAATCTAGATGTCTGAAAACTAAATTAGACAATGGAAAACATACTGAAGTCAACACAAAAAGCAACTGTATATAGAAGCAGTCAAATTATCTCAGATTTTTACAAATGGCCAGGTTCATGGTACTTCATGGGGCCTTGTATGAGGGGTACTCTCTAAATCAATGTAAGCATTTGGCCTAGTACTTGAGTTGCAGGTGATGACACCTACATCCTTGCCAGCATACCAGATGTGACCCAGTTTGAGTCCCAGGTGCTCCAATTCCAATTCAACTCCCTGCTAATGAGTCTGGGAAAGCAGCACTTGGACCCCCTACCATCCACATGGGAGTCCCAAATGTAGTTCCAGGCTCCTGGCTTTGGTTTGGCTCAGCCCTGGCCATTGAGGCTATTTGGAGGAGTGAACCAGCAATGGAATATGTCTGTCTGTCTCTAACTCTGCCTTTCAAATAAATAAATAAATCTTAAGGAAGAAAAAAAAGACACCTGCATTACACATTGGAGTAGCTAGGTTCAATATCCGGCTCTGGCTCCTGATTCCAACTTCCTGCTAATTCAGACCCAGTCAGGCAGCAGATGATGACTCAATTAATTAGATCCCAGTAACTCCTGTGGGAGACCTGGACTGAGTTCCCAGCTCCCAGCTTTAGCCTGGCCCAATCCCAGCTGTTTGTGGCCATTAGTCTAGTCAACCAGCAAATGAGAGCTCTCTGTGTCTTCCTCTTTCTCTCTGTGTGTCTCACAAATTAATAACCTTGGAAAATTAAATGCTAACCAGAAGCCATAAAAAATGTCAACACTGTAAAATATAAGTGTTTTGTCAAATGTGTACAGATGTATGCACCCCCATCCTTCGAGGTTCTAGATGGAGCTTAAGCAGTGGAATCTGAGTCCCTTAGAAACAGAGACAGTGGTCAGCTTGCAGCCTGAGGGTGGCACTGCCCACAAGGGGTATAATCTGGAAAATACAGCAGCTGGGTGGAATGGTGGTGACGTCACCGTGGTAGGTAGAATTCTCTTATTTAACTTGATTTATTTAATTAGGGACTCTGAGAGGTTAAGTGATCCATCCCTATATAACCCATGAAAAGCAAGTCAGTAACAGACTACAGTGTCAAACCCAGGTCTTTCTGCCTCAGAGGAATAAGCATCAGTCTGTCTGCCCTAACAAACAGCTCTGCCACTAGACAGCCCAAAGACTCTGAATAAATTGCAGCCTAAGTCTCAGTCTCCTCATCTATAAAACAACAACAGCAGCATTGAGGTGGGAGGGGGCAGACTGGGGTGAGTTCAGTTTTGACCTCATCTTATCCCAAAGGAAGTGCCAAATGAATTTGATTTAAATGTACTTAAAATCCTAGCTAGGCAATAAAAAAGGAATAGAGTACTGATATATACCACAGACATGGATGAACCTGAAATATAAGGGTATTTCCACCCACATTTCTCTTGCCAAGAAAGTACCTCTTAGACCATGAAGAGTATGGCATAGTCTGCACTTGAAAGACTACAGGAAGTGGGGCCATTGCCGTGGCTCACTTGGTTAATCCTCCACCTGTGACACCACCATCCCATATGGGCGCCAGGATCTAGTCCTGGTTGCTCCTCTTCCAGTCCAGCTCTCTGCTGTGGCCCAGGAGGGCAGTGGAGGATGGCCCAAGTGCTTGGGCGCTGTACCCGCATGGGAGACCAGGAGGAATCACCTGGCTCCAGCCTTCAGATCAGTGCAGTGCTGGCCATAGCAGCCATTTGGGGGTGAACCAATGGAAGCAAGACCTTTCTCTCCGTCTCTCTCACTGTCTAGAACTCTACCTATCAATAAATTAAAAAAAAAAAAAAGACTACAGGAAGTGACCCTTACAAGTCCTGGAAGCACACTGAACAGGGAATTGTCAACTGCCAAGTACTTGGAGTATGTTCTAGAAGAAACAGGCAGGAGCTCCAGGTGGGCACAGCTCAGCTCTTAGACTTCCTTGCCCTGGGGCCAGCATTGTGGCACTACAAGTTAAGACTCTACTTGCAATACTGATGCATTGTGCTGGTTGATTCCTGGCTGCTTGGCTTCTGTTCCAGCCCCCTGCTAATGTGCCTGAGAAAGCAGCAAAGGATGGCCAAAGTGTTCAGACCTCTACCAACATAGGAGACCTGGATAGAGTTCCAAACTCCTGGCTTTGGCCTGGCCAAGCCCCAGCTCCTGTGGTCATTTGTTCATTTGGGGAGTAAGCCAGCAAATGGAAGATATTTCTCTCTCTGTCACTCTACCTTTCAAATAAATTTTTCTTCAAAAAAGAATTCTTTTCTCTCTGGTCTGGTGAGAAATGTGTAAAGTATAAACTGTAAAGGAAAAGGCTGATACATTTGACTACATAAAGGTGGAAAACTTGTGGACATTAAAAGCCAATCAATGAGGCCCGCACTGTGGTGTAGTGGGTAAACCTGCCACCTGCAGTGCCAGTATCCCACACGGGTGCCAGTTCGTGTCCCAGTCCTTGGGCCCCTGCACCCACATTGGCGACCCAGAAGAAGCTCCTGGCTTCAGATAGGCACAGCTCCAGCCATTGCGGCCAACTGGGGAGTGAACCAGCAGATGAAAGACCTCTCTCTCTCCCTCCTCCCCTCCCTCCCTCTACTTCTCTCCCTGTGCAACTCTTTCAAATAAATAAATAGCACATCAATTACAAAGTAAATATCAAAATTAAGAAGAAAAATGTGTTTCTATCCTTTATAATTAAATAACTTACAAATTAATTAAAAAGTGACTACTCTGTAAGGAACTATCAATAATATCTATGAAGAAAGTTCAGCCTCACTGGTAATCAAAGAAATATACAACAGAAAGCTCTTCTTTATTTTTTTAAAGATTTTTAAAAAGCCTTTAAAGTTGAGAGAAAGAGAGATCTTCCATCCACTGGTTCACTCCCCAAATGGTTGCAACTGCCAGTGCTGGGTCAGGCTGAAGCCAAGAGCCTGGAGCTTCATCCGGGTCTCCCACATGGGTAGCAGAGCCCCAAGCACTTGGGCCATCTGCTGCTGCTTTCCCAGGCACATTAGCAGGGAGCTGGAATGGAAGTGGAGAAACTGGGACTCAAACTGAAACCCATATGGGATGCCTGGCACTGCAGGCGATGGCTTTACCAGTTATGCCACAGCACTGGGCCCCCAAAAAGCTGTTTTTGACTTGAAAAACTGACAAGTATTTTTCAAATGATAACACACCAGACTTGTAAGAGTTCAGTCATCTACCGGTGAGTATAAAATGATCAATCTTTCCCCTCCTATCTATCTAATTTGACTTTTTTATAATTTATTACAAAGAAACAGTTAAGCATGGGCACATTGATTTAACCACAATTATGTTCACTGTATCACTGGTAATGATAGGGAACACCTGGAAAAAAAAATGTTTAAGAAAAGCGGATTGGTTCAATAACTTGTAGTACGTCAATAAAATGGGGTAGTCAAAAGTATTACAGATGAAGAGCTGATAATATAGAAATATAGCCACAATGTAAATACTAAAAGGAAGTTTATAAAATGTTATAATCCATCTTACTGGTGAAGTCAAACAATCATACACACACACACACACACACACACACACATGCATGATCCAAAAGGCTATACACATGAATGTTAACAATGATCCTCTCAAAATTTTTTAATTTGGAGGATTAAAATTTTTGTTTATGGGTCCATTGCTGTGGCATAGTGAGTAAAGCTGCCACCCCTGCAGTGCCGGCATCCCATATGGGTACCAGTTCGTTTCCTGGCTGCTCTGCTTCTGATCCAGCTCCCTTTAAATGAGCCTGGGAAAGCAGTGAAAGATGGCCCGAGTGCTTGGGCTCCTGCCACCCTTATGGAAGACCTGGATGAACCTCCTGGTCCTGAATTTGACCTGGCCCAGCCCTGGCCATTGCAGTCATCTGGGGAGTGAACCAGTGAATCAATCTCAATCTCTCTCTCTCTCTCTCTCTCTCTCTCTCTCTCTTACTCTCTCTCTCTCTCTGACTTTCAAATATAAATGAATAAATCTCTCCAAAAAAAAAATCAACCTAATCAATTTTGCAATTGGTGACTGGAAGGAAAGGCCAGAATTGAACACAGTGGAGTATCAGTATCAGTGGAGTGAAGGGAGTATTTTATTTCCACTTGTCTCACTTCAAGGTAAAGAAGCTTCTGGGGCCAGTGCTGTGGTGCAGTGGGTAAAGCCGCCGCCTGCAGTGCCAGCATCCCATATGGGCACTGGTTTGAGTCCTGGCTGCTCCACTTCTGATCCAGCTCTCTGCTATGGCCTGGGGAAGCAGTAGAAGATGGTCCAAGTCCTTGGGTCCCTGTGCCCGCACGGGAGACCCAGAAGAAGCTCCTGTCTCCTGGCTTCAGATTGGCACAGCTCTGGTAATTGTGGCCATTTGGGAAGTGAACCAGCGGATGGAAGGTCTCTCTCTCTCTCTCTGCCTCTGCATCTCTGTAACTCTGTTTTTCAAATAAATAAATCTTAAAAAAAAAAAAAAAGCTCTGTTACAGTAACATTCCTGGCTTCCTTCTGTCTCCTTACTTGCTCCACCCATGGAGGAAGCTGCAATTATTTGCTTGAGAGATTAGACACGATGAAATTTATGTTAAATCTAAATTTCAAGACAGGGGCTTCTTAACCAGTTTAAAAACAATTTATCTGCCTGCCCATCCATCTCTGCATACCCAAGAACATACTCACAGGCACGAGCTATGTGCTTAATCAACACTTGCACCTAGCTGATTCAGGAGCTCAGAAATCCAGACTTAGACAAGTCCTCTGTTCTATGACTGCAAGCTCCCATGTATTTGCAAGAAAGGGGTCCAATAAGGAAGGCACAGCAACCCAACACGTCCTTAAAAATCCATGTTGTAAGGAATCTGACTTCCCTCCATTTTGTGCCACAGAGAACTTCTTCTGCTGGTTGAACAGAAAACCATGTCACACAGTTCTACATGTCCCTTTGAGCACAGAGGGGACCTCTATTAAAATTCTACACATTCTTGCTTCAACCAGTTCACATGTCATCTTCTTCCTAAATCTGCCCTCTTCACTAGCTGCAAATTACCTCTTACTCTTTTAAAGATTCTAAACCTTTTGGATTTTTTTTAGGATTTAGTTATTTGAAAGACAGAATGACAGAGAGAGAGGGGGGCAGTAAGAGAGAGAGAGAGAAAGAGAGAGAGAGAGAGAGGATATCTTCCATCAACTTGTTCACTCCCCAAATGCCTACAACAGCTGGGGCTGGGTCATGCTGAAGCCAGGAACCCAGAATTCCATCCAGGTCTCCCATGTGGGTGGCAGGGAATCAAATATTTGGGCCACTATCTATTACCTTTCCAGATGCATTAGCAGGGAGCTGGATCAGAGGCGGAGGATCCAGGATTCATTGGTACTCTGATACGGGATGCAGGCATCCCAAGTGGTGGCTTAACTACTCTACCACTACTCCTGCCCCTAAGTCCTTTGTTTCTACCACCATTATATATGATCTGATGTGTTGTCATGTATGTACAAGGTTTTTATTCTACTGCATTACAAATTCTTTGACAGCAACATCCAAGTTATTGATTTTTTAAACATTTATTTCTTTAAGAGACAGAGAGAGAAGGTGACAAATACAATGCTCCCATCTGCTGGTTCACTCATCAAATGCCTGCAAAGGCTGGGGCAAGGCTAGGGCCAAAGCTGGGGGCTGGAACTCAAATTAGGTCTCCCATGTGGGTGGAAGGGACCCAAATTACTTGAGCCATCACTGCTGCCACTGCTGCCTCCCAAAGTGTGCACTATAGGAAGCTGGGATCAGGAGTCAGATCTGGAAATCAAACTCAGGTATTCCAATGCAGAAGTCTGGCCTCTTAACCACTAAGCTAAAGTCTCGCTCCCAAGTCATTGATTTTTATATGAGCCACAGTATCAACAGAGTCTTACAGTTCAACAGATGTATATAGAACTAAAACTCTAGAACATACCTAGGCTTAATAGCTTCCTTGGTCTTCACATCTTCATAATGTACTCAGTAGGCCTAATGACCACCTTAGAGACTTAAGGAATAGAGCAGCAAACTTTAGCCCAATATATTTAATTTTTTTTTTACTTCCACAGCTTTTAGTCTCATGTTTGTGATATAAAGGTGAGATATCACCCACCTGTGGAGTTAGCTTAATAAAATTCTCCAGAGCAGTGTTATCTAACAGAAATTTAAAAATTCAAGCAATATATGTAATTGTACATTTTCAAGATACCACACTAAGAGATGTGAAAAATAAGTTAAATTAATGCTATATTTTACTCAATCCAATATATTCAAAATATTATAATTTCAACATGTAATCAATATAAATGATATTTTATAGTTTTATCATACTAAGTCTTTGAAATCCTGTGTGTACATTACATACCTAGTATATCTCAGTTCATACCAGGTGCTAATCTGCTGTGAAAGCTAGTTACTTAATTTTTCTTTGCCTCAGTTTTCTCAATTTTAATAATAGTATTTACCTTATTCTCACAGAACGGTATTGAGGCTTAATAATATAATGTGTAAGGGGCTTAGAACAGTACCTGGCAAATTGTAAGGTCTTAATAAATATTAACTACCATTATCCTCATCATTATCTCCCATTTATGAAAAAACTAAGCTAAAAAAAACCAAGTGTACTTCCCAAGTTCATAAAGCAAATCAATGTTCATTCTACTCTCTGTCTTTAAAACAGTTGGCTATTAAACCAGGCAGGGCAGCTGGGAGCAATGGAAATTCATATTTTTTATCCATTTAAAATTCCAAAGTGCTAGCCAAATGGATTTGGGAGTGAGTCCAAAAAACAACATTCTTCAAAATGGTAGCTTAGAGAAATGCCATCCAGCTGTATCATACTAACAGTCCTTTCAGCTTAGTACTTCTTCCAATCTCTGCCCCTATTTGCCATAATATTTTGGCTATGCAAATATGTAAAAAATTTATAACTTCTTATGCTTTATTCTGCATTATTTTGGATTACTGTTGGTGCTTTTTTTTCTGATGACAGGTAAAATCAAATATTCTTCCATAAATCTGCAAAATACTCAGCACCCAAGATCATCCAGTCTTTTGTCAAACACTCATATTTGGTTGTGCTACACAGGAGACTGACTTAAATCAGAAAAGATAAGATACAGAAGTGATAGCCAAATTGAAGGGACAATGGTCTTATAATCAAGGAATCAGATTTCTGGCCTTGGGTCTATGAATAAATCATTACATGACCTTAGGCAGTCTACTGAAACTCCTGAGCTATAGCTTAGGTTAAGATAAGATCACATATCTTATTTATGACTAGGTATTAAAATATAAGAACTCAAAGAAAGCAGCAGCACTAGATCCAAATCGTGGCCAGTAGGGGCTAACAATGGAATGTGAAGAGATCCACAAATGTGGAATGAAAAACTTCCATAATATCTAGGTTCATGAAACTAATTCATGGCCTTGGCAAGGGTTTATTGTTCCTGACAGTCCTTCATATAAGGGGCCTTCAGAATTGAGATCAACTTTCCAGAAGGGTAGCTGCTCAAACCATCCAAGATCACATTTAAAACAAAGATCTCGGGCCGGCGCCACGGTTCAATAGGCTAATCCTCTGCCTTGCAGCACCGGCACACAGGTTCTAGTCCCGGTCGGGGCGCCGGATTCTGTCCCAGCTGCCCCTCTTCCAGGCCAGTTCTCTGCTGTGGCCAGGGAGTGCAGTGGAGGAATGCTCAAGTGCTTGGGCCCTGCACCCACATGGGAGACCAGGATAAGCACCTGGCTCCTGCCATCGGATCAGCGCAGTGCAGCAGCCGCGGCGGCCATTGGAGGGTGAACCAACGGCAAAAGGAAGACCTTTCTCTCTGTCTCTCCGTCTCTCTCTCTCTCTCACTGTCCACTCTGCCTGTCAAAAAAAAAAAAAAAAAAGATCTATCATCTGAACATCGATGAAAATGGACAGGTTGGGGAAGCCCCTGCCTGTGGCACCAGCACCCCATGTGGGCGCCAGTTCAAATCTTGGCTGCTCCACTTCAGATCCAGCTCTCTGCTAATGGCCTAGGAAAGCAGTGGAAGATGGCCCAATTGCTTGGGCCCCTGCCACCTAGGTGGGAGACCTGGATGAAGTTCCTGGCTCCTGGCTTCAGATTGGTCGAGCCCTGGCTGTTGTGGCCATTTGGGGGAGTGAACCAGCAGATAGAAGACCTCTCTCTGTCTCTCTCTCTCTCACTCTCTCTGTAACTCTGCCTCTCAAATAAATAAATAAATCTTTTAAAAATGGAACTGATGGGAAAAGGGAAGGAGAAGGTGAGCATAATCAAAATCATAGATGCCATTAGGGAATAGCAACCTGTGGACTAAAGTCTGCCACAAATGACCCTGAGCAGTGCATTCAGATACCTGCAAAGCAAGAATCTAGAAAACTGACACCTGTTACTTACTGCCTGGCATTTGTGTGTGGCAATTAATAACTTTCTACAGTTTTCATAACCAAAAGTGATCTAGGTAACCTGTAAAGAAAGGATTAACATTTCAGATATTCTAAAAAAAAATAAAAAATAAAGATAAAAATCACAAATCTTAGTAGTCTTATTTTTCTCTCTTTTTAAGTGGTCTGGCAACAAATTCCCTTTGGGAAAAATGGGCACTTGCAAAGTTTAGGGATAATTTATTTAAACAATCAAATGACTAAGACACCTAGAAAAGTAAATAAAAGTTTCATCTATCTCATATTTATGCTGGTATCATTGAATTCCAAGCAACTAACAAGTGCAGCTTTCAACTAGGTAGCAAGGCTATGAAGTACAGGGAATTAGATAAGCACAAAGGACATCAATGACTATCTCCATGGATTTCCTGACCTACCCCAAATTCCTTAGATCAGGGTTCTCCAATTTCAGCACTACTGACACCTTGGGTCAGATAGTTCTTCCTTATAGAAGGGTGGTCTGGGCAGCTTTTGTGGCCCTTCTCAACTAGATGTCAATACAACGTCCCCACATTCTGATAACCAAAAATAGCTATAGCTCTGGCCAAATGTCCCCATAAGGGAAAAATTGCCCCCAGCTGAGGACCACTACTATGGATCCTCTGCCATGGCTACCCTAAAGTCTTTTGGAATTGAGCTTATTCAGAGGCCTGCAATTTTCAGTGTAATTACTTATGACACATACTCATTAATACAACACGCAATGATCAATTCTCATTGGTAATCTATATTCTCAAAAGGCATACCTTTTCTAGTTACTTTGTATTTAACACACATATAGTGAATATACTTTAGCAAAATGACCCCTCATATTACAGAGCCTATCCATGTGTCTTTTTCAGAACCAAAACAATGTTTTCACCAAAATGGCTGATTCTAGTAGCTAATATTTAACATTAAGATTTGTTTTAGATCCCATGATATATCTCTTGAATGTTAACACCTTGGCTTTAATTTACTGATCAGAGTTTTCAATGTACTGCCCTCTACCAGCCAATTCTCCCCCATTATGTGTCCACTCTTCCTGTTACCCACCAAACTGCTCACCTATTCTGGTTCCCAATGACTGGTTCTACACTCAATCATGCAGGGAGTACTAATGAGAGCTGATCAGACATAAAATAGAATCAATGAAACATATACAGAATAGCTGGTCTTTAATGCTACAGAGTCACAAAAAAGAAATAAACATAAGACATGAAAGAACCACAGGATAGTAAGAATAACAGAAAAAAAAAAAAACCACATGTCCATTGTCATTGAGCTAGCTCATTTGATATGGTGCTGGTGGAGCATGGAGTACGAGTATCTTGATCACAGCTCTAGATGAAAACTAGTGTATACAGCTATATTTATAGACTTGGGACCTAACACCTGGAAGAAATGATGCCAATCTGATCATAGTCAGGAGGAAGGTTGAAGGAGCATTTGCAAGTTTTACTCTAGATACTTCTATAACATTTTCTGAAGACGAACATACATATATTACTTCTATGATTTAAAAAATGTGGAAATGACAGAAGAGTATATGAAATCTCGGAGGCAGAGTGTCCAAAAAGAAAAAAAAATGCAAAGAAATTGGTGCCACTAAATATGGACAAGGGGCAGAAGGAAGCAAAAGTAATAGAAAAGCAGTAGGAGAATCAGGCAGAAAAGAGAAGTAGCCAAGGGAGGGGAAGTTTCAGAAAGGAACTAGACAGCCAACAGAAGCAAACATGGAAAAGGGGAGAGAAATAAGATGGCAGAACAGAATTTAAGTCTTAAAGAGGTCCTTAAAGATCTTAATCTTCTCCCTAAATCACACTGCTCAATATTTGAGGCAACTGAGGCCCAGAAATGCTAAGTGGCTGGTTTGAAAGGTACTAGGAGTGAAATAGCACAACAAAGGAAGACAAAAATGTGTTTATGGTCCCATGAGTGGGTCTAGTGGAGAGGAAAGGAAGACAATAGAATCAAATAGGGAAAAATGGATCGGCCATACATGGAACAGACAGGAAGAGATGGGGCTGATGGCGGAAGACATGGGGCTGATGGCAGAAGCAGACAAAAAACATGGTCATTTTCCCCTGAGGCTTAATAATTTGTTTCCTTTTATGGGGGGTGAGGGGGCAGGGGTTGTTGCATTAGGAGATCGGGGGAATCCCTCAGACACAGTACCTGGATTTCCCCACAATTCTACCCTTGGCACCCTTCCCCTCTCTCAAAATTTACCATACCCAAGGCTCCATTTACCATCTTATTCCAGCCCAGACCTGCTCCTAAACCCCAGGCCCAGGAGATATGTTCATTTCTACTTGGCTATCTGAGAGGCACCCAAACTGAAATCACCTTGTTCACAACTCCATTCTTACTCCAGAACTCACTGTCTCCATGGAAGGTGCCATACAATGAATGATTTTAGGCAAATTATTGGATATCACCTCTCATTATCCTCTTTGTAAGCAAACCTGAAAAAAAATTTCACTGGATGATAGTAAAGTTAAGAGTCATAGATGGTAGAACAGGCTTACCTAGTGAGTCTTCAACTGATGGACTGCTGCTAAGTTGGGAAGTCTTCAATCAGCCCGATTCACATCTATGCCACATGTAGCAGATAGACCATAAGGCAACCCCTAATAATGCCCACCTCCTAGTGTTCATATCCTTGTCAAATACCCTTTTACTGAGTGTAGGTGGGAACTATGACTGGATTCCAGCCAGTAGAACATGAATGACAAGCATAATGGGCTATCCATTCAGTGACTAAGGGTATGTGTGTCGATATCATCCATATATATGTGATTCCTCCCTACTATTATGAGAGAGACACTTTATTCCTTGCTGCCTTGAAGGAACAAACTGCTATGATATGAACTGCCTTCAGAGAGAGCCAAATGGGAGAGAACTTCACACAGCCCCTAAGATCTGAGGGCCTCAGTCCTATAAGCACAAAATTGAATTCTACCAACAACCATATGAACTTGGACGAGAACCCTGAGATGAGACCACAGGCCCAGTCAATACTTGCCTGCAGCCTGTGAGACCCTGAGCAGAAGACCCAGCTGAGCCAGGAGACTCCTGAACCACAGAAACTGAAATAATAAATGCATGTTATTTTAAACAAGTAGGCTTATGGTAATTTATTATGTAGTTACAGAAAATTAATATACCAAGCAATATTTTATTAATTGCATGGATATGATATTTATGAAATACATATGATAATAATGCTAAAACCAACAAAATAAATAAGAAATAAAAAACTACATTAATGTTTAAGTAAAGATATAGAAGTGTTCTTGAAAAAACTGGAAGAGTGCTCACCTCAGCAGCACACATATTAAAATTGGAAAGACACAGAGAAGATTAGCATGGCCTTTTCATAAGGGTGAAATGCACATTTGTGAAACACTTCATATTTTTTAATTAATTGAGAGAGAGAGACAGAACTTGAGACACTTGGAAAAAGAAGTGGCCTTGGGTTCATTAAGAGCCCACAGTATGACACAGCTATAAAAAACCCACTACTACTTGAGACCATATTAACAGAGTATAACACAGAAAAATCTCATTGCAAATTAGACTGGTCAAAGCAAATCAACAAGTTAATCAGTATCCCTATCTAAAGTGCTAGGAGAAATAAAGGGAAATAAGTGATGTTCCTGTTTCTCAAATATCTTCCACTCTATCTGGGGAGCTGAGATAAACATACAAAAAATTTAAACCATAATAAACAGTTTAAATAACAGTTTAAGACAACCATAGACAAGCTGTTATAAAGCCAACTTTATAATTCACCTGGCAACTAGTTAAAGGCTAGGATAACAGAAAGCAGGAATCCAGAAGAGGGAGATAATACATCATTGCTAATTTTACAATTTTTTACAATATGATATGAAAGTGAATGCTTTCAACACTAGGATTCAATTTCATGTTACTGAGCATGAACACTCAAATTTCAAAACTGTGGAGGTTAAAAACTTTTCGGAAAATCTGTGCTAGTTTATGGCCTTTTGTAGTGACAGGTAACATCGCATTTTACAAATGAGTAAAATTGGGCCAAGAAGTGTTAAATAATTTGTTCATGGTTACAAGTCAGTAAGTGAACTTACCGGCAAGCAGACTTTCTCTTAATCTAGTAGGCTAAGAAAATATTATGTTCACTTTCTAGATCGCAATGACTTCCTTGGTTATCATATTCTCACTAAAATAATTTGAAATCTTGCACATCTTTCCACTTCTCCCTCCAAAGTTGACCACTAGTCAAACTCTGTCATTTCTTCCTTTGTGATATCTCTCACACACATCCCTTCCTTTAAATCCCCAAAGTCAACATGTCACATGTATGTCCTTATAATGTTCCATCTGAACGTTTTTCAGCTATCTCTCAACTCATCTCCCCCATTCCATTCTTTCCTTCCATCTGTCCTGCGTAGCTCTAACTGTGACAGCTTTCTGCACAAAGCCCTTGGATTGCACCCCATCGTGTATAGAATAAAGTTCAGATCTCTTAGTTTTACAGCCAGGGAAGGATTCAAGTTCCAACATCACTATGTCCTAGTGCTTTAAAGTGTGGTGGGGTGTCTTATTTTTCTCATGTATTAAATGGAAATAATACCAACTGCCTCATAAGTCCTGGTTTTCCTGTGTCAACCTCTGTTTATGCCAACTCCATTTAATCAGCACTCCACTGTCAAAAGTACCCTGGTTTTGACAATAAATCATTTGGTCAATAAAGGATTATTACAAAGATTTAACGAGACAATGCATATAAATCTAATAAGCTTCATGTGACATTTGCTTTTCTTGTTCCCGCAAATGAATCTGATACTTTGCTGGTTAAAGTCATATCTCTAACAGCTCCAACTATAGAATAATCCAGGCACACTACCTGGTCTATCTCCAATGCCACCTCTTCACTTTCATCTACCTCCTGTGGTATTCCACAATGTTCTTTGGACATGTCTCTAACACTAGCTTGGGTCATGGCTAGTTGTGCATACATTTGAACTACCTCGGAGACTAGCCTTTGGAAGCACAGTGTCTATTTTTGAGTCTTCTTAGTCTTACAACATGATACCTAGGAATGTCTTCCACACTGAAGATAATCACTTAATTACATAAGTTTGGAAAGAATATAGAATGCTGGCCACAGAATTATTTTACTTGTTCGCAGGCTATTTATTCAAGCTTTTTGCTTTCATACTCCTTTGAAATCATTTCACTTGCTCATTGGGATCACAACAAGAGTACACAACAATTCTAATAGAAATTTCCCTCTTTCACAACTGCTCACCACCCTGATTGTTTTGAGGTGGCGGTAGATGATCCGAGGAATACAGGAATAGCACAGGTTCTAGAACCAGGATCTAACAAAATAACTGTATGATCTTGGAATAGTCCTCAACTACTTTAGGCCTCAGCTCCTACCTCCTGTATGGTCATTGTGAAAAATAAATAAACAAAAGAATGTAAAGGAATGAAAGAAACACATTGTAAGTAGTCAATAAAAGATAGTTAATACTATTTGTTCTCTTCTCTTTTTCGACCTTAGTCAAATCAGAATACTGTGGAATGAGAAATCTCAGCCATATCCTCTCTTAAAGGGCAGTCACGTACAGGTTCTCAGCACACACAAAATCCAGCCCACTCACAGCTCAGGGTCTTTTCTGTTTTTCTAGGATGTCTGGTTTCTCCTCTCAATTCCTCCATCTTTCATGTCGTGTCTAAGCTGGGGCCATTTCTAAAGAGCTTCTGCAAGGATCTTTCCTCCAGGTTCTCTATGCATAATCCCAAATCACACTCCAAGGAGCTCCTAGTGTTCTTTGTTTCCCACAACCAGGAAAAGCTCTCAAAAGTTACACTAATGGTGCCAGTCTTTCTATTCCCATCTAAGCTTGGAATCATATCGCCTATCTCTGGTCTCACAATTGTTCCATCACTCCAATCTTTCCCACTTGCCTTGATCATACACATTTCTCTCTTAATATCCTAGAGTATAACCTATCTTGCCTCTTAATCTTTCTACCTTCTATCTCCTGGATATTATTTCAAATATTAGAGAACTGGGGTCGGTTGACATAAGGTAGTGAGTCTCATCTCTGAGTGCCCCACAATGGGTCGAAGAATTCTTCATTATAACAAATCAAGAAGACCTTCAGGAAATAGGTATTTGGTCTACCAGTTAAGATGCCTGTTAAAGATGCCAGTGTCCTACATCAGAATACTTCAGTTTGATACCCAGATCTAGCTCCTGACTCCAACTTCCTACTGTTGCAGATCCTGGGGGGCAGTGGTGATGGCTCAAGTGATTGGGTTCCTGCCAACCACATGGGAGATGAGCTCCCAGCTCCTAGCTTTGGCTGGACCCAGCTTTGCCATTGAAGGCATTTGGGGAGTAATCCAACAGATGAGAGAGTCAGTATCTCTCTCCCTCTCTGCCCCCCTTTCTCCCTCCCTCTCTCCCCCCCTCCCTCTCTCCATTCCTCCTTCTCTCCATTTCTCCATTTCTCCCTCCCTCCTTCCCTCTCTCCCTCTCTCCCTCTCTCCTTCTCAAATTAAAAAATGTAAAGGACATTCAGCCATTCCTCTGACTTCTTGCATTATAGGCAAAAGCTCTATTTGGGGGGAGCGGGGTAAAATGCACTTGAAGAATTTGAAGACTTAATTTAACCAAAACTATGTAATATAAATAGTAGGAAACTTAAATCTTCTATACTTCAAACATAAGACTGTACCTACATTTTTCCTCAGGCCCTCAAGCAAAAAGCTCAAGAAATGGTAGCCCAACAGTAGAACAAATATGATTGATACCAATTAATTGAATATGCCAAAATAACTAGCAGAGGGGATTTTGAATGCTGCCAACACAAAGAAATGCTAAGTGGTTGAGGTGACAGATATGTCAATTACCCTATTCTGATCATTATACAGTATAAATATGTATGAAAATGTCACACCACACCCCATAAATATGTACAGCTATTATGTGTCCACTTTTTTAATTTAAAAAGGAATTGTACCCTAGCATTGACTTACAACAGTTAAACAAGTTGAACTGAACAAGAACAACAGCTATTATTTCAGACACTGAGACACTTAATTTTTAAATTGTGATGCGGAATACAATTACTATAGTATTTAGTCTTTAGGTATTAAAACTAATGACATAGGCCGGCGCCGTGGCTCAACAGGCTAATCCTCCGCCTTGCGGCGCCGGCACACCGGGTTCTAGTCCCGGTCGGGGCACCGGATTCTGTCCCGGTTGCCCCTCTTCCAGGCCAGCCCTCTGCTGTGGCCCAGGAGTGCAGTGGAGGATGGCCCAGGTGCTTGGGCCCTGCACCCCATGGGAGACCAGGAAAAGCACCTAGCACCTGGCTCCTGCCATCGGATCAGTGCGGTGCGCCGGCCGCAGCGTGCCGTCCGCGGCAGCCATTGGAGGGTGAACCAACGGCAAAGGAAGACCTTTCTCTCTGTCTCTCTCTCTCACTGTCCACTCTGCCTGTCAAAAAAAAAAAAAACTAATGACATAATAATAATTGTTTCATCAAAACACTATTAAAATCACAATGCTTACCTAATTTAATCTTATTTATTTTCTTAGCATTGAATTTTAACAAAGTAACATTCTCCCCTAAGCCCTCCAGTCATGATGATTCCCTGGTAGCTTTTAGAGGCCTTTGGTTTTCTCAGACTCAGCCTCTCGTGCTTTAGTCCTGATTCTCACCTCTACCACTATTAAGACAGCACTTTAGCCAGCATTGTGGTGTAGCAGGTAAAGCCACCAGCTGCAACTCTAACATCCCATATGAGTGCCAGTTCATGTCCAGGTTGCTTCACTTCCAATAAAGCTCCCTGCTAATGCCTTGGGAAAGCAGCAGAGGATGGCCTAAGTATTTGGGCCCCAGCCACCTATAGGGGACACCCAGATGAAGCTCCTGGCTCCTGGCTTTGGCCTGGCCAGGCCCTGGCCATCTGGAGAATGAACCAGAAGATAGAAGATCCCTTTCTCTCCCTCCCCTCCCCCAACTCTGACTTTCAAATAAAATACATAAATCTTAAAAAAAAAAAAGAGGACACTTCAAAAAACTCATGGGTGGCAAGGATCTAGTCTAGCAGTTAGAATGCCTGCATCAGAGAGCCTGGATTCAATGATCGCCTTTGGCTCCTGACTCTAGCTCCCTGCTAATGCAAATCCTGGGAGGCAGTGGTAAGGGCTCAAGTAATTGTGTTCCTGCCATTCATGTGAGAGACCCAGATTGAATTCTCAGGTCTGGCTTTCGTCTCCCACCCACTGAAGACATTTTGGAAGTGAACCAGCAGATCAGAGCATTCTATGTCTGTATGTCTGTCTCTCTGCCTCTCAAATAAATAACTTATTTAAAGTTCATGGAAAATGGAATCAAAAGATAAGTTTGGGAATGAGCATTCAGCCTATCAGTTAAGAAGTCTGCATGACAAATTAGAATGCTTGGGTTCAATTCCTAGCTCCAGCTCTTGACTCTGGCTTCTTGCCAAGGCAGCTCCTGGAAGGCACACCTTGGGAGGTAGTGGTGGTGGTTCACATAATTGGGTTTCTGCAATCCACTTGGGAGACCTGGCTGGTGTTCTGGTTTCTGGCTCTGGCTCCAAGAGTGAACCAGCAGATGGGAGCCCTCTCTATCTCCATCTCTATCTCAAATAAATTAAATGAATAATAAAAAAAGCTTCATAGAAAATGCATACTATGAAAAATATAAAAAATCATCCTTGCACCAACATAAATCTATGTTTTAATTGTTTCCCATGAACTTTTTGAACTGCTTTCATTAACATTTTGTTTATTGGTATCAATAAATGGTATCAAAGAAAGAATCTAGGAGTATGGCTTTTATTTAAATTTTGTTACTTCAAGGTATTATAAGTATTGTAAATAAGTCAACACATTAGAGATGTATCAAGTGAAAATTTAAAACCCTAGCCTTGCCATTTCTAATCTCCAAGGTAACTGAGCACTGTTTCTTAAGCATCATTCCAGAAATTTTCTGAGCATATGTAAGTATACACAGGTACAAGTCCTTATATCTATTCCATAAAACCTCCTTTCTTTCTGTTAAACAAATGGGGTCCTATAATATATACCATTCTGTACCTCTTTTTCCACTTAAAAATGTATCTTGGGCATCCTTCCCTGTCGCTACATATAGATCAACTTTATTGCTTCTAATGAAATGGGCAGCATTCCACAGTGCATATATGCCATAATTCATACAACCAGTCTCTCATGCTAGACATTAAGATCATCAATAATGAAAAGATAGTATCAATGAGGCAACCACCATACCTGTAACAAGTGATCACTGGGCACTTCCTCTTCAGAACAGATTCACTAGGACAAATGCTATTAACAGTTTATACTTTGATAAGCACTTCCAAGCTGTCCCTGCAACGGACTGTACCAATTTATACTCCCACCAAACAGTGTAGAGAGGTGGGCTTTAAAGTCAGTCATGAAGTCTGAAGTTTCTGCAGCTCAAACAGGGAACCAGACACTTAACACAAAAATAGCAAACCACTGATCATTTTGTTATATGCTTTGACAGCTGAGAAAACCAAGTACCACAATTGTGGCAGCCACACACTGCTATAATGAGCCTTGCCCTCATCCAAATGCAAATTCAAAGGGTTCCGTCCCTCAGTATTAATCCAGCTCTTAAATCATGAATTCCTTAGACTCAAATATTTAGTGAATAAATTCAGGATGAAAGAGCAACACTACCCATAATCATCTCTCACACCAGAAGTGCTACATAATGGTGTGATACAACGTAGTTTCCACTCACCCATAATTAGTTAAAAGCACTGGCAATGGATACACACTTTGAAGGAGTAAGAAGTGGGTATACCAGCACATTCATGTCATAGGATGATCTAATGGAGAGATTGAGCTCGTTTAATGGAGAATTAGCCGGGGTGGGGGTGGGTTTCCTAGTGACAGTGAACATCTATAAGCATCACTGCATAGCATCTAATGAATCACTTCTAGAATAATATTTGTCTAACATTTTATATTTTTAAGATCTATTTATTTGTTTGAAAGGCAGAGTTACAGACAGAGAGGGAGAGACAAAGATCTTCCATTTGCAAGTTCCCCAAATCTATGCAACTCTGTGGACAGGCTAAAGCCAGAGCTACTTCCAGTCTCCCACATGGGTGCAGGGGCCCAAGGATTTGGGATGTTCTCTACTGCTTTTCCCAGGTGCACTAGCAGGGAGCTAGATCAGAAGTGCAGCAGCTAGGACTTGAACCAGTATCCATATGGGATGCCAGCACTGCAGATGGTAGCTTAACCCACTGTGCCACAGTACCAGCCCCAATGTTTTATATTCTGCAGAGTCCCTTAGCATAGCTCATCTCATTTCCTCTGGTAGTAAGGAAAGGCAGTTACTACTTACTAAACAAAGATCCAACGAGCACATATTACTCAATGGGCACTGTCTGCCAGGTCCCTGGTATGTGAAGACGAATGAGACACTCCCTGCTCATTTGCTGGCCACCCTGCCCTGCCCAACCTATCTGCAAGGCTTTCACATTACCAAGTTAGGACACTTGGTGACATGGCCTACAAGGCCCTGTGTGACCTGCCCCTAGCCCATTCTTCCTGTTTCATCCTGTGCCCATTTATACTTCATTCACTATGGTCCAGTCACAAGGGACCACGCTAGGAAAGAACCCAGGTTCTTTCTAGCTCAGGGTTTCCACTTCATTTCCTCCACCTGAGATACCCTTTCCCCAACTCTTTGCCTGGTTAACACCTAGCCATTTTTCAGGTCTCAGATAAACGTGTCACTTCCACCCAGATCCCTCTTATCCCTATATGTTATGCCTCATCTATTATTCTTTTTCACAGGACTTCACTATCCAAGCACTCCCAACACTTTATGCTTGTGCTCCAATACCCTCAACAAGGCTGCAGAGCTTAGGAGTTCAGGGATCACAACTTTGTGATTGCTGCTCTAACCCCAGCACCCACCCAACACAGTGCCTGGTGTACAGTAGCTGTGAGAACAACAGCACTGTACAAATTTAGCCAATGCCCTTCAGGGCTATAAAACAGAGGAGGAAACAGAAAGGATTTTACCAGAGGGAAGGGGTGATTTTAGGAAAAGCTGATGGCTGAAAAGTAAATACAAGGGGCCAGCATTGTGGCATAGTGGATTAAGCCTCCACTTGCAATGCCAGAATCCCATATGGACACTGGTTCAAGTCCTGGCTGCTCCACTTCAGATCCAGCTCCCTGCTAATGTTCCTAGGAAAGCAGTGGAGTATAGCCCAATTATTTGGGCCCCTACACCCACATGGAAGACCTGAAAGAAGTTATCAGCTCCAGGCTTTGGCCTGGCCCAGACCTGGCCATCATGGTCATCTGGGGAGTGAACCAACAGATGGAAGATTTTATCTCTCTCTCCCTCCTTCCCCCCTTCCCTCTCCCTCTCTGTAACTCTACTTTCAAATAAATAAATCTTTTTTTAAAAGGCAAGTACAAAAGTATTTCTAAAAGTGTGTGGGGAAATGGAATTAAAATGCAAGCTTATTTTGATACAAGGGTCTCCAAAGAATTCACAGAAAATGCATATTATGAAAAAAGTATGCATGTATTTCAACATTTTTGCACCAAAATAAAATTATCTCTTAATTCCATTTTCCACAAATGTTTTGAAGGTCCCTCATAGGTGTTTTCCAGGGATGTCACCTACTAAAATGATCTGGGCCACCAAGGGCAAGCTGGCAGGTAGTAGACAGCAGGGAATGTATGGTGCCTTTCAGAACTAGGGCTTTCATATCTACATACATGTCAATACACTTAGTTAATACAATGAAATGTAAGATGAGGAAGCTCTGTGTTATCATTTGTCATCAGGGCCCAGAACCCAAGGAAAACACATCTTTGGCAGAGTTGAGAATTTCAATGGCAGAGACTCCCCTGCTCACCTGCCACTCACCAGTCTCAAACTAAATCAAAAAGATCATGATTTCAATCTGGGAATATTCAGTGCTGAGTTACAGGCAGTCATTGGTTATGCCATATAAAAAGGAGAGTGATGGAAGAACCAGAAGAGTTGGTATAGATGGCACCAAGAGATTCTCTACTTCTCAACACTCCTTTGGCCAGAAGATGTTCATGATGCAATGTGGTATGCTTATCTTGGGGAGTGGCAGTAGGCAGAAGAAAAGAAAAAGTCAGTGCTCAGAGTATCTCACATGCCTGGAATATTAATTAGCTTTTTGTTACTTTAAGTAAGATTCCCAAGAGGAGATTCTTAGGAGGGAAAAGGTTTATCTTGGCTTGTAGTTTGGAGGTTCATGATTCAGGTTCAGGTAGCCCCATTAGTCTGGCATCTGGTGGAGTCTGGCCATGGTAGAGTGGGTATGGAGAAACAATCATGTGGTAAACCAGGAAGCAGAGAGAAGTGATACTGAACTTGGCCTAAATAACCAACCTTCCCATCAGAACTCACTTCTGAGGGCAGGCCCACAATAACCTAAACACCTCCCACTAAGCCCACCTCTCAGGTCATCTTCATTAGATCAAGTCTCTAAACCTAATCCATCAACTCTCAACATTAAGATCAGAGTTTAAACATATGCAGAAGTCTGAGGAGCCAAGTCATACTCCATCCATAACATCTGATAATATCTATTTCATCTCTACTGGATAGCCTCTGTCCTGGATTTATTTCACATTGCTCTAAGTTGTAATTTCTGTGTTTCTGTATGCTCCCCATGTAAGTAGTTGGGCAAGAAGAAATCCTAAATAAATACAAGAAAATATCACCTAATTCCAGAATGGTATAGGATTGAAAAGCATCAAAACATGACATTACTAAGGGAGTTAGCTCACACTATTAAGTCCTCAGCAGCTCCTTTGGTCTGACAACAGATTAGACCAAGGGTGTTAACAGAAGGTAGGAAGAATTAGAAAAAGAATCTGACATTTGTTGCCACCAACAGTGAAATGTTTTAGTCCCGCCTCCCTCCACCACTGCCACACAGAAGTTTTACATGAAACAGGAAGCCCTGAATCATAATTCTGGTTAAGACATAAGAACCTAGGATTCATTTCAAAAATGCTAACAAAATGACAAGAAGTAAAAATAATAATAATCCCAGAAGTCCCAATGAAAGAACAGTTCTTTGAGGAAAAAAAAAAAGGAGCTGAACTTTTCACAGTAGCAATAAAGCAGAGTAGGCAAAGACCAGTATTTAGCGGAAAATTATAAAATATCCAAGCCTTGGAGAGGCAATGCAATACAGTAGGGTTAAAGAGAGAGACAGAATGACAGAGAAAGAACAGGTTAGGCTACACTGATTGTCAGGAGCACTGGGCTCTAGTTCTGGCACTAGGTACCATGTGACAGCCAGGTGGCCCAGAAGAGGTCTCACCATACCTCAGTTTCTTCTTTGCAAGCTTACAGATCACTTTCTCTCCAGTTTAAAGTCAACTCTTTCATAGCATAGTTCATTTTTTGTTGTTTTATGCCCCAATAAAAATACAGTCAGAGCAGCAACAGTGAGCCAGGCATTTTCATAACTATCTTCTTCTCATTTAAAAGCCTGTGAGGTAAATATTTGCACATCTGTTTGCATATTATAATAGGAAGGGCCAGCATTTGCCAGTGCTTCATAAGTGCCAGGCTGTGTTCAAAGGGCTACATATATGTGTAGTAACTTGTCACCTCCTCCAGATTATTACTAACCTCATTTCACAGGTGAAGAGGGTGAGGTACAAAAGAGATTAAGTAAGTTGCCCACAGTCACATGGCCAGTAGTGACGGAGCCAAGACACAGACCCAGCTTGTCAGTCTCCAGAGACCACATTTACACTTGGCTCTGGATGACACAATTGACGCTTTGGGAGTTGGGTAAATTTCCTGCCAAATGGCAGAGCTGGGTTCAGATCCAGATGCATTCAATTCCAAACACTGTGCATCTCCCACAGTCGTGTGCTTGGGAAAGAACTGTTGCCTCTTAGAGACTTTCTAAACTACTGCTTTTATTTATCCCCTACTTAATGTTTTCCATCAGAATCCATCTCCCACCTATTCCCACACCCTCAAAGTAGTTGTGGAAAGGCAATAGATGAAGAAACACAATGAACTCATTTCTTTTCTTCTTAATTTTTTTAAAAAGTTCACTTATGCATTTATTTAACACAAAACTCATTTCTTGAGTACTTGCCATAGGGGAGGCATTGCCCGACTCGGAAAAGGTGAATGGCTCTGCTTCCTTATGTATTAACAGTGACTATACATATGTATGCGCTACAGTACAACATTTCAACATATTTATACAGTGTATACTGATCAAAAACAGGGCAATCAACATTTCTTCTTCTTTGATTCTTACTTTATCATTGCAGATTTACAGCTTCCTTCTTCTATTTGCTCATGCAAAGTATACTAGGTTATTGCAAACTTGTAGTCTTCCCCCTATGCTGTATAACAGTAACAACTTATTCCTTCTATGTAACTCTGTTTTGGTTTCTGTTATCCAAGCTCTTTCTATCCAACCCCAAACCCCATTCAACCTCTAGTGTCATCAGCATTCTGCGTTCAGATTGAGTTTTGTTACTTTCTTCAAGCTTCTACTCATGAGGGAGAACATGAGGTATCTTTCCATGTTTGGCTTATTTTACTTGACACAAGAGCCTTCCAGTTCCACGGCTCTGCTTCTTTACTCTCCCTACTTTCCTCTGAGAGTCACACAGGTACCAATGTTTGGGTCAGCAGTCGAACCCATATGGGTTTTTTTTTTAAACTGCTTGTGGTTCAATTATCTACTGAAGTGCTTACAAAAACATTGTGATAAGCTTTTTTTTAAAAAATCTACATTTCCTTGGGATGTGAAGCTAGCAGGCCAGTTTCACATTGCAACTCTATATTTTATTACCAATTTTCATCTGCCTTATTGTCACATGTACCCTGACCTAACTCATCTCATCTTATTATGTAACCTCTATGTTACAGTGTATAACCTCTATGATGCAGTGTATTTTCCCATTTTTTGCACAATCTCCTTGTCCCCACTTTCAATTCCAGGACACCTGTTTGGGGTCAATAGGAAAGACAGGCAAAAATTACAAGTTCTGGAGGAAATATGAATAGCAAAGAACCTTCTCAACCCAAACTTTCAGGGGCTGGGTTTCTTTTGTTGATTGGTTTTCATTTATTTTTTAAATATCAGTTTTTAATTTTTTTTTAAATTCACTTGAGAAAGAGAAAGAAACATTGCTCCCACCTACTGGTTCAGTCTCCAGGTCTACATTAGTAAGATGCTGGAGGGAGGAGCCAGAGATGGGCATCGCACCCAGGCGCTGTGATTTTTTTTTTAAATATTTATTTATTTATTTGAAAGGCAGGGTTACAGAGAGGCAGAGGCAGAGAGAGAGAGAGAGAGAGAGAGAGGCCTTCTGTCCTCTGGCTCACTCTCCAGATGGCCACAATGGCCAGACTTGGGCCATCTTCCACTGCTTTCCCAGGCCACAGCAGAGAGAGCTGGGTCAGAAGTGGAGCAGCTGGGACACAAACCAGTGCCCATATGGGATGCCAGCACTGCAGGCGGAGGCTTTACCTGCTATGCCACAGTGCTGGCCCCTGTGATATATTTTTTAAGATTTTATTTATTTTTATTTGAGAGGTAGAGTTACAGACAGTGAGAT
Organism: Sylvilagus floridanus; assembly: GCA_949820135.1. Lineage (NCBI taxonomy): Eukaryota > Metazoa > Chordata > Mammalia > Lagomorpha > Leporidae > Sylvilagus > Sylvilagus floridanus. The sequence goes on from OX463223.1 coordinate 97,992,875, forward strand.
GGAGAGACAGAGAGAAAGGTCTTCCATCCACTGGTTCACTCCCCAAATGGCTGCAACAGCCGGAGCTGCACCAATCCGAAGCCAAGAGCTTTTTCCGGGTCTCCCATGCAGCTACAGGGGCCCAAGCACTTGGGCCATCTTCTACTGCTTTCCCAGGCCACAGCAGAGAGCTGGATTGCAAGTGGAGCATTCAGACTAGAACCGGCGCCCATATGGGATGGCAGCACCGCAGGTGGAGAGGATTAACCTACTGCACCGTGGCGCTTGCCCCCGCTGTGATATTTTTTAATTCAGTGGTAAAAAGGGACATAGAGCAGCTGAAGTAGTTGGAGATACTCTTTGTATTGCACTATTGTGTAACTCATGTTCAAATGGCTTGTTTTCTGGTTATAAAACTAACATATATTCATTGTACTAAATGTGAAAATAAAAACTTTTTTTTATAACGCTTTTATTTAAAGAATATGAATTTCCAAAATACAGCTTATAGATTACAATGGCTTCCCCCCCATAACTTCCCCCCCACCCACAACCCTCCCCTTTCCCACTCCCTCTCCCCTTCCGTTCACATCAAGATTCATTTTCAATTCTCTTTATATACAGAAGATCAGTTTAGGATATATTAAGTAAAGATTTCAACAGTTTGCCCTCACATAGCAACACAAAGTGAAAAATACTGTTGGAGTACTAGTTATAGTATTAATTCACAATGTATAGCACATTAAGGACAGAGATCCTACGTGATATATTTTTTTAAAAAATTGATTAATTTTCTAGGCAATTTCCAATTTAACACCAAGATTTTTTTTTCATTTTTAATTATCTATATACAGAAGATAGATTCAGTATATACTAAGTAAAGATTTCATCAGTTTGCACCCACACAGAAACACAAAGTGTAAAATACTGTTTCAGTACTAGTTATAGCATTACTTCACATTGGACAACACATTAAGGACAGATCCCACATGAGACGTAAGTACACAGTGACTCCTGAAGTTGATTTAACAATTTGACACTCTTGTTTATGGCATCAGTAATCTCCCTAGGCTCTAGTCATGAGTTGCCAAGGCTATGGAAGCCTTTAGGGTTCGCTGACTTCAATCTTATTCCGACAGGGTCATAGTCAAACTGGAGGTTCCCTCCTCCCTTCAGAGAAAGGTACCTCCTTCTTTGATGGCCCCATTCGTTCCACTGGGATCTCACTCACAGAGATCTTTCATTTAGGTCTTCTTTTTTTTTCCAGAGTGTCTTGGCTTTCCATGCCTAGAATATTCTCATGGGCTCTTGAGCCAGATCTGAATGCTTTAAGGGCTGATTCTGAGGCCAGAGTGCTATTTAAAAAGAGGAAAAAAGCGGTCTGGCGCTGTGGCGTAACAGGTAGAGCCATTGCCTACAGTGCTGGCATCCCATATGGATGCCAGTTTGTGTCCCAGCTGCGCCACTTCTAATCCAGCTCTCTGCTATGGCCTGGGAAAGCAGTAGAAGATAGCCCAAGTCCTTGGGTCCCTGAACCCCCATGGGAAGACCCAGAAGAAACTCCTGGCTCCTGGCTTCAGATCAGCGCAGCTCTGGCCGTTGCAGCCAACTGGGGAGTGAACCAGTGGATGGAAGACCTCTCTCTCCCTTCCTCTCTGCCTCGCCTTCTCTCTGTGTGCAACTCTGACTTTCAAGTAAATAAATAAATCTTAAAAATAAAATAATAAAAATAAAAAGAGGAAAAAAGCAAGCATATCTTACCATCTGAAAATTGTCATTTCAAAAACTTTTGAGGGCCAGCATTGTGCTCTAACATCTAAAGCTGCTACCTGCAATGCTGGCATCCCATATGGCCCAGGTTCATGTCCCTGCTGCTCCATTTCCCATCCAGCTCCCTGCTAATGGCCTGAGAAAAACAGCGAAAGATGGCCAAAGTACCTGGGCCCCCGTCACCCACAAGGAAGACCTGGATGAAGCTCTTAGCTTTGGCCGGGCCCAGTCTGTTGCAGCCATCTGGGGAGCGAACCAGCATCTGGGGAGTGAAGCATTGTGTGTGTGTGTGTGTGTGTGTGTGTGTGTGTGCCTGTCTCTGTTTGTCTGTCTGTCTCTCTCTGTAACCCTGACTTTCAAATAAATAAATAATTTTTTTTGACAGGCAGAGTTAGACAGTGAGAGAGAGAGAGAGACAGAGAGAAAGGTCTTCCTTTTTCCATTGGTTCACCCCCACCCCCCAAGTGGCCACTACAGCCAGCGTGCTAAGCTGATCCGAAGCCAGGAGCCAGGTGCTTCCTCCTGGTCTCCCATGTGGGTGCAGGGCCTAAGCACTTGAGCCACTGCTTCCCCGGGCCACAGCAGAGAGCTGGACTGGAAAAGGAGCAACCGGGACAGAATCCAGTGCCCCAACCGGGACTAGAACCCGGGGTTCCGGCACCGCAGGCAGAGGATTAGCCTAGTGAGCCGCGGTGCCGGCCAGTAAACCTTTTTTTGGAGGTTTTTTCTGTGCTGTGGTGCAGTGAGTAAAGCAACCACCTGAAGCATCAGCATCACATATGGGCATGGGTTTGAGTCCTGGCTGTTCCACTTCTGATTCAGCTATGCCTGGGAAAACAGCGGAAGACAGACAGCCCAAGTGCTTGAGCCCCTGTACCTGCAAGGGAGACCCGGAAGAAGCTCCTGGCTCTTGGCTTCAGATCGACCAAACTCTGGCTGTTCCAGAGGTGTGAACTAGCAGATGGAAGTCTGTCTGTCTGTCTGTCTCTCTCTCTCTCTTCCTCTCTCTCTTTGTAAACTGCCTTTCAAATAAACAAATAAATCTTTTTACAAGTTAAAAATTTTAAAATTGGATCATTTTCTTCTATTCTGGATGTATCTTCACATTCATAAGTATATATGTGACATGTAAACACAGAGATACATAAGCTTACACTTGAAATAAAAAGACAGAGCTAGGGTAAACCCATACTTTTGCTTGATAACATAAAAATTTTCTATAGTACTAGTTTGGATCTTTAATGGACAGATATTATAATTTGCAGACCTGCCATAATTTACTTGTATTCCTAGAAGTATACCCCTAGTATGAAAACTATATCATCAGTTTATAACAAATACCTTAGTATAGAAAGCTATATACATAGATTTGATATTACATTCATAAATTAACAAGTAATCCAGGTTATTTACAGCAAAATGGAAAAATGCAAATAAGTGAAAAGAAAGCCGAGTATAATACTCTTTTCAAAAAAAAACTTTTGTGTGTATGTCATAAGACTTTTCTTTATATTATACATACATAAACACAAACATGCATGTTAAAATAGGAACATATTATGAATCATTTTTAAATACCAAAATAACATCAGTTACCATGTATTGAATACTTACCACATTCTAGGCAGTGTGCTTTTCTCATTTAATCCCCTCAACCACTACTCAGTGGTTCCCAAACTTGCCTACACATTATAATCAGCAGGGGAGCTTCACAAATTCTGATATCAGCATCCCATCACCAGAGACTCAATTGTACTGGGTAAGTCCTAAGCTTGGGGAGTTTTAAAAGATCCCTAGGTGATCTTAATGGACACACAAATTGGGGACTAATAGGTTTGCTACTATTTTATCCCTATTTTACCAGTATGGAAATTTGGAAACATTAAGGCAAGCAACCAGTATGTATGTATGTGTATATATATATATATATATGATACCAGTATATATATATATGATACCCAGTATCATACAGCTGATAAATTAAGATGGAGCAAGAGAGGGATGGGAGTCAGACATTTGGCACAGTGGTTAAGACACTGCATCCCATATCAGAGTGCCTGGGTTTGACTCCCAGCTCCACTTCTGTTTCCAGTCTCCTGCTAATGCACACCCTGGGAGGCAGCTGGTGGTAGCTCAAGTACTTGGGTCCCTGCCACCCATGTGGGAGACTGGATTGAGTTCCCAGCTCCCAGCTTCAGCCTGGCCCCGCCCCGGCTGTTGTGAGTGAACCAGTAAGTAAAAGATCTCTCTCTCTCTCTCTCTGTCTCTGGCTCTTTCTTTCCCTCTGCCTCTATGCCTTTCAAATAAATAAAATAGGCGATTTAAAAAAAAAATGTAAAGATCTAGCTGGCATTTGAATTCAGGTCTAACCCAACAGCCCATCCTATTAACTCAATAATTTGGAATCTGCTTTTTCCTCAATTTAACATTATATCATGAAAAAAAATTTTAAAGCACTGTATTTACAGGGGGGTGGGGAAGGAGAGACAGAGAGAAACCTTCCATCCTCTGGCTCACTCCTCAAATAGTGACAACAACAAAGCTGGGCCAGGCTAATGCCAGGAGCCAGGAGCTTCATCTGGGCCTCTCACGTGGGTGCAGGAGCCCAAGCACTTGGCCATCTTCTACTGCTTTCCCATGTACATTAGCAGAGGGCTAGATAGGAAGTAGTGCAGCCAGGACTTGAACTAGCACTCACACGGAATGCTGGCATTACCCACTATGCCACAATGCCAGCCCAGCAATTCACTTTCTTGAGATCTATCATAAAGAAATATTTAAAGATATGTAGAAAGATGTAAGCAATAAGGATATTAGTTGTAGCTTTTTTTATAATGGGAAAAATTGGTTAATATTTGCATTAGGATGCATCTATCCAAAGGAATACTATAGTCATTCAATGTGATAATATGGAGTTCTATTTATTAACATAGAAATGAGTTCATGGGGTCAGTATTATGGTGTGGCAGGTAAAATCACCACCTACAGGGCTGGCATTCCATATGGGTACTAGTTTATATTCTAGCTCTCCACTTCCCATCCAGCTCTCTGCATCTGGGAAAGCAGCAAAAGATGGCCCAAGTCCTTGGGCCCCTGCACCCAAGTTGGAGGCCCACGTGGGAAGAAGATCCTGGCTCCTGGCTTCAGACCAGTCCCACTCCAGCTGTTATAGCCATTTGGATAGTGAACCAGTAGATGGAAGATCTCTCTCTCTCTCTGTCTCTTCCTCTCTGCCTATAACTCTAGCTCTCAAATAAGTGCATAAATCTTAAAAAGAAACAAATAAATAAATCTTTTTTAAGAAAGCAAATTGCTGGATCCAAAGGTAAACACATTTTTGAAGCTTTTGATGAATATTGCCGAATTGCATTCCCACCAGAGGTATCAGGGAACACCTGCTTCCTGGTGTCCTTGCCAACACTGATTTCTGTCATTCCCTTTTAATCTTTGCAATTTATATTGGAGAAAATGGCACACCATTCTAACTTCTCTTTCTTTACTACTGAGATAGCATGTTTTCTCATGTTTGCTGGCATCTGGATTTCTCCTATTACATATCTTCCTTTGTGCATTTCCCATTCATTGTACCTTTTTCTAGTAAAATACTTTTACTTTTCTTATTTTTCTGTAAGTCTTTATGTGTTAAGGATAATGAGTCTTGTGCCAAATGTCTCTAGTTTTTTCATTAACTTTATGATTTTGCCAAAAATGTTAATTTTCACATAATTGGCACTATTAATCTTGTTCTTTATTCTACCTTTGGTATTATGCATACAAATACTTTCCCTAACCCAAGATTATATAAATAGTCTCCTATATTTTTTGAGTCCCTTTATCATTTCCCTCTCTTTCTTTTAAAATTTTAGTTCTGTAATTCCGCAGAATTACACGTCAGAATTGCCTACAAAGCTTCTTTAAATGCTCTCATCTTTTCTTTTTATATATTTATTCATTTATTTTAAGACCAGAGACTCAGAAACAGAGCTCACATCCACTGGTTCACTCTGCATATGCCCCCAACAGGCAGGACTGGGCCAGTTCAAAGTTGGGAGCCTGGAATTCAATCTAGGTTTCCCATATAGGTGGCAGAGCCCGGGCTGGGCCAGGCCAAAGCCAGCAGTCAGGAGCCCCAGCTGGGTCTCCCACATGGGTGGCAGGGACCCAAGGACTTGAGTCATCTTCTGTTGCCTCCCCATGCACATTAGCAGGGAGTTGGATTGGAAGTAGAGCAACCAGGACACAAACCAGCACACATAAAGATGCCAGTATTGCAGGCGGCAGCTTAACCTGCTGCACCAAGATGCTGGCCCCAGAAGTATAATTTTTTAAAAACCACAGGTAATTCTAATGTTCTCCTTCTTTACTGAGAAACACTACTTTAATCTTTCTAAATTGATGTGGGCATCATTTTTGCAAATTACTTCAGTATTTTTGTTCAATAAATTATTTCATTAATTTGAAATGCTACTTTTATCCTAGTTAGTAAACTCCATGAAAGCACAGACCACACCTGTTGTCCCTAACCATTTCCATCTCTAGTGTACCTAGGGCTCAATGAATGGTAATTGAATAATAAATAATACACAACAACACAAATCTCCAACTTCAAACTGGCTTCTCTTCAATATTTTCTTGGCTGTTGGACCAATACAACTGATGTTATTAATGCTGACCCTGAGTTATCAAAAATATTAAATCATGCTCAGTACATTCTGTTTAAAGTGGCCAGAAAGTGAAGTCAAAATAGTCAGGTTGGCCGTATTTAAGAGGTATGAGGATTCTGATTAAATTCATGGCAGAACTCGACAGCAAAGAGCCAAGAAAATGAAAGAAACTGGAATTCCTCTAAGAGCTCCTCAATTCGCTCCAGAGGCTGACTCAGAAAGCTTCCTGGAGCTGAGGCCAGATCCATGAATTCCCTCTGCCAGGAGCCCATGGAAAGAACACTGGGACAAAGAATCAGGAGACCTAGGTTTCAGTTCTATCACCAGGTTCAACCACTACCTGCTTGATCTTGGGCATGTCACTCAGTCTCTAGGGATCGAGCTAGATGTTTTCTAAGGATCTCTTCAGGCCAAAACCTCTATTTGAAGACCCAAATATACTAAAAGAGAGCAGGGCTTCCAAGGACAATCTGAAACTACCTCCACAGAATAAGGTCCCAGTCCTACTCCAGGCAATGGGAAAATTAACTGTGATCGCCGTAGCAGTAAATACATATTGTTAAATTTGACTGTTAAATTTATTACCTGCTAACAATACTCTAAATATCTTACTACTACACAAAGGCACACCTTTATATGGCACTTACTTTGCTCCAAGTCCTTTGCATATATCATCAATGTTCACAACAACCCTATGAGTTCTAGGGTTTTTACAAAGGAGGAAAAATGGGTTAAGTCACTTGCCTTCAGGCCTCACAGCTACGAAGTGACAGAAGCAATGGAGTTAAATCAAGACCCCCCACATTTAACTATTATGCCATACTGCTTTCCAGACTATCATTGTACAATGCTTGGCCCCTCAGAGGTTGCCCCATATCAGGGATAAATAAGCTACAGCTATCCAAAGGGTTTCCTTATGTGGAATATTCCCTTCTTCACTAAATGCTAGAAAAAAAAATAAGGTTTCACGCCAATGTAATTTTAGGCAGATCAGATTTCAGAGCCTGAGCTTACAAAATATATTACTTATTAAGAAAATATGACATTTTATTAAGAATTGTTAAACATTAAAATGTTTTATTATAAAAGAAATCATTAACTATGCATGATATTTCCACTAACTATAGAGAAAAAAAAAAACACAAGTCCTTTATGCATTATTCGGAACAAAACTTGAGCTCCCCACCTGCACATACTCCAGTTCCATACTTCCAAAACTGTCTCTGAAACATCCAGCTGGCAGCCCAGAGATGTCTCAACCCAAACCAGTCAAACCAAGTTCTACACAAACTTCTACCATCCCCATGCCCTTGGGCCGCCTCTCATATTCCTCATCTCAGAGAATGGCACCACTGGCCCTTACCACCCAAACTGGCTACAAGTAGGGCTGGCTTCTTACCACATCCTACCACAGAACATTCTAGAATTCATCCTGTGCTTCTGCTCAGACCCTCGCCATCTCTTGTCTAAATCACCATTCCAGAAACCTTCCAACCAGTTCTTGCCTTTCACTGTCTCCACTCCAACCCCACCTCAGCACTGCTGCCAAAGTAATCTTTCTAGAACAAAATCTGATTATGTTACTTCCCAGTTTAGAATCTGTCCCCAGGATAAAGTGTAAAATCCTTCCTACTACATACAAGGTTCTTTTTATGATCTGGCCTCCGACTACCTTCCCTGCTTCATCTGAGGTCGTGCCCCTATACATCTTGCACTAGGCAAACAAAGTGACGTGCAAGTCCCCAAACACTGCTGCTCCGTTTGCCCAGAATGCAGTTCTCTCACTTGCCCATCTGGCAAAGTCCTGCTTATTTTGTTAGACCAGCTCAAAACTCGGAGTTCATCATGCTTTTTTCTCTGGGCTTCCACTACATTTTGTGCCTCTGCCTATTGTAACACTTATTCAACATGATACAATTGTTGGTGTAGGTATCTGTTTTTGCCAAATGATAAGGAACCTTCCAGGGTCTTGCTTCTTAATTCCTCTTGGTATTCTGTTTGTTGAGTGAGAAAGAATGTGTCGGGATTTAAGTAAAAATATCAAAACTGCTTTTGATAAATGCCCATTGTGTGCATGAAAGTGGGCATTTAGACCAAATCCCATTTCTGCGAGTATCTTTCAATTGACAATTCTTATACAAACAATCTGTTATGTTTTTGTGCAAGTATGTATTTAAACCATAAGCAACATAAGTGAACATGTTTAAAAGATATATTAGACTACCAACAAACCTACCTGTTGAATATTTATAGTCAAATTAATTTGTTCTATTCCATTTAAATGATCCTTAGAGTTAAACCTACACTTTCTTCTGGCAAAAATAAAAATCCTATATATTCTTGGAGATTCTGATACTCTGACATTCTGATACAAAGGACACAATCATCAATTCCACCAAAAAGAAAAAAAAATAATGTTTGTATGTGGTAGGAATTACAGGCTCATAAGAGATTCAATCCGTTAGCCAAGATACCATTAAGCTTTGCTTTGGGGTAGCTTTTATGGTTAAAATAGGCATTTTCCTTATATCATCAAATACAAACACTGTAACATTAACTATGATTTTTTTCAAACTACGTCCCAAGAAAGTTTTCATTGGGAACAGGAAGCAAGAGAGGCTTCCTTTATGCATCTATCTTGACCACCTTTGAGAATCCTTCAACAGAAATTTGCAGGAAACAAATGAAAAACACAAATAGGAAAAGCTATCATCCATGTCCTCACATACAACTCCCACAAGCACAAGTTTAAGTGAAGTGAGTTCTTTGAAATGCTCTGGCAGGACATTTTCCTACTTCTCCCCTTAACCTCCACTGGAAAAGAATCTGGATTTCTAGCTAACAGAAGCTTCTTTAAAACGAAGGTGTTTTGTCTTTACAAAGACAAAGGGTTAAATTAAAGAAACATCTGGCTGCTGGCCACTGGCTTGGGGGACAGGATGGGGGTGGAGGATAGAGTAGTGAGAAAAACCAGTTAGAGAAATAAGTGTTAATTTCTTACCCTGCCACATGGCCATCTTGATCCTATCTTCTCCCACACTGGGGCCACAGGCTCAGAGTTTGCCAGAGCCCCCCAGTTTTGAAGGGAGACTCGAATGAGGTGTGGATGGAAAGACAGCTGTGTGGCCACTTTCTCCAAGATGTTAAAGCCTCAAACCTGAAAATGTAAACAGAAAAATAAATACCTCCAAAGGAAAAATAAACATTTGAAATGTTTGAAAATGATCCCTCGGCCCCTCTCTGAATCTGTCTTCTGAAGATAAGGAGCAAACACGGTAGTGTGAGCTTTCCCCCTAAGCAGCATGGCATGGTGGCAGAAAGAATCAGAGGTCTAGAGTCAGTGAATATTGCCACTGAGGGCTGTGCTTGGGTAAATGGGGTGCAGCATCTCAAAGGACAAGAGGCTGGATTTGATGCAAGTTGTGCCTTTCCATCTCAAGTTCCACGCTTTGGAATTGAAGAACAGCATTACTATCCAATCTCCTCCCCACCCCACCCCCAAGATACCTAACTTTACATTAAGAATAAATCTCATATAGGCTAACAAAATAAAGAAAGGAAGCATAATAAAAAGATTGAGTGATAATGCCCTTTGGGATGGTGGTGCCTCTCCTCCATTTCATTATATTTTCCCCCACTTTGCAAATTTCCTATAGTGAGCATACATTGTTTTGATAGTGGGGGGGAATGAATCCAAGAACAAGAAAACTGTAGGAATAGAACACCAATTTCAGTGAAACCAAATTAATTCAACTTGGTAAAACTCCAAATCCAATCTTAGTGCAATAGCACTTGAAAGGTTATAAAAGGAAAAAAGTGAGAGGTATGACTACTGGAGTTAGTTTCGACCAGTGCTTTGATATATCCAAGACTGTGTCCATTTCAACAAGTTCTTTAATGAATTGGTCTTCCTTACTTAGCACACAAGCCAATCAGAGGTCCTCACCTTTCTATCTTGGTGAACATCAAAATAGACTGCAATTTCCATAGCTTCTGAGGTTGGTATTCACTTCAGAATCATGTTGGCCTTCTTTGATTACCGTCCTTTTTTATTTTCTTAAGGACGAAAGGGTTCATGTATACACCAGTCCCCACAACACTAACATTGAAAAGTCAGGGCTTTGCATAAGGAAAGGCTGGTGAAGTCCAATAAAATCAGGAGCTCACAAACTCCTAGGATGAAATCACCAGGAAAAAGTGCTCGGGCTAGTTATCTGGAACAGTCTGTTTTGATTTGTTTTTTTCCCCCCTTCTCCTATTTCGCGTGAAGTTAAAAAGTACCGATTTGTGCCTCGAGAGACAAGGCGAGATTTAACATCTCTGCAGTTAACCCTGGCTCGTTTCTACGAAATGTACAAAGTGAATACCCAGAGTGGATTCTTACTGGCTTTGAATGCTCCAACTTCTGGATTTCCCGTGCGTCCTCGGGGCACCTTCCACTGGCGTTATCACACAGCCACACATACACCTTTCCTTGGAACGCCAAGCAAGTGATTTATTCTGAAATGGTAATAAAGGTAAAGGCACGTCAAGCAGCGTAAAAGTAAAGCTTGCCCTGGTGGGTAAAGGCGCTCAAGCGCTAGAGCTTGAATGTCTGGAAAGAACCAGCTAAGCGCGTTCAAGTGGCAAAAAAGAAAACGCGCAACAACTACTTGGTCGACAGTTCGGACTCGACTTTGCAAAGACCCACGCAAACCTGCAGCAAGTCCAGAGCAGGAGGGAGAAGAATGGGGCCTCGACTGAGCTTTCCAGCAAAAGCCAAGCTACGCCTGTCCCTGGAAAGGGGATGCAAGCAGCTAACCTCCCCGATACAAAAGCGGGACGGGCTTGGCGCCGCTCCGCAAAGAAACTTCGCTCGGGCAGCCCAGGGACCCTTCTCAGAGAACAGGGCTGGGCTCCTGGGGAGATGCCGCCCCGCACTGGCTAGAAGTAGCCTGTGTGCCTCCTCCGAGTGCCGAGCGCCGGCGGCAGGGCTCGGGGAACCCCCATCTCCCGGGGAGGGGGGGGGGCGAGCCCGAAGGGAGCGCTTCCCCACTGTCGCTGTGCTCGGGGTCTGCTCTGGGGATGGGCCGGGGGCCAGCGGCCCGCAAAGGACCTGTTGGGGAAGGACAGCCCATTTGCTTTTACCTGTCGCCGGGGTCAGGAACTGCGGAGCCCGGGTCCGCCGCCGGTGGGCAGCGCGCTCGGTTGGCTCTGGCGTCCAGGACACCAAGTTGAGCTAGCGCCCCACGTAGCCGGCAGAGCTTCATTCACACAACCCAGCCGGGGAGGAGGGGGAGTGGAGCGGGCGCGCGGCTCATGTGACAGGAGCCTCGCGAGTATCAGCTCAGCCCAACCCGCGTCTGCGCGTGCGCGCCACGGCGGGCGCGCACCCGGCACCTCGGCCCATCCCGGGAGGGGGCACGCCGGCAGAGGAGGAACCGTGCGGGAGGAGTTTCGACGTGCGCAATCGCAGTAGGGCAGCGGCCTCGCTGCCATATTTAATAAGGACCGGGTAGCTGTTGAGCCGGAGCTGGGTGTGTCAGATACGTCTCAGAAAGCGGTGTCTCGTTCCATTTCAGTTTCCAGCTTCCGGTGCCTTGTTTTTCGTTTTGTCCTGAGAATTAAACAATTTATCCTGAGCTTCTAGCCCACGGAGCAGTTAGTAGTAGAAATGTACTGCTAATTACGTTTACATTACACAATTTGGTGTTACATGCCAGGCACTGTTCAAGCCCTTTCTTCTTCTTTTTTTTAAATCGCATTTAATACTCGCAATAACCCAGTGGAGTATGTGCCATTACTTCTCCATTTTTACTCATAAGAGTGCAGAGGTAAGTAATTTATCCAAGCTCACATGATAGTAGGAATAGGAAAAGTGATCAAATATACGGATACTTTCAACAGCCAAATGGATCCTTATAGCAACACTGGAAAATCTATATTGCAGTTATCCGTATTATCTCTATGTTAGTAATTACAAAATGGAGGTTCAGAAAAACAAGTCCCTGGACTAGTAAGTGGTAAAACTAAGACTCAACCGGGTCAACCCAGCTCCAAACCTCTATCCTGGAGTCAGAAGAGCCCCCCAGCCCCCCAACACACACATTTTACAGAAGAAGAAACTTACACCAAATAGGTATAAGTTAGGGTACACTGACTTACTTAAAGACGATCCAACTAATTAATTATTAGCAAAACTGACACTAGAATCCTCATAACCAATCCAGGAAATCTTACTAGAATCCAAACGCTCTAATTCAGAATGCACTAGAGTGAAACTTTTGGATGCTTACTTAGGAGAAGCTAAGTGGTCAGGGATATACATGACTTAGGCTTTTGACCCATTGCAGTGAGGGGGGCATTGCACACCAGAGAAACCAATGGAGAAAGAGATAGACTGTAGGATTTGGGGGAAGGGTAGGATAGAATTTAGGTGAATTTTAAACAAAGCTTTTTTTTTTTTTGTAAGCTTAAAGCAAAACAGGACTGTGTCACTTGGAGTAACTAGCCATCAGGTCTGGACTGGGGCAGGGGGGTGAACTCAAGAGTTTCATTTCCCTGGAAACCACAGAGTAAAGATAGATGCAGAATATTGTGTCCCACTACCACTTATCTGAAGCTCTGCACCTAGCATGGAACTCTGCGTCAGAGAAACTTATGTCCTCCAAAGATGGGATGTTCTAACCAATGTAATTTCTTTCCTTTTTTTAAGATTTATTTATTTATTTGAAAGAGTTACACACAGAAAGGAGAGGCAGAGCAAGACAGAGAGAGAGAGGTCTTCCATCCCATGGTTCACTCCCCAATTGGCCGCAACGTCCAGAGCTGCGCCAATCCGAAGCCAGAAGCCAGGAGCTTCTTCCGGGTTTCCCACGTGGGTGCAGGGGCCCAAGGACTTGGGCCATCCTCCACTGCTTTCCCAGGCCATAGCAGAGAGCTGGGTTGGAAGAGGAGCAGCCGGGACTAGAACTGGCATCCATATGGGATGCCGGCACTTCAGGCCAGGGCGATAACCTGCTGCACCTCAGCGCCGGCCCCAGTAACCAATGTGATTTCAAGCAGCAAAGTTTCTGATGTGTATGAAGCTTAGGCTTAGTGACTAAAAAAGTAGTGATCATTCGAATCATGGTGTTATCACCGTACAGCTGCAGTGTGCCTTCAGAAGAAATACTGTTGTCTGTTAAATTCCCAGCTGGCTTTCTCTGTGTCTGTTGTTGCAGCCGAATGGAGGCCAAATTTTTACTTTCTTGGCCCAAAATAAGTTTTATTTTCTTTCCAGTAACAGTTCCTCCCTTCAGGTACTCGTGGTGTGTAAGACAGCCACAAGCATATAGGAAGGGTCAGAGCAGTCCTCTAATAAAGATAAATCCTAGTTGTGGTAACACCTTCTGCAAAGATGTGCAAGCAGAAAGTCAGATGTGAGGACTCGTGAGTGCGCCTGTGTGGTTGAAGCTTGGGGTAGGGAATAGCAGAGGAGTTACGGGAAATACAACCAGAAGGCCCAATTTTGGAAGATGCTAAACATTGGACTGATTGATACTTGTGAAAGGCTGAGTTACAGAGAGGCAGAGGCAGAGGCAGAGAGAGAGAGAGAGGTCTTCCATCCTCTGGTTCACTCCCCAATTGGCTGCAATGGCCAGAGCTGCGCCAATCCAAAGCCAGGAGCCAGGAGCCAGGAGCTTCCTCTGGGTCTCCCATGTGGGTGCAGGGACCCAAGGACTCTACTGCTTTCCCAGGCCATTAGCATGGAGCTAGATGGGAAGTGGAGCAGCCAGGACTTGAACAAGCGCCCATATGGGATACCAGCACTGCAGGCAACGGCTTTACCCGCAACAAAACAGTACTAGACCCTGGAGTGATATATTTACTTACTTCAGAAAGTGACTAAGAATTGAAGCTTATGAGCAAGGCAATCCTTTTATTGAAACTGTCTTCTCTTCTTAAAGATTGATTGATCGATTGATTGATTTAAGAGACCAAGCAACAGAGAGAGAGGTAGAGACTAAGAGAGATTTTCCATCCACTTGTTCACACCCCAAATGGCTGCAACAGCCAGGGATGGGCCAGGCCGAAGCCAGGAGCCAGGAATTTCATCCGTATCTCCCACGTGAGTGGCAGGGACCCAATTACTTGAGCCATCATCTGCTGCTTCCCGAAGTGCCTTAGCAGAAAGCTGACTCAGAAGCAGAGCAGCGGGATCTCCAAACAGGGCTCAATATGAGAGGCCAGAATTGTAAGCAGAGGCTTAACCTGTTGCACCACAATGCTGGCCCCTAGAACTCTTCTTTTAAAAGGTGAATCTAGGGCCAGCGCCTTGGCTCACTTGGCTAATCCTCCGCCTCCACCTGCGTGGGAGACCGGGAGGAAGCACCCGGCTCCTGGCCATTAGGGGAGTGAACTAATGGAAGGAAGACCTTTCTCTCTGTTTCCCTCTCACTGTCTATAACTCTACCTGTCAAAAAAAAAAAAAAAAAAAAAAAAGAATCTAGGCTGCTTGTTTGTTGCTTCCTTTTCTTCTGTCACTGCAGGATAGAAGAAACCGGAACTTCTTTTTAGGTTGATCAGGAAGAGCCACTGGTGAAACAGTAATTGAAGAGGCAAGAAAAGGAAGATGCAAGTATTGGAGTAAAATATGTGGGGCAGTGGAAATGAGGTCCAGAATAGGAGCTAACCTTTTTTTTTTTTTTTTTAAGAAAAAGATGTATTTATTTATTTGAAAGTCAGAGTTACAGAGAGCGAAAGAGAGGCAGAGAGAAAAGAAAGGTCTTCCACCCGCTGGTTCACTCCCCAATTGGCTGTAATAGCCTGAGCTGAGCCGATCCAAAGCAGGAGACAGGAGCTTCTTCCAGGTCTCCCACATGGGTGCAGGGGCCCAAGGACTTGGACCATCTTCTACTGCTTTCCCAGGCCATAGCAGAGAGCTGGATCAGAAGTGGAGTAGCAGGGATTAGAGCCGGCGCCCATATGGGATGCCATTGCTTCAGGCCAGGGGGTTAACCCACTGCGCCACAGCGCCGGCTCCAAGGAGCACTTTGTGAGAGATATATCTTCATCTGAGTCAGGAAAAAGGGAGTTAAAAGACAGCAATGTGGTTGGAACTAAACTTGGTGCGAAGTTGCCTCTGCAGTGCAAATCTATTGGCGTTGCTTGGGGTAATGGTTTATTTGGGAGAGAGGAGCAGAGGCCAGGTTAGTTTATGGAAAGGCCTGCAGTACATGCATATGGCCACTTGATGTCGCCACCGACCGCCGACAGCTTGGAGGGCTACAGCTAAAAAACATTTTCTCGTTCGTGAATTGCAAAACAAAACAGTTACAAGGCTGGGCTCCTGAGTCACACTGCTTGGGCTCCGGACTAACCAGATTCAGACACTTGTTAGGTGTGTGACCTCATTCAAGTTACCTGATTTTACTCTGCTTCAGGTTTCTTATCCATGAGACGTTAGGATTGAATAGATGTAGAACAGTGAGAACAGATCAAGTGCTCAGTAAGTGTTAACTAGTATTGCTGTTGCTGCTGATGATGATGAATGGGGTTCCTTAAGTCTTTGGATCCTCGAGAGTTTCTCAAAAATTACTTGTATAGTAAGTATAAATGCCTATACAAGGGGTCATCAATAAGCTTGTGGAAAATGCCTATTATGAGAAAACTATGCATGGATTTTCACTTTTTTGCACTAAAATAAACTTAACTTTTTTTCCATGAACTTTTTGAATTAACTTTCCAAGTGACGTGGTCAGTGTGTGCTAACGAAGCAAAGCTAACAGTTGAATTAAGACATATAGCTTCTAGCCAGCGCCGTGGCTCAATAGGCTAATCCCCCGCCTTGCGGCACCAGCACAACGGGTTCTAGTCCCGGTCGTGGTGCTGGGGTCTGTCCTGGCCCAGGAGTGCAGTGGAGGCTTGGGCCCTGCACCCCATGGTAGACCAGGAGAAGCACCTGACTCCTGCCTTCAGATCAGCGGGGCGCGCTGGCCGCAGCGGCCATTGGAGGGTGAACCAACAGCAAAAGGAACACCCCTTTCTCTCTGTCTCTCTCACTGTCCACTCTGCCTGTCAAAAAGGAAAAAGAAAAAAAACCAGAGTACACATGATGTCATCTTAAAAGTTAATTACAAAGAGAGAACAAAACAGTGAGGTTAGTACCTTAGAGTTAATTTTACAAAAGAAAAACCATGCAAGAGACAGTGAATGTTTCTGGAATTGTTCTTACTTATTTGTCCACCATTTTGTAGAGCCCTTACTATGGTGCCAGCCATTGTGCTAACCCCTAGGGATTTTAGTTTGAAGTAGCTGGAGTGTCCAAGAGATTCCATGGATAGTTCTAGAAAAACAGGGCAGAATAAGAGACAATGAAGCAGGTCCTTTAGTTTCAGGGATCTATAGAGACAATAGGTTAGAAAATTCGGAAAATGGAGTGATCTAAGATTGATTATAATTGCCTACTGCCAGGAGAGTTGAACATCAAAATTAGCAATTGGCTTCTATACCAGTAATTGGTAGCTAAGCTCATGATTGCAAAAATACTAATGAAGAGTGCAGTGAGAAAATTTAGGCAAAGCACAAAATTATCGATAACACACTGTTAATAAAGCCGGGCCAAAGAAGAAGTCTTCCCAGAAATTGCTGGTGGGAGTCAACTGAGAGCAATTTTGCAACAACCACAAAAATTCCAAATACATGAGACTGTGATACAAAGAATTCATTTCTAGGAATTTCTCCTCCAGATATATTTGGGTAAGTATAAAATGTTGTATGTACAAGGTCATTCAGTGTAACATTGTTTGTAATGATTTTTTTAAAAGGGAAACAACCAGATGTCCCTCAATAGGAGACAGAGCAAATAAATGATGGTCCATGTATCTGATGGGGGAACAAAAAGGAAAATGCTCTTCATATACTTCGGCACAAAATCCCCTTCTGTACATCATGTGGAGAAGCAAAATGTACAGCTGTGTACTTTTTCAATTTGGGGCCATGGACATGCATTATCTATTCAGTTATATATTTTAAAAAGTAATCTGTCAAGAAGAGTGTTTAGATCCAAGAGCCAGTTGGGTAGCTTGTTCCTTAGTGCCAGGCAAAGAAAGTTCCTATTAGTCTGTGAGCATATATGCAAGGAATGCTCAAAAACTTCATGGAAGATGCAGATTATGAAAAAAAGCTAGGCTGGCGCCACGGATCACTTGGCTAATCCTCCACCTGCGGTGCCAGCACCCCGGGTTCTAGTCCCGGTTGGGGCACCGGATTCTCTCCCAGTTGCTCCTCTTCCAGTCCAGCTCTCTGCTG
Source organism: Sylvilagus floridanus (assembly GCA_949820135.1). Taxonomy (NCBI): domain Eukaryota; kingdom Metazoa; phylum Chordata; class Mammalia; order Lagomorpha; family Leporidae; genus Sylvilagus; species Sylvilagus floridanus. Next base: position 98,010,559 of record OX463223.1, read on the forward strand.
TGGCCTGGGAGTGCAGTGGAGGATGGCCCAAGTCCTTGGGCCCTGCACCCCAAGGGAGACCAGGAGAAGCACCTGGCTCCTGGCTTCGGATCCGTGCAGCACGCTGGCTGTAGTGGCCACTTGGGGGGGGGGGGGTGTGAACCAACGGCAAAATGAAGACCTTTCTCTCTGTCTCTCTCTCTCTCAGTGTCTAACTCTGCCTGTCAAAAAAAAAAAAAAAAAAAGAAAGAAAGAAAGAAAAAGCTAAACATGACTCAGAATTTCTGTATCAAAAATAAAATTAGCTTTAACATTTTGGCATTCATTTTGGGGGGGGGAATATAACCTGCTGGTTTACTCCCCAAATGCCAAGACTGGGTGAGGTCAAAGCCAGGAGCTGGGAACTGAATCCAGGTCTCCTATGTGAGTGGGAAGCGCCCAAATACCTTACAAAATTCATCACCTTTATCCTCCAGAGTATGAAGTAGCAGGAAGCTGGAGTCAGGAGTTAGAACTGAAGTTTGAACCCAGGCACTCCGAGATGGGACGTGGGCATCCTCACTGACATTTCAGCTGCTAGGCCAAATGAACTAGCCCAAACTTATCTTCTGATTCCAACTTTTCCACAAAATGTTTGAAGTGCCTTCCTACTGGAAAGTCTACAGCCTGCAAAAACTACATCTGTACGAGTCTCTAACTGGACTCTGTAACTTTGGATGGTGTTTTTCATGAGAAATTTTGCCTCTTAACAATACTCCGGGGGTTGCCCTCTATGTAGGAGAAATTCAAGTCAGCTATATTAGAGGGGCTATATTCTAAAGGAACAGATAGGAGAGCTTGTCTGGGGAATGGCTTTGAGGACTTGGGGGTCTCTAATCTGCAAATCCATTCAGCACTATAGAAATTTCTGTTCCATAAAAGAGCTGAAGCATTTTTCAAACTATTTGAAGAAAATGCCCATTTCCCCCAGATTTATAAAACCAACCGTTTTTATAAAATGCAAGGGAATTATGAGAAAAGTGAAATAAAAGCAAAGACATACACAATACAATCTTAACTCCTGTATGATTATACTAAAGAGATACAATATTATACCGCCAAATTGTTAATAAGGGGCCAGTGTTGTGTGGCTCAGCAAGTGAAGCTGGTTCCGAGTGCTGGTTCAAGTCCTGGCTGTTTTGATTCCGATCCAGCTTTCTGTTAATGTGCCTGGGAAGGCAGTGGATGATGACCCAGATGGATTTCCTGGCTCCTGGCTCCTGGCTTCAGCCTGGCCCAGTCCTGGCCGTTGTGGTCATTTGGAGAGTGGAAAAGTAAATGGAAGGTCTCCCCTCACCCTTTCAAATAAAGAAATAGATAAACTGATAACTCATTTTGAAATCTGTTGCTAAGGTTTGGAAAATTTACTCTCAAGTTCATTCTAGTTCGATATGCACCAATAGTAAACAGTGGGCCATGGACCACTACCACAGTGCCAGCTCCTTGCAGGGCGTCAATAAATGTTGGGTCTACTACATCGTTCTTGACAGAGTGCTTTCTGCCTGGCAGTGTAGTTTTTTAAAGATTTTTTGAATTTATTTTATTTGAAAGGCAGAGTTAAGAGAGAGGGGAAAGTAGGGAAGAAAAGAGGAGGGAGAGAGAGAGAAAAAGAGAGAGGTCTTCCATCCCCTGCTTCACTCCCCAGATAGCCACAATGGCCGGGGCTGTGCTCATCTGAGCCAGGAGCTTCTTCCCGGTCTCTCACATGGGTGCAGGGGCCCAAGGTCTTGAACCATCTTCCGCTGCTTTCCCAGTCCATAGCAGAGAGCTGGATTGGAAGTGGAGCATCCAGAATTCAAACTGGCGTCCATATGGGATGCCCACACTGCAGGCAGCAGCTTTACCTGCTACGCCACAGCATCAGCCCCTGGCAGTGTCTTTTCACATCTTTTTTTTTTTTTTTCATTTTTATCCTCACATTCACCTTCAGAGTGAAATGGAGAAGATTTTGTCATTCCTATTTGACAGAAGATAAAGTTCAGGCACACAGCTTTGGTGATTTCTCTGCTTTGAAGCAGCTACTTATTGTTGAAATTCCAAATTCATATCTGGCCACTATTGCATCTTGTTGCAGCAACAATAGGAAAACCCTCAAGTCACAGAGAATTTCCCAAGGATTTCATCAAGTTAATAGCAACCAAAAAAAAAAAAAAAAAAAAAAAAAAACCACTATCTTGGATTTTCCAAGTGGCAGCAAGCGAACAACATGATCTGATAGGAAAGAAAGAACAACAAACAAACAAACAAACAAACAAACAAAAAGAGCTCTAGTTTGGAATCCAGGCTTGAGCAAGAGTTTTTACCTCTGAACCTGTCTCCTTATCTCTAAAAGGGATAATAACAGCCTCTCTTCAGAGCTTTACTAAGAAGGAAAAGGAGAGTGCAAATATTCAGGCACATAGTTCAGATACAATATTTGTTTAATATTAGATTCATTTTAGAAAGCCTATATTAAAGATTCTGCTCCTTAATCTCATTACATGGAATGTGCGCCATCTACTGGTGAAAATCGAAAACTATAGCTCAGGGAAGGGAACATTGCTCTCCGTAGGAGAGATCAGGGATCCTTCTTGTGTGCCTTTCACATAGGCTACTAGGAAGCTTGGAGTCAAACCTTTAGTTCACTCCTAGCAGAACAACAAAAGTTTATGCATTGTATTTGTTGATTGTTGACCTCGCTTCTAATTCCATTTTTTTTTTGACAGGCAGAGTGGACAGTGAGAGAGAGAGACAGAGAGAAAGGTCTTCCTTTGGCCATTCATTCACCCTCCTATGGCCGCCACGGCAGGCACACTGCACTGATCAATGGCAGGAGCCAGGTGCTTCCTCCTGGTCTCCCATGGGGTGCAGGGCCCAAGCACTTGGGCCATCCTCCACTGCACTCCCGGGCCACAGCAGAGGGCTGGCCTGGAAGAGGGGCAACCGGGACAGAATCCGGTGCCCCGACTGGGACTAGAACCCGGTGTGCCGGTGCCACAAGGCAGAGGATTAGCCTAGTGAGCCGCTGCGCCGGCTCTCTAATTCCATTTTATTTTCCTCTCTGTATTTACATATTTGTGTAGTCACCATAGATACCTTTAGAATAAGCACAATACTAATTTACTAAATCATTATCTAATTTTACTTAAAATCAGATTTACTAAATTTACTAAAACTAAATTTACTAAAGAAACCTAAATAAGAAATTTACAAGAATACATTCTTGTATAACATTGTTATATTGGTCCACTATCCTGGCAACCTCCAAAATCTAACAATAGGTAAAAGGATTGGATAAGTTGACTCTAAGACAAAATGGAGGTAGAAATAATCCAATTTTTAAAAAGATTTTTATGTATTTATTTGAAAGGCAGAGTTACAGAGAGACAGAGGCAAAGGCAGAGAGAAGGAACGGGGTCTTCCATCCACTGGTTCACTCCCCAAATGGCCGCAATGGCCAGAGCTGGGCCAGTCTGAAGCCAGGAGCTTCGTCCTGGTTTCTCACGTGGATGTAGGGGCCCAAGGAGTTGGACCATCTTCTACTTCTTTCCCAGGGCATAACAGAGAGCTGGATCAGAAGTGTAGCACTAGGACTAGAATGACACCAATGCTGAAAGTGTATTACAAGTATTTTATAGTGCCCATATGGGATGCCGGCACTGCAGGTGGCAGCTTTATCTGTTACACCATAGCACCAGCCCCAAGTAATCGAAATTTCAAAACATCTTTAGGGGTGGTCATTGTGGAACAGCAAATTAAGCCTCCACTTTGGATGCCCATGTCTCAGAGTGCCAGTTCAAGCCCTGGCTACTCCACTTCTGATCCAACATCCTGCTAATGCACTCTGGGATGTGGCAAATGTTGGCTCAAGTGTCCGGGTCCCTGCCACCAATGTGGGAGACCTGGATGGAATTCTCGGCCCAGCCATGGCTGCCTAGGGCATTTGAGGAATAAATCCACAGATGATTCATATTCTCTCTCTCTCTCTCTCTCTCTCTCTCTCTCTCTCTCTCTCTCCCGTATATGTGTCTGTGTCTTTCTGACTTTCTAGTACACTAAAACAAACATTAAAAAATAAAACTTGAAAACTCCAAAGCTATGAAGATCGAAGTGACCATTCTCAAATAGTACTGAGATACTACAGCCTGAGTTGAGTGACATATTCATTTATTTATATACTGGGTACTTACCATGCATCATACACTGTTCCAGGTGCAGAAAATCCAGCAGTGAGCAAAAAGATAAAAGTCCATATGCTTAACAGAGCTCCCTCTTAGAGAGGAGGATGGGGTAAAGTAGATCATTAATAGTATAAATAAGAATACTAGGAGCTGGCACTGTGGAGCAACAGGTGAAGCTGCCACCTGCAGTGGCACCGATTTGAGTCCTGGCTGCTCCACTTCCAATTCAGCTCTCTGCTGTGGTCTGGGAAAGCAGTAGAAGATGGCCAAAGTCCTTGGGCCCCTGCACCCATGTGGGAGACCCGGAGGAAACTCCTGGCTTCTGACTTCAGATCGGTGCAGTTCCGGCTGTTGTAGTCATCTGGGGTGTGAACCAGCAGATCCAAGACCTATCTCTCTCTCTCTCTCTCTCTCTCTCTCTCATTCTGCCTTTCAAATAAATAAGTAAATCTTAAAAAAAAAAAAAAAAAGATACTATATGGCCTACACAGAAGGTAAGTGCTATGAAAGATACTAAGATGTGAAAGGATCTATAAAGGAATCTGGAAGGTGGCAACTGAAAATCGGGTATTCAGGGAAGGCCTGAGAGAAGGGGACACTTGAGAACGCGGCATTCGAGAAGGAACGTGAAGGCCAGGAGAGAAGAGACCATGCTAGTGGTCTGCAGGAAGGGTACTGTGCTCGGGGTGGAGGGAAGGCTCACAAATGGACATTGGCTTGGTGCAACTGGGAGTAGCTGGTGTGGTCGAAGCACTGCGAGCAAGGAAGAGGGCAGCGGGTGACCGACCAAGCCAGAAAGTAACAGTGGACCAGATCCCACCCGGGACCAGATCCTGTGCAGCTATTGAAGGACTTGGCCTATTACTCTTGCTTGAGCTATGACTTGGGGGCCGTGGGAGGATTTCAGACCCGACTTGTCTCTTAAAAGGTTTGCTCTGGTTACTGTGTTATGTAGCAGGGCAAAGGTGGAAGGAGAAGCACCGGTCAGGAAGCTATTTCAATAATCCAAGCCCGAGATAATGGTCACTTGGAGCAGAGTGATAGCGGTGAGAGTGATAAGAAGTGGTCACGTTGCATTTCTCTTCGAGGTTGCACCATCAGGATTTGCTGATGAATTAGATGTGACATATTAGAGAAAAAAGTCAAGCCGCTGGGAATAATGACTTCAGGAAGCTAGAGATCAGAAACTCAGTTGTTTTTTTTTTTTAAATAGTTTGTCTCTTCATTCATTTTTCCCTTTTAAGACTTTTTTACTGATTTCAACTGAACTATAATGTTGAAATTTTAAAATAGTACAAAGGACACCCGAGTCCTTTTTTACCCACACTCATCCACTGTTAATATTCGTATTTTCTCTGCCTCTCTTTAAATTGCTGTTTAATTTTAATTGTCACATAATAATTGTACATGCTTATAAGGTATAACATGATATTTTGGTACACGTATACATGGTGTAATGAGTGAACCCAGGCAACAGTTAATAACATTTTAAAATCTGAGATACATATTAGATATCCGAGTGGAGATATTAATTAGGCAGCAAGTTATATGAGCTACAGTTTAGGGGAAAGATTTGGGGCGGAGATAGAAACGTGAGAGGTGACAGCAGCTGGGGTTTAAAGTCAGGAGAACAGATGAAATGATTGGGGGGAGAGGAGCAAAGAGAATGAGACTGAGCTCCAGTGCTCAAATTAGGCGATCAGGAAGCTGAGGAGGAACTGACAAGGAAATGCGCAAAGTGGCCAGGAGATGAGTCCAGAGCAGTGTGGCAGCCTGGGAACAAGTGAAGAAACTGTTTCAAGAAGGAGGAGTGATCAACTGAGTTCCACGCTACTGACGGACAAGTTCAATGAAGATGATGGTGCATGTGGCCATGTGGAGGCCCTTGGTGATGATGATTAGGTAGGTTTTTGCCAAAGTCATAGAGGACGCCAAAAGCTTGCTAAGAATGGGTTTACAAGAGAATGGAAAGAGAATTTCTGAATGTGTACAAGATGGGGTGAATGTACTTATCGCTCTTCCTTCCACTAAGAACAATTCTTCACATTATATATAAAACCAACATAAGATGACTCTGAAAGAGGAAGAGAGGAAGGCACACCAAACAGGGACCTTGGAGGCTGAGGAATAACATATTATTTGAGTGCTCCCAGTGGAGAACCTGAACTTTCTTCCATTCCCATCTCTCATTCCATGGTGAGTGCAATGTACGAAGCACAATCTTCCTCCTCCTCTCCTGCTGGCAGTGCCCCCTTCCTGGCTTGGTGTCAGAGGAGGCCAGTTACAACAGATTTATTGAATAAGATCCAGAATCTCATCACATGACACCTGATGCGCCCAGGATGCAGACAAAAATCACATAAGAACCAAAAGAATCTCAAAGAAGAGGAAGTAATCAACAATGCAAGACGTATCTAACACCAATGCTGAAATTGCATTACAAGGATTTTATAGTATTCAACATAAAGATGTTTCCAACAACAATTAGGAACAGGCTTGAGATGAATGGAAAATAGAAACTCTCAGCAAAGAAAAAAAATAATATAAAGGAGCACTAAATGGAAATTTTAGAACCTAAAAATAGACTAGCTGAGAGTTAAAAATGCATTGGATGGGCTCAGTAGCAGGAGGGAGAATGTGGAGGAAGCAATGGGTGAACTAAAAGATAGGACAATCGAAACTATGCAGTTTGATCAACACACAGAAAATAGACTAGAACAAAACAGAGCCTCGGGGAGTTGTGCAACTGTAACAAGAGTTTCTAACATTCAGGCGATAATGCGCTCAGAAAGAGAGAAGTGTGGGACTGAAAATGTGTTTGAAGAAATAATGACTGAAATTTTCCAAACTGTAGGAAAAGACATAAACCTACAGATTCAATTAACTGAGCAACCCCCCCCCCCCAAAAGAACAACCCCACCGAAAACAAATAAACACAAAGATTTAAAAGGGGGGGGCAGGTTTTCGGCCCAGCAGTTAAGATGCTCTTGGGACACGTCCATCCCACACTGGAGTGCCTGGGTTGGATTGCCAGCTCTGGCTGCTGAGTCCAGCTTCCTGCTAATGCAGACCCTTGAATCGGGATCCCGGTTCCTGGCTTCAGCCCCAACCAGAGAATCATTGTGGGTGTTTGCGAACTGAGTCAGTGGATGGGGGCTCTCTCTCCGTGTGTGTGTGTGTGTGTGTGTGTGTGTGTGTGTTTGTGTGTGTGTGTTGCTCTTTCTCTGCCTCTCAAATTAAAAAGAAAACCTGAAATCGTCAGGAAATAACTACTTACCTAGACAGGAAAACAATTAGAATGAAAGGACATTTCTCATCAGAAAGCATGGAGGGCAGAAGGAAATGGCACAATGTTTTCAAGTGCTAGAAGAATAGAATATATAAAGAATACTTAAAATTGAACAAGAAAAGAAACCAATCAATCCAGTTAAAAAGAGCAAAAGACAAGAAAAAGTAATATACAGTTGGAAAATTAACACCTTAATAGGATATTCAACACCACTAGCCATTAGGAAAATGCAAATTAAGACTCTACAATGAGGTATCATCAAATACTTACAAGAACAGTTAAACTAAAAAACAATGATAATACTAAATGCTGGCCCAGATGCGGGAAAATTGAGTGTTTCATACATTTCTCCTGGGAATGTAAAATGGTACAGCCACTCTGGGAAAGAGTTTCTCAGTATCTTTATAAATCAGACATACAGTTAGCACATAACCAAGAACAAGTTCAAGGTCTTGTATGAGAAGGAACAGAAGAAGCTTATAACTGCCTTGTGTCACTGCAACAGCCGTCTTGTGTCTGCCATCAGCCAAGAGAGCTTCCTGTACTGTCCTGGTGTGTGACAAAGCCCAAAAATCTCATGGTGTGTATGTACCTGCCAGAAGCCAAGAAAAGTTTCCAGGGTGCATGTCTGTTGTGCTGGGTAGGCTTCATTCCACGTGAGCACTGGGTGTACACATTATGGTACTCTGTGCCAGGGAGCTATGGAGAGGCCCAGCAAAAAGTCCATGTGTGGAAGAACACACTGGATGGCAGCATTGGGCTCTTGCTGCCAGTGAAGAAGATGCAGCAGCAGATGCTGATGCTGTGGAAGGTGCTAACCACCACACTATCCCACCATGCTGGCCTCAAGCCCATGCCTTCCACATGCTGAGCACGCACCGTTGCCTCCTGGGAAATGCAAGTAAGAGCATCCTCAATGGGGAGCTGCTCAACTTCTGCTATTACCTTAGCAGCATAGAGTGTCATGAACTGGCCTTAAACATTGGCATCCTGGGGCCAGCACTGTTGTGCAGCAGGTTAAGCCACCACCTGCAAAGTTGGCATCTCATACGATTGCTGGTCCAAGTTCCGGCTGCTCCACTTTCGATCCAGCTCCCTACTAATATGCCTGGAAAAGCAGCGGAAGATGGTCCAGGTCCTTGGGCCCCTGCACCCTTGTAAGAGACCTGGCTGGAGTTCCAGGGTCCCAGCTTCAGCCTGGCCCGGTCCTGATTGTTGAGACCATTTAGGAAGTGAACCAGCAGATGGAAACTTTCTCTCTCTCTCTCTCTCTCTCTCTCTCTCTCTCTAGCTCTCGCTCTCACACTCGCTCTCGCTCTCGCTCTCGCTCTCGCCCTCGCTCTCGCTCTCTCTCCCTCTCCCTCTCTCCCTCTCCCTCTCCCTCCCTCTCCTTCTCCCTCTCCCTGCTCCATCTCCCTCTCTCTGAAATTCTGCCTTTCAAATAAATTTTAAAAATGGGTACCGCACTGACATTGTCCTGGATGACCTGTTGCAGACACCTGATGTCACTGCCTACCCTGAGATATATGGATGATGCTGCTGCCCCTGTACACTGCTTCCCTCCCCCCCTCCATGTACAAAACACAAAGAAAAGGGGAGTTACTGAAGTATGCATTAGCAAATACATATCAAAGACATCATAGGGAATGCAAAATGCCTAGCCCAAAAGATATCTCTGATAGGACTGCGTTTCTATAACACTTTCTAAATGAGAAAATTACAGGCATGAAGGACAGAGATTCGTGGTCGCCAGGGGTTGGGGATGGTGGATAGAAGGGAAGCGAGTGTGCTTATAAAGAGGTAGTAGGGCTGGTGCCGTGGCTCACTTGGCTAATCCTCTGCCTGCGGCGCTGGCACCCCGGGTTCTAGTCCTGGTTGGGGCGCTGGGTACTAGTCCCGGTTGCTCCTCTTCCGGTCCAGCTCTCTGCTGTGGCCCAGGAGGGCAATGGAGGATGGCCCAAGTGCTTGGGTCCCTACACCTGCATGGGAGACCAGGAGGAAGCACCCAGCTCCTGGCTTTGGATGGCGCAGCGCCAGCCGTAGTGGCCATTAGGGGAGTGAACCAATGGAAGGAAGACCTTTCTCACTGTCTTTCTCTCACTGTTTATAATTCTACCTGTCAAATAAAAAAATAAAATAAAGAGGTAGCAGGAAGGAGATCCTTGTGGTGACGGAACAGATTAGTTCCAATAACCTGCATGTGTGAAAAAATGGCAGAGAGCTACACACACGCGTGGGACTGATGTCAGTTTCCTGGACTTGACATTATTTCAAAAGAAAAAATTTAATAAAAAAGAATGAGAGGATTTATTTATTTATTTGAAAGGCAGCGCTACAGGCTGGTGCGTTGCTCACTTGGCTAATCCTCCTCCTGTGGCACCGGCACCCCGGGTTCTAGTCCCAGTTTTGGCGCCGGGTTCTGTCCTGGTTGCTCCTCTTCCAGTCCAGCTCTCTGCTGTGGCCCAGGAAGGCAGTGGAGGATGAGGGACCAAGTGCTTGGGCCCTGCACCCACATGGGAGACCAGGAGGAAGCACCTGGCTCCTGCTTCAGATCGGCGCAGCGCACCAGCAGTAGCAGCCATTTGGGGGGTGAACCAACGGAAGGAAGACCTTTCTCTCTGTCTAACTCTGCATGTCAAAAAAAGAAAAAAAAGTGAAAGGCAGAGTTACAGAGAGGCAGAGGCAGCAGAGGCATAGACATCCGCTGGTTCACTCCCCAGATGGCTGCAACGGCTATAGTTGCGCCTATCCAAAGCCAGGAGCCAGGAGCCAGGAACCAGGAGCTTCTTACTGTCTCCCATGCAGGTGCAGGGGCCCAAGGACTTGGGCCATCTTCTTCTGCTTTCCCAGGCCATGGCAGAGAGCTGGATTGGAAGTGGAGCAGCCGGGACTTGAACTGGCACCCATATGGGATGCTGGCACTGCAGACCAGGGCTTTAATCCACTGCGCCACAGCGCCAGCCCCTGTAGGTATTGAACATAGACAGCTCTAGCAAGAGAATCTGCTATAAAGGGAAGTGGAAAAATGAGGTGGGTAGACAGAATGGGATGGTGGCTCCAAAGATCTGGTTTGTTTTTTAATGGGAGCAATAATAGCATGGTGGAAGCTGATGGGAAAGAACCTGTAGAGGAAAAAGAAATTACACTAGATGGGTAAGAGAAATGAGAATTGTCAGAAAGAGCTGGGATGTAGCAAACAAGTGGGGGAGTTGGCCTCTCTAGGAGCAGGGCCAATTTATCCAGAGTAACAAGAGAAAGGGTAGAATACACGCCCAGATTTACATAGAGGAGTCGATGCAGGGCACACATTCGTGGACTTTGTTTTCTGATTGCCTCTGTGTTCTCGGTGAAAGCGGAAGCAAGGTCATGAGCTGCAAATGAGGTTTTGTGCGGAGGTGTTAGAGGTTTGAAGGGAGAGGAGAAGATATGAAATAGTTGTCTAGGAAACCAGCAGAGCAAATGGACTAGGATAATATTATGTGATTTCCTGGCAACATTAAGTGCCCACTTGAGGTTCATGGTCTTGAATTTAAAGTGAGAGCGTCATTTTGTGTTTTTTCCCCAGCCATGTTCAGCTCCAGGGATACAGGAGAGTGGCGCTATTGGTGATGGTGAGATGGAAGCAAATGGCTTCACTTAGGTAGAGGACAAAACTGGAAGTGCAGACTTCCAAGAACTGAGAGGCTAGGGTGTTGGAAGTATCCAGGATTGACAAAGTAGGAATCACGAAGAACTAAAAACTAACTCAAGAGAGTGACAGTGTGACCAAAGCTAAAATCTTTGAGCAGTTGGAGGGTCTGTAGATAACAACAGCAAGGTAGGACAGTGCATAATATACTCTGTGACTATAAAGATGAGGATTTTTAGGGAGGAGAGGGAGATCATGATCTGGAAGCGGCAATGAGGGAAAAAAAATAAGCACCATTTGATAGGGCTGTAAGATCCTTGGATAGATAGATTCCAGTTAAATCAACAAGGTGAGCGATAGATATAGCCAGCAGAGAAATGAAATAATGGATTTTCCTTATGAGTTCTAGTTTTCACTAAGGTGGCTATATAATTTCCCTTTTGAGAATAACAGATGGGAAACTGGGCAAGCCAGTGGCCTACCGTGCATAGACTGAATTTTCCCTGGACAATATATGTTTATATCCTCCTACGGTTTAGCGGGACACAATAGAAGGATTTTAGGATCTGGGGAGAGCTAAGAGGTAGGACTAGGTTAGGGGACTATACAAAGTTGCGTGGTGATGAAGACATGAGACACGCAAGTTGGGAGCAAGAAGTCCCAGGGTTCTTGTGATAACTGGCATATGCCTTTACGAGAGGCATAAAAAGCTTAGTTCTGGTGATCTTAAGGAAGACAGTCATGCATGTCTGTGAGTGCTGAGAAGCAGAAATGTGTGGGTAGCCAGGGCTCGCTCTTCACTGCTGCCAGTGGAGATGCAGGAGTTCCATTCCTAGCCAGCAAGGACAGCAACTCTCAAGCTCCACAGAAGCTTCTGAAATACTTCTGAAACTCTCCAGTTCCCACCATGAATTGTTTTAGGACCTGGGACCATAGGAAATCAATTGACACAGCTGTGAGTAGCAGAGCATGGAAGAGGCAAGATTCCTAGTGGTATTTCCGGCAGAAACTATAGGGAAACATATCAACACTGTATCAGTGGAAGCTAAGTAAGCTGATCTCGTAGAAACACAAAGTACCTTAGTGGTTACCAGAGACTGAGAATGCGGGGGATGGGCCTAAGGGGAGAGGATGATTACCAAGTACAAAAATACAGATTGATAGGAGGAATAAATACTAGTGTTCTGCAGCATAGTTGGGTTATTATAATTAGCAATAATTTATTGTGTATTTCAAAATAGCACAGATAATTTTGAACATTCCCAACACAAAGAAACAAAGCCACAGCACACCGGCCCCATGATTTAATCTTTACACTTTGCATACATGCGTCAAAATATCATGTTATACCCCAGAAATATGGGCAATTATCCTATGTCAGCTAAAAATATAAAAGAGTAGGGAGTGGGCATTTAACCTAGCAGTTAAGACTCCATGTCCCATATCAGAGGGCCTGAGTTTGAGTTCCAGCTCTGGCTCCTGACTTCAGCTTCTTGCTAATGCAGATACTGGAAGTCAGTGGTGATGGCTCAAGTAAGTAGGTTCCTGCCACCCACATTGGAAACCTGGATTGCATACCCAACTCCTGGCTCAGGTTGCAGCCCAACCTCAGCCCTTGCAAGCAACTGAGGAGTTAGCAGAGATCTCTCTCTCTCTCTCTCTCTCTCCCTCTCTCCCTCTCTCTGCCTCTCAAATAAATGTTTTTAAAAATTAAAGTAAAAAAAAAAAGTAGAAAATACCAATCTGAATAGGAAAAAGTGTACACCACTTAGATCCAAAAACTTAACTGCACCTGAACATGATGGGTAAGATGGTACATAACTGCTCAGGGACTCAATCCTCATTCCCTGTTTTAAATTTCTTTTTTCCTTTTTATCTATTTTTAAAGTTTTTTTCATTTTTTTAAAATCCTCATTCCTTTTTGCTTTCTGTGTTCATGCCCCAGACAAGTTCATCCAGTCTCACGGTTTTAATTACCATCAACAAGCTGATGACTTCTAAACTTATCTCCCTGGGGGCCGGCACTGTGGTGCAATAGGTTAATCCTCTGCCTACGGCGCCAGCATCCCATATGGGCGCCAGCTCTAGGCCTGGCTACCCCTCTTCTGATCCAGCTCTCTGCTATGGCCTGGGAAAGCAGTGGAAGATGGCCCAAGTTCTTGGGCCCTGCACCCACTTGGGAGACCCAGAGGAAGCTCCTGGCTCCTGGCTTCAGTCTGGCCCAGCCAGTGTTGCAGTCATTTGGGGAGTGAATCAGCAGATGGGAGACTTTCTCTCTCTCTCTCTCTGCCTGTCTCTTTATAACTGACTTTCAAAGAAATGAATAAATGTTTCAGAAAAATTGATTCTGTGGACCTATATTTGGACTCTCTAATCTTGTCCATTGATCTGTTTACCTATATTCATACCAATACCACATTGTCTTGATCTCTGTAGCTTTATAATAAGTCTTGAAGTCAGTAAGTATTGTGGTACCATTTTCCTTTTTCAAAATTGGGTCTGATTATTCTAGGTTTTTAGAATTGATATGGATTCTAGGATCCACTTATCAATTTCTACAAAAAAGTATCTAATAGGATTTTGATCGGGATTGCATTGATTCTACAGATCTACTTGGGGACAACTGACATTCTAACGCTATCGTGTCTCCCAATTCATGGTCATAATATACTTTCAATTTATTTAAGACTACTGTAATTTCTTTCCGCCAAGTTTTCTACTTTTTGGCCCACAGATCTTTCATATATTTTATTAGATTAAAAATTTGTGGGTCAGCATTGTGGCATAGTGGTTTAAGCTGCTGCCTGTATTGCCTGCATTCTGTGTGGGTGCCAGTTCAAGACCCGGCTGCTCCACTTCTGATCCAGGTCCCTGCTAATGTGCCTGGGAAGACAACAGAGGATGGCCCAAGTACTTCACCCCCTGCTATCCATGTGGGAGACCCAGATGAAGCCCCTGGATCCTGGCTTCAGCCTGGACTAGCCTTGACTGTTGTGGCCATTTGGGGAGTGAACCAGAGGATGGAAGATTGCTCTCTCTCTCTCTCTCTTTTCTTTCTTTCTCTCTCCCTCTTTGTGTGTCTCTCCCTTTCTCTACATATACCTCTTCCTTTCAAATAAATAAATAAATAAATCTTTTTTTTAAATATAGTATAAATATATAGCGAGAGACAGAGGCAAAGAGTTCCCATTTGCTGGTTCACTCCTCAAATGCCTGCAGTGGCCAGGGTTGGGTCTGACCACAGCCAAGAACCAGGAACTCAATCTAGGTGTTCCACATGAGTGGCAGGGGCCCAAGCCCTTGAACTATCACCTGCCACCCCCCAGAGAGTGCATTAGCAGGAAGCTGGAATCAGGAGAGTAAGCAGGATTCAAACCCAAGTAATCTACTATGGGATGCAGTGCCTTAATCCGCATCTTAACTTGGCTAAACACTTGCCCCCTTTTTGAATATTTTTAAATCGCTATGTCCTCAAGTTCACCAACCTCTTTATTACTGCAGTTAATCTCTTTCAGTGTGTTTTATATGATAGATGCTATATGTTCATATCACCAATTTCACTGTGGATTTTTTAATATCTTCCCTTTCTCTCCTTAACAGACTTATGCTTTCCTCTACAGATCTGGAATGTATTTATAACAATTGTCTTAATGTCCTTGTCTACTAATTCTATCATCTGTTACTATTTATTAGTTCCTTATTTGAGTCATTTTTCCCACTTATATGCATACCTGGTAGTTTCTTATTGGATGCCAGATACTGTTAGTTTTATTTTTATTTCCTTTTTAAATTTCCTTTAATAATTTTTAGCTTCTTCATGGGATGCAGTTAAGTTGTTTGGAAAAAAATGACCCTTTTGAGACTTGTTTTTTAATCTTTGGATGGTGAAATCTAGAAGGCTGAACAAAAATAAAATTGAATTTTTCCTGATGACAAAAGGAAAAGTGACCTTTTCACCCTCCTTTTTCTCATAATGTTGCCTTGAGACGTAGTATTTGTGATTCCTTCTACTGTCCCTTTGATATGTGCGTAAATCTTTTTAAAAGACTAAGTCTCTTGCCAGCCTTATAGCACAGAAATGCTTTTTTTCCCCCTTAAGGGACTGGGAGTCATCTCTTTGAAATGTGCACATTAAGGAAGATAGCAGCCCTATCTCCCTGTCATCCTGGGAATTTATCCTAGGTGCCTTGCTCTAAGCTGGAAGCACCTGCTTGTCATAGAGATATGAGAAGTTTGATTTTTCCCCCTTCAGATAAAGGCAATTAACTAGCACAGATGGGTATTCCAATTGCCAGGTGAACTTAGAATGAACTATGAAAGAATGTACAGTAGTCCCTGCTTATCTGTAGAGCATATGTTCCAAGAGGTTTCACGGATGCCTGAAACCATGGCTAGTTCTTATATATCCTATGCTTTTTCCTAGACATACATGCTTATGAGACATTAAATTTATAAATTAAGCACAGTAAGAAATTAACAAAAATAATAATAAAATAGAACAATTATAGCGACGTGCCAAAATAAAAATTATTTAAAATTTATAGGTTAGGGATAGACTTTGTGGAGCAGTGGGCTAAGCCGTTGCTTGCAACACCCACAACCCATTTCAGAGAGCTGGTTTGAGTCCCTGTCACTGCTTCCAATCCAACTTCCTGATAATGTGCCTGGGATACAGCAGATAATGGCTCAAACGCTTGGGTCCTTGCCATCCATGCTGGTGACCCAGATGGAATTCCTGGCTCCTAGTTCTTGGCTTCAGTCTGGCCCAGCCTTGGCTGCTGCAGTCATTTGGAGAGTGAACCAGCAGATGGAAGATTTCTCTCTCTTTCTCTGCCTTTCAAGTAAATGCAAATAAATTTTAAAATAAAAATTAAAAAACTTACAGATTGCTAATTTCTGAAAATTTCCACAATTTCCATTTAATATTTGCAGACCACAGTCGAGTATAGGCAGCTGAAACCATAGAAAATGAAACTGCAGATAATGGGAATTATTGTGTAGTCATCCCTTGGTACCCATGGGGGATTGGTTACAGGACTACCCCCCAGCGGATACCCAAGTCTGTAGATGCTCAAATCCCTTATATAATACAGCATAGTGTTTTGCATACAAACTACCTGCACCCTCCTCTATAGTTTAAACCATCTCAACTACTTATGCTGCCTTACACAATTTAAATAGTATGTAAAGAGTTGTTACACTGCACTGCTTAGGGAGGAAAGACAAAAGTCTGTCCATATTCAGTACAAATTTTTTTTTCCTCAGTGTGTTCCAGCCATGAGTGTTTGAATCCGTGAATGCAGAATCCACAGGTATGGGAAGGACAACCGTGTAATACACAGTGCTGCCAAGTCCTCTTGTACATGGACAATGTATGGTTTCTCTTAAGAACATGTCTGTCATAGATACATAAGATTGGGATTATTTCTGTTTTTGCAGTCTCATTAGCAGTCTGCCTGTGATGCATCACAGTCTGGTTTAATTGTGGCTTATTACAATAATAAAACTATTTATTTCTCTTCTACCTTCATGGAGAGGATGTCTTGGATTGGCAGGAAATTATACTTTTAATTTTGTTTCCAAAGGATCTGAGTAGCAGTTTAAGGCCATTGTTGCCCTGTATTGAGGCAATACTCACCTGTGTGCCAAAAACAAGCTCCAGCCATTTGTAAGATCCAAAAATCATTTTCTTTGCTCATTTATTGTGACTCTCTCCCTGGTCTTGGGTAATTTCCCCTAAGCTTATCAGTACTCAGATGATGACTTGACAGTACACTGTGTATCCAGATCTCTCTCTCTCTCTCTCTCTCTCTCTCTCTCTCTCTGTCCCCCTTGTCCTCCTCCTTAAATTTGTTTTTTTTTCTGCTTTTCTACCAGATTTGTTAAAATATGACTAACAAATAAAAATCATATATAGGGTGAATGTACAACATGTTTTGACACATGTATATGTTAAGAAATTATTACCATAATCAAACTAGTAAACTTATCCATCACCTTACACAGTTACCTACTCTCTAAGTAAATTTCAAGCATACATGCATTATTATTTACTACCACCACTATGCTGGGCATCAGGTCCCCAGTATTTATTCACTCAAAAGGTTATGTGAGGGGGCCATCACTGTGGTGTAGCTGGTAAAGCCGCCGCCTGCAGTGCCGGCATCCCATATGGATGCACTTTTATTTTACATACATAAGTGGTAGAAGCAGAAAAGTGTGGCTTAAAATTCCTCATTGCCCTCTAAGAACAAGTCCTTGATAACTGCAGGGTTTTTTTTTTTTTTTTTTCTGAGTGAAAGCAAGATAATGCCTTCAAAACCATGGCCTTTTCAGTACCTGAAGTAGTAGTAAATTTGGGATAAGCATCCAATTGGAAGGTAGAGGATAAAACATAGTTCTATGCACCTGTATTAAAATATTGAGAGACAGAGGCCAGTGCTATGGTGCAGCGGGCCTGAAGTGCTGGCATCCCATATGGGCGCCAGTTTGAGTTCTGGATGCTCCACTTCCAATCCAGCTCTCTGCTATGGACTGAGAAATCAGTAGAAGATGGCTTAACCTTGGGCCCCTGCACCCACATGGGAGACCTGGAAGAGGCTCCTGGCTCCTGGCTTCGGATTGGCTCAGCTCCAGCCATTGCGGGCATTTGGGTAGTGAACCAGCAGATGGAAGACCTCTCTGTCTCTGCCTCTCCTTCTAAATCTGTGTAACTCTGACTTTCAAATAAATAAATAAATAAATCTTTATTTAAAAAAAGGTTATGTGTGAGTATTGCAGATGATTCCATTTATATGACATTCTCAGAAAGATGTATCTACAGTGACAGAACACAGATTAATGGTTGGAAGGGTCGGGGGAACTAAGAAAGGAATAGCCCAATGGAGGTTTTTGAACATTAGAACTATTCTTTATTTTATTTATTTATTTTTTTGACAGACAGAGTGGACAGTGAGAGAGAGAGAGAGAGAGAGAGAGAGAGAGAGAGAGCGACAGAGAGAAAGGTCTTCTTTTTCCATTGGCTCACCCCCCAATGGCTGCCGCGGCCGGTGCACCGCACTGATCTGAAGCCAGGAGCCAGGTGCTTCTCCTGGTCTCCCATGGGGTGCAGGGCCCAAGCACTTGGGCCATCCTCCACTGCACTCCCTGGCCACAGCAGAGAGCTGGACCAGAAGAGGAGCAACCAGGACAGAACAAGCGCCCCAGCCGGGACTAGAACCCAGTGTGCCGGCACTGCAGGAGGATGATTAGCCTATTGAGCCGCGGTGCCGGCCACTAGAACTATTCTTTATTCTCATTCGGATGTTGGTTACGTGAGCCTATATCATGGATCAGGTAGACTCAGGAAAACTGTATTGTGCTTTTGGTAGAGTGATAAATTCAAATAAATCTCCATATCACTGTGAAAATAGTTTCAACTTTGTGGATCTTGGAGCTCCCTGAGATAGCCAGACCTCTCTTTCATTATCACTGGAGTCAAAATTTATCAAACTGCATGCCAACACTGTTAATTTTATTACATGTTGATTTTAAAATTAAAATTAAAAATTGCTAGAAATCCTAAAGAACTTTTGTTTATGTGGGATATATATTTGCCAAAATACAAGTTAAATGTGATCAAATGTTCAAATATTATTAATTCATTAATTCATTTAAAATGACAATACTGATGACATGTTACATACCTGTTCATACACGTAGTGGAAAATAACTATACATTTCAAAAATGTGAAAATCTATTCTACTCGTTTACATTCTTGAAAATCTCTTTAATGTCTGGCTTAATAGAAGACAGCTGAGGGCCAGCACTGTGGTGTAGCAGGTAAAGCCGCCGCCTGCAGTGCTGGCATCCCATATGGGCACCGGTTTGAGTCCCAGCTGCTCCACTTCCGATCCATGTCTCTGCTATGGCCTGGGAAAGCAGTAGAAGATGACCCAAGTCCTTGGGCCCCTATACCCACGTCGGAGACCCGGAGAAGGCTCCTGGCTCCTTTCTTCAGATCAGCATAGCTCTGGCTGTTGTGGCCAATTGGGGAGTGAACCAGCGGATGGAAGACCTCTCTCTCTCTCTCTCTCTCTGTGTGTGTAACTCTGACTTGCAAGTTTACAAGTAAATAAATAAATCTTAAAAAAAAAAAAGACAGCTAGACTCTCCTAGCTTCTTCTATATTCCATCTGTTGTAACATCATAGATCAGATAGCCTTGGGCCAGTTTCACTGTGTACTTGATAGAGTGATAAATTCGAATAAATCTCAGCATCATGGAGAAAATAGTTTTGACTTTGTGGACACCCCAATGGACCATGGAGTTCCCTGACCATGAAGTCCTTGTCCCTTTCATTATTACCACTGGTGTATGCCAAAATCTGATACTCTCCTTAAGCGGTTCAGCTTCAGCGCAGGGTCAATGAGCTAATTTGCCTTCCCTCCTTATCCCTGGTACTTGAGATCTCCCTTTCCTGATTTTGAACATGGCTACATCTATGAGGGTGCTTCAAAGTGTTTGTGAGCTATGCAATTGTAGGATAAGTTATTAGCACCAAAAATTTCGGAATCTATGCATATGAGGGGTTTTCCAAAAGTTCATGGAAAAGATGCTTATTATAAAAAAAAAAACTATGAGTAGATTTCAAACATTTTTGGACCAAAATCAATTTACCTTTCAATTTCATTTTTCTGCAAACTTTCTGAAGTGCCCTTCCATTATGTTTCATACAGAATTTATATATTTGCAGTGGGATGAAATTTGTCACATCAACTCTATCTACCTTAATAATTCTGGTTCTCTCTATAATCATTGGGCTATTGGTCTTTCCCATTTTATTTGGCGTTGTTTCCTTGAGCTTTTTCACAGTGTTTTTATGCTTTTAGTTACAGGTATTGCTTATTTGATTCTCATGTAACTTTATCATTTATTTTTATATTTTGTTCTGAGGTTTATTTAGTCTCCTATTATCTTAAATATCTTTTTTTGAGCCCTTATATTTCTTTGTCATGTTCTTTTTAAAAAAGTTTTATTTATTAATCTGAAAGAGTTGCATAGAGAGAGAGAGAGAGAGAGAGAGGTCTTCCATCCACTAGTTTACTTCGCAACTGGCCGCAATGGCTGGAGCTGAGCTGATCCAAAGCCAGGAGCCAGGAGCTTCTTCTGGGTCTCTCATACAGGTGCAGGGGCCCAAGGACTTGGGCCATCTTCCACTGCTTTCCCAGGCCACAGCAGAGAGCTGGATTGGGAGAGGAGCAGCCGGAACTAGAACCGGCGCCCATATGCGATGCTAGCGCTTTAGGCCAGGGTTTTAACCTGCTGCGCCACAGCACTGGCCCCCGTCATGTTCTTTTAAAGAGCCATCATGATACCTATATAATATCTACACACCTTCTTGGTATCTATCATACTTCCAGTGCTTCTTTCTCTAATTTATGCCTAGGTCTTGAGTTGGTTCCTTTTTGATTAACTCTTATTTTTTCAATGGGTTGGCAACCCGTTGGAAAATGCTGTAAAGCAGTCCACATTCCTGACATAGGTTTATTGTATCAAATACCCTTTCTCAAATTATATTAATGTGTTTGTTGTAGGGGAATATCTCTCTTCTATATTTGCCATTCCCTACTAAGGGTAATCGTGGTGGAAGCAGCCTTCTGCACTCAGTGGCAAGACAATTAGAGAAGGAATAGTCTTTAAATCTAAAATAATAAAAACAATAAAAGTTGATCTGCTTTTTATTATTGCCAAGCACCAACAATTCTAAATAATGCCAATGACAAATGCCGATTGCCTGCCTCCACCCCCACCAAAGCTGCTGCGTCATCAAATCCACGTGATTCAAGCCCTTTATGATATAACAACTTTTATAAAAGACTCCTCTAGTTTTTGCTGAGCTACTTTGTATGTTCAGGTTAGGGGGGGCAGCAAACTTGATTGTTTTATAGGCAGATCTTTAATCCCTTTCACTGATTTTAGTCCCACTTCTCAATCTTACCAACCACCAAATCTTATCTAAGATTCCACTGGCAATAGATGGACTTCAAGCTCCAATCCAGCCTCCTTATAAAAATATTCTGGACTGAGGCTTCCCCTCTTTTTGTAGAACTTAGGCTCCATGAAGGCAGGGAATTTTTATCTGTTTTATTCACTGCTATGCTCCAGGGTCTAGTACCCAATAAGTGATTGTCCACATATCTATCAATTATGAGCAACAACGTATTTTTGTATTTCTGTATTTTTGTGTACTGCATCTCAACAGACGCTACCAGAGGCAGTGTTATGGATGGGTTACAAATCCCAAAAGAAGCATGGACTCATCTGAAAGTTGCCAGATTCCATGGGACTGTAAGACTGGAGATTTCTTCTGCAGGAAACTATGTGGGCAGATGATTGAGGACCAACTACAAATTTCTGATATCAGGATTGTGGTACCATTTGAGGGCTGGGTTGGAGTAGATCTCAAATAGGATGACTGGTGAAATGGGGACTCAAAGATGAAATTAGATCAAATTATTGAAAATTAAGCAAACTTTTAACTATTGATTCAACATTTTTGGTATTCATATATCTTTCAGGGTTTTTATTTATCCTTGTGTCTTTTTAAAGGTTTATTTATTTATTCAAAGAGCTGACTTACGGGGGGGGGGGAGGGAGAGAGGGAATCTTCCATCAGAAAGGGAGAGAAAAAGAGAGAGATCTTCCATCTGCTGGCTCAGTCCCCAAATGGCCACAATGGCCAAGCCATTAACCAGGAACTCCATCCAGGTCTCCCATGCCAGTGGGAAGGGCCCAAGGACTTGGGTCATCTTCTACTGCTTTCCCAGACACATTAGCAGGGAGCTGGATTGGAAGCAGAACAGCTAGGATTTGAACCAATATTCATACGGGATGCTAGTGTCACAAGTAGCAGCTTCACCCATTGTGCCCCAACACCAGCCCCTTTCTATTTCTTCTTTTTTTTCTTTTAAATATATTTGAAAGGCAGAGTTACAGAGAGTGAGAAGGAGAGATAGAGAAGTCTTCTATCTGCTGATTCACTCCCCAAATGGCTGCAATGGCCAGGGCTAGGCCAAGCCAAAGCCAGGAGCCTGGAGCTTTTTCCAGGTCTCCCACATGGGCGGTAGGAGCTCAAGGACTTGGACCATCTTCTGCTGCTTTCCTAGGCACAATAGCCAAGAGCTGGATCAGAAGTGGAGCAGCCATGACTCCAACTAGTATCCATATGGGATCCAAACATTGCAGGGGGCGGCTTTGCCCACTACACCACAGCATTGGCCCCTGTATTTTTTCTTAAATAAACTGTATAAAGTTATATTTGTATAGAAAAATATTTTATCTAAGATTTCATATTATTGGTAGAAAGTTGTCTATATATTTTTAAAGATTTATTTATTTGAAAATCAGAGTTACAGAGGGAGAGGAGAGAGAGAAGAGTGACAGAGAGAAATCATCCATCTGTTGGTTCACTCCCCAAGTGGTCACAATGGCCTGGGCTGAGCCAGGCTGAAGGACGGAGGCTGAAGCTAGGAGCCTGGAGTTTCTTTTGGGTCTCCCATGTGGGTGCACTTGAGTCATCCTCTGTTGCTTTCCCAGGTGCATTAGCAGGGAACTCGATCAGAAATGGAGCAGCCGGGACTCAATCAGGTGTCCAGATGGGATCCTGGCTTTGCAGGCGGGGGCTTTATCCACTGTGCCACAGCGTTGGCCCCAAATATTTTAAAATCTCCATTATATCTATAGTTTTGTTCTTCTTTTCATTCTTAATATTATCTACTTGTGCTTTCTATTTTGTTTTCTTTTCCAGTCTTTTGGAAGTTTGTCTTTTCAAACAACCAAGGTTTGGTTTTATCAATCTTACTTATTGCATCCTTGTTTTCCATTTCTTCTATTTATATCTTTACATATATTATGCCTTTATTTTGACTTTCATTAGACTTAATTTGTTGCTGATTTTCTAGCTTCTTTAATTAGATGCTTCAATCATTACATTTTGGCCTTCTTTCCTAAAGCATTCAAGGCCATACTATTTGGGTGAGTGCTACTTAGCTTTATTTCACAAGGCTTTTTTTTTTAGTCATTGATTGTATTTTATTTATAGTTTTAATTTATTTTTATATCTACCAAGGATTTTGTACATTCTTTTGAATAACAAGCAATAATTGTGCATGTGGCTATACAGTACTGTATGATACTTCAAGATATGTATACAGCATGCCATGCACTGATTAAATCATAGGAATTAACTCTTCATTTCCTTATCATTACTTTGTGTTTGGAGTGTTCAAGATCCTTCCTTCTAGTTCTTTATAAAACATAAAATCAGCTTTTGTGAACTCTAGTCACCTCTGTGTTCTGTGCAGCAGCACAGCACATTGCTTCTATCTAACTCACCTGTCAAGTTTTGATATCTACATTATCATCAAATTGTACATACTCTCGCCAATAATTGTTTAAAAGTTTTTTTTAGCATTCCAAACTTTTTTAAAGTTCTTACTTTGTATTTCTCATCAGGAAATGTGATCAGAAGGAAACTAAGTCTGTGGATTTGCTAAGACTTGCTTCATAGCCTAGAATGTGGTCAACATCCCAGGTGTTCTTAGATGCAGACGTGTGTGTGTGTGTGTGTGTGTATCCATTACATCAAGCTTGACAGTTGTGCTGTTTAGATCTGTTATTGTTGATGTTTTTGTCTGATTAACATTCTAGAAGGGGAGGATGTTAAAATCTCGCCCGATGACTATAGTTTGTCGGTTTCACCTCTTTGAATTCTGCCCATTATTCCCTTATATAGTAAGCCCGCTGCATGTGTGGATTCAACCAATCATGGATCAGAAATATTTTAAAAACCTGTCTATATTGAACATATTCAGACATGTTTTGCCATTATTCCCCAAACAAGACAGTGTAACAACTGTTTACATTGCATTTGCATTGTATCAGGTGTTATAAGTAATCTCGAGATGATTTAAAGTATATGGGAGAATGTGTATAGGTTCTATGCAAGTACTATATCATTTTATATAAAGTACTTGAGCATCCTAAAATTTTGGTACCTTCTTAGAACCAGTTCCTCATAGATACTGAGTGATTACTATACATTCTGAAGCTATATTATTACAATTTATAAAATATAAAATTTATATTCTTTATATCTTCCTACTGAATTGTTCATTTTAATAATTTGGGCTTTCTACTTATAATCTATTTCATATGTTATACACAGAGATACATTGGCTTTCTTTCAGTAAGGACTTTCCTGGATACCTTTTGTCATCCTTTAATACTTCCAACTTGTGACTTTGTGTTTTATATATGTCTTTTTTAAAAAATCATATAGTTAGATTTTTCTCATAATCAAACCTGGCAC
Source organism: Sylvilagus floridanus (assembly GCA_949820135.1). Taxonomy (NCBI): domain Eukaryota; kingdom Metazoa; phylum Chordata; class Mammalia; order Lagomorpha; family Leporidae; genus Sylvilagus; species Sylvilagus floridanus. Next base: position 98,035,006 of record OX463223.1, read on the forward strand.
TCATGGAGAGTTTAATCCATGTGCATCTATTGTTATTATTGTAATATTTTATTTGGATTTGTTTCCACCATTTCATTTTTGTGCTTTGTGTTTAGCCTAATTTGTCAATGCCTCTTTATTTTTCTCCCCTCTCCTGCCTTCAGTTCGACCAGTGAGATTGTCCTCCATTTTTCCATTAAGTGACTTAGAGGATTTATATATATATATATATATATATATATATATATATATACACATATATATATCTTTAAAATGATATATAATTTTTTAGATTTATTTATTTATTTATTTGACAGATAGAGTTAGACAGTGAGAGAGAGAGAGACAGAAAGAAATGTCTTCCTTCCTTTGGTTCACCCCCGAGATGGCCGCCATGGCCGGAGCTACACCAATCCGAAGCCAGGAGCCAGGAGCTTCCTCCTGGTCTCCCATGCGGGTGCAGGGCCCAAGCACTTGGGTCATCCTCCACTGCCCTCCCGGGCCACAACAGAAAGCTGGACGGACTGGAAGAGGAGCAACCGGGACTAGAACCCGGCACCCATATGGGATGTCGGCGCTGCAGGCGGAGGATTAACCAAGTGAGCCACGGCACTGGCCCCAATATATAGTTTTAAACATTTATTTATTTGAAAGGCAGAGTGACAGAAAGAGGGAAATCTTCCATCCACTGGCTCATTCCCCAAATGGCCACAACAGCCAGCTCTGGGCCAGGCTAAAGCCAAATTCCATCCGGGTTTCCCATGTGGGTGGCAGGGGCCCAAGTACTTGGGCCCATCATCCACTGCCTTCCCAGGCACATAAACAGGAAGGTGGACAGGAATCAGAGCAACCAGGACTCAAGTAAGTGCTCATGTTGGATGACAACATCACAAGTGACAGATTGGTCCCGTATATTATTATTTTAAAAAATCATTCCATTTTTTTCCTCTACTAAGGCATAAGTTAGGAAGTAATACACTCCATTTCTATCTTTTAAATGACTAACTCAGAAATAATGACATGCATAATTAACATACAAAAGTCTAAAATTTGGAGGGAAAATCCTTTATCTTTCTTACAGGTAATACAAGAACTCAGAACTGACATGCTTACTGTTGTCTGGTATTCCAAACCCCACAAGCAAAGATGGTGATTGTTTTATGCCTGAATATTTACTTACATTTGTTCACGTGATGACTATCATCTCTACTTTTCATTCTTTGGCTCATCCCAGACCTTCTGCAGGGGACAATTTCCCTCTACTTTTTACTTATAATACACTTTTTTAAAAAATTTCCTTTAGTGAGAATCTGCTAGTGAAGCATTGTCTCAATGTCTTTCTGAAAATGTCTTTATTTCACTCTCATTCTTCGAACACATTTTCGCTGACTGTAGAATACTAAATTAACAATCAGAAGATTGAAGCTTGTCCTCTTCTCTTCTGCTTGTTGAGAAATCAGCTTTCTAATTGTTGTTCCTACAAAGTGAGCTGTCATCTTCCTCTGGCTCTATTTTTCAGCTTTGTTTTTCCGCCATGTCAATCTGTGGATGTGTTTTTCAATTTAAACTACTTTTTATCTGTTGAGCATCTTGCATGTGTGGATTGATTTCTTTCATTGACTCTGGAAAAACTCTCAGCCAGAAACTCTCAGCCATTATCTCTTCCATTGTTGCCTCTTGTGCCATTAGTATTCACATTCTCTTTCTCTCAGTCTACAATCAAATATATGCCAATTCCCTCATTGTATCCTCCACATCTCTTACTCTCTTATCTGCATTTTCTATTTCTTGATAATTTCTTCTAGTTCATTAACTGGCCCCACTTATGTCCACATTTCTGCCAGATACGTCCACTGAGTTGGTATTTTTCACCTCTAAAAGTTCTTTTCCCCCCAAATATGCTATCACTTCTTATATGTTCTTCTTCCTTGCAGATACTTTTAAAAAGTTTTATTTATTTATTTATCCAAAAGGCAGAGTAACAGAGAAAGAGGGAGACACAGAAAAAGAGTTCTTCACTCTGCAGGTTCACTTCCCAAATGGCCACAATGGCCTAGGCTGGGCCAGGCTGAAACCAGGAGCCAAGAACTCCATCAGGGTTTCCCACATGAGTGACTTTGTCCCAAGCACTTTGGCCATCTTCTGCTGCTTTCCCAGAAGCATTAGCAGGGAGCGGAATCAGAAGCAGAGTAACTGGGACTCGAACCAGCACTCTGATAGGGGATGCTGATATCACAAGCAGTGGCTCCCCTGCTAATATTTTCCAATTAACAATTTGCTTCTTTTTTTTTTTTTTTGCCAGGTAGAGTTAGACAGTGAGAGAGAGAGACACACAGAGAGAGTTATAGACAGTGAGAGAGAGAGAGACAGAGAGAAAGGTCTTCCTTCCTTGGTTGGTTCACCCCCCAAATGGCTGCTACTGCTGGTGCGCTGCGCCGATCTGAAGCCAGAAGCCAGGTGCTTCCTCCTGGTCTCCCATGGGGTGCAGGGCCCAATCACGTGGGCCATCCTCCACTGCACTCCCTGGCCACAGCAGAGCTGGACTGGAAGAGGAGCAACCGGGACAGAATCCAGTGCCCCGACCAGACTAGAATCCAGGGTGCCGGTGCCGCAGGCGGAGAATTAGCCTAGTGAGCCGCAGCGCTGGCCAACAATTTGCTTCTTTAAGCATGGTACAAGGGCAGGCATTTGGCACAGCATCCAGATGCCAGTTGGGATAAGCACATCCTATATCAGAACCTATGGGTGGGGCCGGCGCCATGGCTCACTTGGCTAATCCTCCACCTGTGGCGCCGGCATCCCATATAGGCGCCGAGTTCTAGTCCTGTCTGCTCCTCTTCCAGTCCAGCTCTCTGCTGTGGTCCAGGAAAGCAGTGGAGGATGGCCCAAGTGCTTGGGCGCCTGCACCCGCGTGAGAGATCAGGAGGAAGCACCTGGCTCCTGGCTTCGGATTGGCGCAGTGCGCCAGCAGTAGCGGCCATTTGGGGGGTGAACCAACGGAAGAAAGACCTTTCTCTCTGTCTCTCTCTCTCACTGTCTAACTCTGCCTGTATAATAAAAAAAAAAGAACTGATGGGTTTGAGTCCTGGCTCTGCTTCCAGCTTCCTGCTAATGTGTACCCTGGGAGGCAGTGGTGGTGGCTCAAGTAGTTGGGTTCCTGCCATCCATGTGGGAGACCAAGAGTGAGTTCCAGGTTCCTGGCTTCAGACTGGCCCAGTCCTGGCTGCTGTGAGCATTTTGGGAATGAACCAGCAAATGGAAGATCTCTCTCTCTCTCTCTCTCTCTCACTCTCTCTCTCAAATAAAATGAAAACAAATAAAATTGCATGTGGCACAGATATTTTACAATATGTGTGTGGTGATTCTATGGTCTGAAGTCCTTTCTGAAGTCCATTGTTTTCTTTCCCTGGTGATTCTAACTCAAGTTGTCATGTTTCCTTCTACACTTGACTATATTAGTCTGTTTTCTGGTCATTTCTCGGGAAAATTTACTGGGGTGGGGAGGGTTGTTCCCTAAGGCCTGGAATGGATATATTCTCTTCTGGAGGCTTTGTTTCCACCAAGCATCTTAAAGTACTACCCAACTGAGAACCATCTAAAATCAAATCCATAGCTTGAAGTTCTTTGACCGATGCAGGCCATGGGTAATAGGCAAGTGAATCTGTATGAGGGCTGGGGTACAGTCTTATCAGGAATGGATTTTTTACCCTCTTTTTTAAACCCTTTTTAGCAAGAGAGGTTTCCTTAGTGCCAAGGAGGTCTCCTGTACAGCTCTCTGGGATTGTTGGGGAAAGGGACAGAATTAGTTCTGATTGACCATTATGCTGCAACTGAGGCCCCTTGGGGTCTCAGCTTAATGTGGATAGGGTCTACTATTAAACTCCTGCCTTAGGGTGCTCCTGAGCCTTGACTTCTATCCTTCTAGCCCTCTGTGTCCATTGAATCAAAGCCCAAGTGGGCAGTGTATGTACATGCTCTCAGAGGAAGTTGGATTTGATGCACCAATATCCTGCTTACCTGTCTAGTTACAAGCTTTCATCCCAAAATTCGGCCGGGAGTTTCCCTCTTTCCTCTCAGCTCTTTCATGTTTTTAAAGTAGTTTTGAAAGATCTGTGTACAGCACTTTTCATTGCCTCAATAGGAAAGTTGAATCAAATAACCAAGACTGAATTGCCAGAAACTAGAAGCCCATACTTGATTTCACAAGGTCTAAATTCAGCCAATATCCCTGCTGTCTCCCCAAACAATACAAGAACCTTAGAATGATTTAAATATTAATCATCCCCTGCTGTCTGGTATATTTTTGTGCTTCAGTGTTTTTAGTGTCAGCGTGGTTTTATACCCCTATATTATTCAAATTATTACTATTATGTATACTTAGTGCATGCTTGGATTTTTCCACATTTAAATTTTTGTTCACTGTTCTTTGCCTCTTATTCACCCCTTCTCTCTGCTTTCAATTTCCACCTTCCTAAAGTAGATTTTCAGCAGTTGTTTTAGTGAGAGTCTATTATTGCTAAACTTCTGTAGTATAGGTTTTTTTTTTTTTCCTTTTTGGAAAATGTCCTTTTGTCAGTCTCAATAAAAGAGCAGTTCTTCTCACCAATGTTCTTTGGAGGCACTAGTTCTCCTTCTTGGGGCAACTGGTGGCTCTCATTTACATTGTATCATTTCTTTGCAAGGGCTGTACAGTTGACCCACTTATATCCACAGGTTCTGCATTTGCAGATTGAACCAATCATGGATGGAAATGTTGGAAAATAAAATTGCCTCTGTTCTGAACATGTACAGACTTTTTCTTTGTCATTACTTCCCAAGCAATAGAGTACAATTAATATCTACATAATGTGTACATGGTATTTAGTATTATAAGTAACCTTAAGCTGGCTTAAAGCATATACAGGAGGATCTGTTTAGGTTCTATGCAAATACACCACTATTTTACATAAGGATATTGAGCATCCATGGATTTTGGCTTCCTTAGAGTATCCTGGAATCAAACCCCCTGTGGATACTGAGGAACAACGATATTTTTATTGCTGATTGTTTCTGCGCACATCTTCAGCAGATACATTCTTTTTCTGTGGGGTTCCATGTGCCCTGGATCATAAAAATGTATTCTATTTGCTTTAGCTGAAGTTCTGAAGGTTTCAATGGTTCTGCCCCAATTTTTATTTTAATTTTTCAGCATGTGGTTCCTGTCACACACACCAGGGTAAATTTAGATCCCACATCCACATAGAAGATAGGTCTGGGGTTTTTATTTTTCCCCATGGTTCCAAAGAAAGCACAAGCCCTTTCATTGCTTGTTTTCCATCCACTTTTCATGGACAAGGGAAGCTGTTAAAGGATTTATCCTGAGGTTTCAGTTGCAGCTCCTCTACTTCTGGTATCCCCAAGGCTGTGCTGCCCCAACCTGGAAGAAGCTCCTGGCTCCTGGCTTTGGCCTGGCCTATCCCTGGCCATTGTGACCATTTGAGGAGTGAACCAGCTGATGGAAGATCTTTCTCTCTCCCTCTCTGTCTATAACTCTGAATTTCAAATAAATAATCTTAAAAAAAAAGATTCTTCAAAAAGGCCATGGAAAGTGCATATTATGAAAAACAATGCATGGATTTCAATTTCTTTCTGCACCAAAATAAACATGTCTTTTTTAGTGACATTTATTTGAAAGACAGAGTGGGGAGGGGCCTCCCATGCACTGGCTCACTCCCCCAACCACCTACAACATCCAGGGCTGGACCAGGCTGAAGCCAGCAGTCTAGAACTCCATCCTGGTCTCCCCTGTGGGTGGCAGGGGCCCAAGGACTGCTGCTTTCCTAAGTGCATTCGCAGGGAGTTAGATCAGAAGCAGAGCAGCCAGAACTCAGTCGCTCAATATGGGATGCCAGCATCACAGGCAGCAGCTTAATCTGCTGCGCCACAGTGCTGGCCTCATAAACGTATCTTTTAATTCCAGTGTTCCACAATCTTTTTGAAGTACCCTTGTATGTATCTGTAGTGGGAGTAGGTACTATTCATGCAATAACCTGTGTTATGTTGCCAGAAGAAACCATATTTTATACATAAGATGTTGCACCTTATTTACAATTAAACACTTTTTTCTCATCATCTCCATCCAGGGAGCTGAATTGGAAAAGGGGCACCAGGGAATCAAACCAGCATATGGGATGCCGGCACTGCAGGCACCGGCTTTACCCGCTGTGCCACAGCGCCGCCGCCCCCTCCCCCATCTGTCTCTTGGGATCTCAAATGTCTCAGCAATTTTCAACTTCAAAAATTTTTATTAATAGAATCCTTCCTTCAAATATGATTAGGAGCCCCCAAACAAAACAAGTGAGGTTGAGAGTTCTGATCCTCACCAATTTCCCCTCCCCCTCATTCTGGTGCTCCCTAGGGCATCCTCACAGACTCCTTAGGCTCCAAGAACTAGTGTAAAAACAGAGAATGGATCAGTGGTTGTCAAGCTGTGCTCCCAGAACCAGAAGCAAGTGCATCACCCAGGAATATATAAGAGAGGCAATTGTTAAGCTCCTATCCCAGATTGATTGAACCAGAAACTACGGGGGCAGGACCCAGCAATCCATGTGTTAACAAGCCTTCTGGGTACTTCTGATGCATGTTAAAGCCTGAGAACTTACTAAAATCCAGTATTCCTTTTGGAAGCTATTGGAAAGAAAAAAATTTAAAAAGCTGGAGTCTTGCCCAATATTAACTTTACTGGGTATTTAAATTATCCCATTTCTCTGGAAGGCTATTTTCCATGCATCCTTTTCTTATATCTCTTTGACATTATAGACACTCTTGAGATCCAACTTTGCAATGGCCTGGGTCCTTCTGAATTGGTTCAGTGTTTCTGAAGTCACTGGGAAGAATAGGGATTCCTGTTATTATTTCATTAGACAGCAATCATGAGGTGCCTCTTTCTTTTTCCTGGCAAAAAGAACTTGAGGTCTAAGGCTCATAAAATTCTGTTGAGCAAAACAACCCAGACACAGAGGAGTACATACACACTGAACAATTGCATTTATAGAAGGTATATGGGAAACCCTACTCCACAGTGAAAGAAGTCTGGCTTTAGGTGCCTTCGGGTTACAGGTAATATTCTATTTCTTGATCTGCTGTTGTTCACAGGGATGTGTTCATTTTGTAGGAATGCCTTAAGGTCATATGATATGTGCTCTTTTTCTGTATATTCCATATACTTCAATACAAGTTTTAAAACAGTGATGGGACAGCCGTGGGGGAAAGTAAGTTTTTAACAACATACTGCTGGGAGCACTGAGCTAGCTACACATTTTCAGAGGACTAGGGTCTTTGCTTCTGTATGTGAAATACACATTTGGAGCAACCAGCCTCTTGACACCAGGTCATATTGCATCTCGACAGTATGAGTCAGTTATATGGGGGCCACTCTGTTTCTTGGCTGGAAAAGGTATTTTGGTTGATGGTGTCCCTGATCAGGATTCCCTGTAGGAGATGAAATGGCAGGGCTGTGGATTTCTTTTTTTTTTTAAGATTTATTTATTTATTTGAAGGTCAGAGTTACACAGAGGAGAGGCAGAGAGAGAAAGAGAGAGAGAGAGAGAGAGAGAGAGAGAGATGTCTTCCATCCACTGGGTCACTCCCCAAATGGCTGCAATGGCCAGAGCTGGGCTAATCCGAAGCCAGGAACCAGGAGTGTCCTCTGGATCTCTCACACAGGTGCAGGGGCCCAAGGGCTTGGACCATCTTCCATTGCTTTTCCAGGCCATAGCAGGGAGCTAGATCGGAAGAGGAGCAGGTGGGGCTTGAACCAGTGCCCATATGGGATGCTGGCACTGCAGGCAGCTGCTTTATCTGCTACTCCACAGCGCTGGCCCCAGGGCTGTGGATTTCTAATCAGGTTAGGCCAAGAAACCAGGGAAGAATGTGTTATGGGTGACAGGGCAGTACCCCATTGTTTGCTCTCCCATTCAGAGCTCTAAAGGTGGTTAAGCACCCACAATTTACCTATGCCCTTCCGGGCTTAAATAATCCATCTGCTCCCTGGCCTTGCCAGCTGTGGATGTACAGGACATCTCAGTTAAATTGCACAGGTTCTTGCCATGACCTGTTCACATAAGAACCCCAACCTGCATAGAAAATAAATGAATTGTACTTGAAAGTCCCCAATCTGTTGTCATCATCCCTCATTTTTCCTTAATTATTCTGGGCTCTATTTTTCTGTAGTCTGCCCATGAAGCTGCTTAAGAACTAGCTACCCCTCCCCCCATACACATGGCTGCTGCTGCCATGTTCACCATGGGAATGTTGGTAAATGTGCCCCTACAGGCCCCCAAAGATGGAAATGCCCAGTCGTAAGCCAGGAATGCTCAAACATACCTGAATCTCAGTTATGGGTTCAAGGCTAACACATACCTGCTGAATCCATGATGCCCTAGGCTCCACGATGGTGTAATCTGGAAAGAGCTCCCAACTGCAGTTATAGTCCATGGCTGGATTTAGGGGTTGGTGACTGGGAGAGGCATAGTGCTAGGCCTGGATGACCCCCTGCTGCTGATACAGTGGTGTTCTCAGGATGCGGAAGGGGACAGGTTCAATCCAGAAGTGCCAGGCACAGGTCGTCCCTCTGGGGATGGCATGGAGGTCAGTTTCAGCAATCTTCTACCATTCCTACTTCAGTGAGCTCCTCTTAGAACTATTCCTGAGTATAGGGTATTTAAAAGACAGCTTTTGCATCACAAAAATCCTAAATGAGACTTTTACTAAAAATGTGAATGCTGGGGTGGGTGTTTGGCATAGTGGTTAAGTCTCTGCTTAAGTATGGGATACCTACATCCTGTATCAGTGACAGGGTTCAAATCCCAGCTCCTCCACTTCTAATCCAGCCTCTTGCTAATGCCAGTCCTGAGAGGCAGCAGATGATGGCTCAGTTAGGTCCCTGCCACCTATGTGGGAGACCCAGATGGAGTTCCGAGCTCCTGGCTTCAGTCTGGCCCCAGCCTGGCTGTTGTGGGCACTAGGAAAGTAAAACGGTGGAGGAAGGCATCTCTCTCTCTAATTTGTAAATGTCAGTGCCCTACCAGATGAAGAAAAGTTGGGGGAACGTTGCAGATTACAGGAAGCTAAAGAGACATGACAACTAAGTGCAATACTTCACCCTTGAGCAGACCCTGTAATAGAAAGAGGAATGCAATAAAGGAGATTAGTGGGTGGGTCAACAGGAAAACTTGAGTATGAATGGTAAAGTATCGTAACAGTGTTACAACTTCTGAGGCTCTACTAGGGTGATTTAGGAAATATGCCTCTTCTTCAGGAACAGACCCTGAAGTATTCAGGCCCATAGGGCCATGCTGTGTCATTTATCCTCGTATGGTTCAAACAACACATTTATGAAGGAGTGCTCAGGTACACACAAGAAAAGGTAAATGGAGTAACATGTTAACAGGTACATCTGGGTAACACACATATGGATGTTCTTAATACTGTTTTTATTTCTGTCACTTCTCTGAATGCTTGAAATTAGTCCCAAACAAAAAAATTTTTTTTTTTGAAAAATTTAAAGGAGCGTCTCTGCGCAGTCAGAATCTGTTGACACAGGGCTGCCTGAATTGTTCTCATGGCAAAGATGAGGAATGGGGACATGGCTGCATCTTCCCAGACACATCCCCAAAGGCAGCCAGACACCCTGTATGAAGTTGCCAAGTGGTATCCGAAGTCACCCATATCTTGATCTCCCCCATCCTATAAAACACTGAAAATAACAACTTTTTACTCTTTGTTCCTGAGGATTACAGACCCTGGGTATCGATAAAATGTTGCTTATAAAAGGAAGGTGTATAAATTTATTCATATATTTATCCACTCTTTCATCCATCCATTCATCCACCCACCCATTCACCCATTAAATATTTTTGAAAGCCTACTTACCAGGTGCAAGGCTCTGTGCTAGGTAGCAGGAGACACAAGCCCTGTCCTTAAAATCTATTTGGGGATGCACAAACAACCACATAAATTTCTATTTGCAAACGACTTGACCACAAACTAGACTCGTGAAGGCATGGGGAACAAGGCTGTTACCAGAGGCAGTGGATGCAAGCCCCATGGATCTGGTAGATTGTTTTCCTCCAGGCAACAACTAAGTAACACTTGTGTACATGGTGTTCAGAAAAAAAGGATACAGCCCTTACTCCCCACCCCTTCCCGGGCTCATCCCATCTGGTTTGGCTTAGTTCTCTGCAGGCTGTTCTGCCCTGTGAGGTCAGGAAAGGACCAGCAAACCTGTTTGTATATTTCTGGCCTGTTGGACCAAGTGAGCTTGGGAACAGTTTTTTACCACTGATCCGTGCCTCTGGATGAACACGACAGCTAAACCCATAAAGCTTTCAGAAGACAAGAACCACCAAATGCCCTCAAGTACAAGCCCTGCAGCCTATGAGAATCACATCACTGGGCTGCTGAGTCATGAAGACAGTATGACTGTCTTCCACATGGATGGAATGACGACCTTCATGGACTCTTGTGGCTCTCCCCACCCCCAAAGCCAAGTGTAACACGGACCATGATGCCCTGTATATAAGGGACAATGGTGGAGTCCATTGACTTGGGGCTCCAAGCACACAGTGTTGGGGGGGGGAGTAAGAGGTTATGAATGTGCACACACAGGCGTGCGTGTGACTACGTGTGACACAACATGTTCTTTCTGTTGCCTGAGTCTCAGGCGGGAATGCCTCTCCCCTCTGACACATTCACCGCCTGGCCCAAAGAAGCTTCAGACTGGGGATCCAACAAACGTTTACTGAGTCCCTACAAAGTTCCAAGCCTTTTACTTTATACTTTGACACATTTATATCATTTAATCTTTAACAACAACCCATTAAGGTAGGAATTATCTGCATTTTACAGATGAGAAAACAATCGCAAAGAGGTTCATTGATTTGCTCAAGTATATCATACAGCTTTTTTTTTGTTTTGTTTTTAAACACGCACACACTATACTGTCAGCTGAGGCCTGTCTGTGTTGATCACTTATCTTACAGCATTTCTTGTCTTCTCTACTTTGGGAGCAATCACCACCCCCCCTTACACAAGCCCCCTTATTCCATCTCCTTTCACTAGCCCATGTGGGCTTTTCTTTCTTTTTTTTAAAATACTGCATTTAATAGCACAAAAATCACTAATACAAAGAAACTGGCAAAGGTGTTTGTCAATGAAGTATCCCTGCCTCCTCCGCTTTTCTGCTTTCACACCCATGTATGTAATGGGCAACGTTTTTATAAGCTTTTCTTTTTCCCCCCCTCCAAACGTATAACTGTTATGTGATTGGTCAATTGAAGCTGAAACACCCATGGAGAAAGATGTTTTACGGTTACAAGGGCACACCCCCCCCACCTCCCCCCTCCCCCCCACCTTCCCACACAACCTTTTGGAGGAATATAGGATATGTACCAGTGTCAGATTTTCCTGCTCTTGCCTTCCCCACCCACAGCGTTCCTGCCATTTAGTTTTCCTCTCAGTGACTGCTTAGACTAGAACCTCATCTCCCTCCCCTTCTAATCCTCTTCCATTCAGGACCTTCGGGACACTGGGTACTGTTCAGTTCTTACTCTGTCAGGCCCCTAGGCCATGGTCAAGTAGGTCCTTCAAATCTTGATGCCAGTTGTACTATGGGTGTCGTCATCTTCCGTTCCAGGTAGATCTTGTGTGTCACTTCAGTAGGCTTGCGTATTCATTTCTTTCACTTTTTCTGACTCATGTTCCAGGACCTGTTTGTGATAGAACAGTAAATACCCTTCACTGTCCAATACGTCCTTAATACTGGCCTTGGTGATGACGGCATCATCACACTTGAACCACTGGTCCTTGTGGTGCCGGATGAAGCTGGTGTAGTGGCCACTCTCTAAGGTTCCCTGGTGATTAACCACAGCAAACAAGGAATACTTATTCTCGTTGCTTCCACTGTTGGTTGGTAGCTGCAATTGTCCATTTATTCTGCTCTCTTTACTCGAGGCCATAAACGGTGTCATATCCAGCTCCAGAGGAAAGGAAATGTATGTAGTGATCTTGCGCCTCTGTTTGGCTGAGTGTTCAAACCGTTTGAAATGAAAACAGGCAACAACTGGCAGTTTATTCATGGTGAGCTGTTTGGTGGATTCTTGGTAGCTTTGGCACCCACCGCATTTGATTTTGGCACTGCTACCTAAGTGCTCTGGCCTCGTAAACCTTCGCAAGCAGTCCGTGAGGGTGCTGATACCTGGTAGGTGGCTTTCCCCATTCACACTGCTCTCCCTCCCTGGGCTCATGGGCCAGAAAGATGTGCTGGAGCCAGGCAAGTCCAAACTGATGTCCCAGCACGGGTCTATGGTGGTGGAGACGCCATGGCAGGCCTGGCAGGTGACATCCGACTGCAGGCCCCCCGTGAAGATTTGGTCTATGATGCAGTTACAGTGGTTGGGATTGTTGGCCGCCTTGCCCACGTCATCACCCTTGCAGTGCCTGTGTAGGACATCCAAGGCCGCGATGAGGAACTCGTGGGCATCCTGCTGCCTGTACCCTGCTAAATGGCGAGCGTGGATCCACACCAGGTGCAGTAACTTGTAGGGAACATGAGGAGAGGGGTTTCCGGAATAGAGCTCCCGAAAGAGCGAGGACATCTCACAGACCAGACACAACTCCGGGCTCGGCATCTCACAGCGGTGCCGGTCAGAGAGAAAGAAATCTCTCAGGATGGGAGTGTGCGTCAGGGCCTGGACGATGCAGTTCATAAAGCACGTGTTGCCGAGGTTGATGAGTCCCCTTAAGCCGATGGTGAAGCTGGACGCAATTCTCCTCCTCCTGGGGTTGTGTCCTAGCAGTTCTAACTCGGGCTTGGTGGTTTCCCAGGTCGGGTATTTGTCACCAAGCCCAGGCCCTGAACACTGCTGGTGAGAAACCTCGCTGGAGGCGGAGGCTTGTAACTTCAGAGCTTCTCCTTGCTCTTCTTTGGCAATCTGCTCAATGTCTTTGTCATACACATAGTCCTTACACATGAAGCAGTAGATCCCCCCGTAATAGAGGTCCACGGCTAAGGTGTGTTGCTTCGCCTCGGCGTGCTCGTGAATGTGCTTCTCAGTGAAGCAGCCAAAGAAGACGCAGGAAAGGCAAGAGTGGAGTCTGTTCAGATGGGCACCGCACACATGGCACACGCAAGACTTGGCCTTGCTTTTCCTGGTCTCGGGGGTTCCACACCACACGAAGCACTGGTAGATGACCCGCAGTTCCTGCCTCCAGTTCTCTCCCACCTTAAAACTGTTCACGTGGGAACAACCCGGGGGCCCCAAGGCAAAATCCACATCCAGGCATCCGCCCCCAGGGCCGCGTCGGGGTCGGGGCCGGGGCGGGGGCCGTGGCCTAGGCTGCGGCGGGGTCCGGAGCCGGGTCTGGGGCCGGGGCCGGGGTCGGCGGCGCGGGGCACGACTGCGACGCGGAGAGGGATCGGGGGGCCGCGGCGGGTCGGAGGGGAGGGTGGGGGGAGGAACCTCGTCGCCGCTGCCGCCACCGCCGCTCCGCGCTGGGTCCTCATCCTCCAGCTCCTGCTTCGGCTCCCCCTCCGGCTCCTGCTCCGCCTCCCGTACCGGCTCGGGTTCGGGCTCCAGCTTGAGCTCAGCCCGGCGGCCGGGACCCTCCGCCGTCTCTACCTTCCCGGCGGCGTCCACCTTCCCCGCCGTCTCCACCTTCCCGGCGGCGTCCACCTTCCCCGCCGCCTCCACCTTCCCCGCCGCCTCCACCTTCCCCTCCACCTTCGCCTCCGCCTCCGCCTCCACCTTCCTCTCCGCCTTCTCCGCCGTCTCCGCCGTCTCCGCCTCCTCTACCTCCTCCGCCTCCACTGGCGGCGGCTCCTCCCCCTGCTCTCAGGGCTCGGGCGGCCACTGGGCGTGGCGGCGCGGGGGCCACGCAGACCTGGGGTGTCCCCCGCCCGGCCTGAGGGAGCGCGGCGGCCGTGGCAGCTGGACCCAAAAGGGACTTTCACTGAAGGAGGCGGCGGCGGAAGCAGGCGACGCCCCCGGGGATCCTCCCGCCGAAGCCCCCTAGCGGAGGCCGCTTCTGCAGCCAGGCCCCGTTTCCTTTAATTCAATATTTCCCAAACTTGCTTGTTCACGAGAATCACGTGGGGGAGCGTGTTCAAAAAAAAAAAAAAAATCACAGAGTCCTCGGCCCCACCCGCAGGCCTACTGAATCAGTCTGGAAGGGAGGCACTCCGGAACCTGTATCTCTAACTGGGGCCCCAGAGGCTGCTTCTGATCAGGCAAGTTTGGGAAACACAGCTCTAATTCATTGAGGCTGGCGGGAAGGGGGGCGGGGACCGCGCAGCCTCTTTAAGGCGCTTCCAGTTCTCAGCTCCAATCGCTGCTCTGACCCCCTTCATCGTCTCCTCCCCTCTCCTCGTCCTTCCCTTCCCCTGTGCAGGCTTCCCCCAGCACTGCGGGGCGGGGGGCGCAGCGGTTGCCCAGTCCAGAAACGTGTCTCCCGCTAGGAAGTGCCCCCGCAGAGGAGAGTGCGGAGGGCAGGCCATCCTTTTCGGCGGCCGAGGCTGCCCCCAGCCCTGCTCCCAAGCTCCCCTCCCACCCCGGGACCTGCCCTTCCTGAAAACGATGAAGCTCCTACTCCCTTCAGATCCGGAGGGGCAGTGCCCCCAAGGCCACTGGGCCTGGAGAGGCACATCCCCTGCCCATCTTATCAGCTCTCTGCTGAGTCTGCCTCTGCCCCTCGCCTCCTCCCTGGGCTCCGAAGGCCAGGAGCGGGATGCCAGCTGGCCTCCTGACCCGGCAGACACTGAGCAGCACGGAGGCAAAATTCAAGGCCAGCGAGCGAGACCAGGCCAGCTCCACAGCCAGCACCTCCCCTACGGCTGGGAGAGGGGCGCAAGCTACAAGACACAGTCCCAAGACCCTTGCAACCTGCAGGGTCCCAGGCCGGGCAGCAGGTAGAAGTGTGTGGAGCGGCCAGCGGGGAGAGGGGCGGGCATGAGTGTCAGGGGCCTCTGGGAACCCGTGTGTGGAGGGGCCTGCTGTAGCTGCTGGCTCCGGGGCGTGCAGCCCTGGGCAGCGGCCGAGCCTGATAGCTGCTGGCCATGGCCTAGTGCACACTGCTGGGCTCCGGCTCGGCTCGGGCTCGGGCTCGGGCTGGGGGGCTGTGCTGCCTGATGATACCCAGCCAAGCTCTCCTTGGCTTGCACAGGCGCCCCCCCCATCCCCTTCCTGCAGGGAGGGGGCGGGGCGGGGCAGGCCTCCTGGGCTAGCAGCAGGTGTTGGTCTTGAGGACTCCAGAGCCCTTAAGTGAGACTGCCTGGCTCCCACACAGCCGAGGGTGGCCTGCTGCCTGCCCTTCAGTCACCTGCTGAAGTCAGCTCTTGAGTTCCTTGAAGCACCCAGCATCTCCCAGTGGATGCCTGCCCTGTGTGGTCTGCAACCAGAGGAACCCCACCTAGTACGTGAGCTAAAGGAATTCTGCTGCTGCTAAAAGTGACCGATGTCATGGAGTGTGCCGAGAAGACCAGGGGTTACTCATTCCAACTATCGGACGAGAAGGAGACTTAGCCATCTCTACCGTGCCTGGGACTCTCTGCCCTTAAAGACCACCCATGTTAAGCTGGTTGCCTTACTGATCAACTCCCTGCGTAAGCCCACAGCCCACCCCGCCTCTGCTCAGGCTAACATGTTCTGGAAGTGGAGAGTTTTGCCAACATTCACTCAACAGATGTATATTCGTCTTTGACCCACAGCCAGGTGTTGTATTAGGATCTGTGGGCACAGCACTGAACCAAACTTACCCAGGGCCACGGTCGGGGCTGGCTTCCCCCAAAAGGCACACTAAGGAAGACTTAAAGCACTAGCAGGGAAGAGATACTATAAAGCAAACAGTCAACGTATATATACCAGAAACACTTTCTTGTTTTTTATAATAGTCCTCATGGGGAAAAAAAAAAAAAAAACAGAACTTGGTTGAACTTTCTTACAATTTCTCCCCCCACCCCCACCCCCGATTGCATGCTACTTTCGCTTGGACTCACTGGTGGAGAGTGCCACCATAATCTTTAGATGCTTAGTGTTTTAGTGTTTGTATGGGTCTGGATTCCATCCTGGGGCCAATGTCACCATCTGTGCCTCGAAAAGACCTAACAAGGCTGGCAGAAGGAGCTGAGCTTAGGAGAGAGTTCCTCCTTGCAGTTGCTGCGGCTAGGCTAAATACAACTCTGGCCACAAGGTGGCAAAAGAGTAAATGACAATTTCTCCTCTTTTTTTTTTTTTTTTTTTTTTGGTATGTTTACATAAAACTATTGGTTTATATCAAAATTCTCTCTAAAAATATTTGAAAAATGGTATGCTCCCTCACACCTTCTTAGATTGACGTCTGAATTTTTGTATCACAAATGTCAGTTGCTGCAACAGTGTAATTTCTGACAGGTGTTAAAAATAAAACTCTTACGTCACTATTTTACATGAATCCGGTGAAATCTAAGGACCTTCGTGATTTGAGAGCCACTGTCATTTGGCTTAAAAATTCATAACTGAGCTCTTGTTTGATACTTGGAGGTTTTACATTTTCCCTATTCTCCTTGAGTTCTTGATTCCATTCTGTTTCAATAGAATTTGATTGCAATAATATACATTTTTGCTGTTGAAATGACTTGATTATCCTGTATATTTCTCTGCAGCAATATATATATATATATATATTGCTATTTGTTAAATGTTCCTGTGATCACAAAACACTAGGTATTATTTGCAATTTTGCTCTTACTTCATTATCATGACTATTAGTATTAGAATATGAGGAGTCGAAAGATTGTAACCATATTAATCTTCATAGGTAAGTATTAAACATAAAAACAAAAGTGTTGGAAACAAGACTTTTTCAGGAAACAATGGTGTGTCTGTGTATAAATATTATTGCTAGAATGAGACAGGATTCAGCATCAATTTTCATTTTTCTGTTTGGTCCAGTGTTAGCACACAGAAGTAAACGGAAATGACATTTTTTAAGCATCTTGCAAGTCTTTGGATTCCTTTGAAGATAGATGGGAAAATTACACAATGATTTATCTTCAACATTGTTTCTCATGATTTATCAGCTAATAACTCCACTGGGTTTTCCTTCAATTTTATTGGAAGCAAAGAATTGGATACCATCTGAGTTGCAGAAGGATTTGATTTCCATTTATTTGTGGCAGCAGGTTTTTGTTGTTGTTGTTGTTCATCACTTACAGCAGTGTTTGGAATTGTCTGTCTGGTACCTTGAGGGTCTTATGTCACAGGGCAGTGCCCCCAGGTGTGATTCAGGATGAGCAAAAGATATACTTTGCTTTTGTGATGGGCAAAAAGGGCCACTGGGAAAAGGAGACAAAAAAGAGAACCTACTTGATTTCTCCACTACCAATATGTTCTCTGGCGGATCGATTTTCAAAGACTGAATACAAAATTTGAGGATTTAGAGATTGATACCCTTAAAACTCCTGTACCCCAGGGTAATGCATACTTCATTTTGAAAGTTACTGGTTTATATTGATTATTATTAAAGTAATATATCAATATTTGTCATTTATAAAAAAACAAAGGTATAGAAGAGGGCATGCCATGAAAAGTTAAAGTCCCTCTCTCCCCCGCCAATCGTACCCAGTTCTATTTCCCTGAAATAAACACCTGTTAACATGTTTTCATTTATCCTTTGAGAAATCATCTATGCAAATACCATTGTCTTATACATATATCCCTTTTATGAAATGTAAATCAAACTGTAATATACAGAAGTTCTCTCCAACTTGATATACACATCCAGTGCAACGCCAATAAAAATTCCAATAAGGTTTTTGGGGGGAGACTTTATAAAGTGATCCTTAAATTAATACAGAAGACTTGACTAGAAGGCATTTTCCCCCTTCCTGGTTTCTCTTTCTTCTCCTGCAAATGAGGGTTTAATGGCTATAACTGAGTAGACATCTTGCATTCAGTCATGAGGAAGTATAAACAGTACTGATCACCACTATGCCTATTCTTACATGAGGAAAAAAATGCTATGGTGTATTTTATCAGCTCAGTGGTACATCACTTCATGTTTTGACATTGCTGAAGCCTTTATTTAGGCCTTTTTAAAAAAGATGCTTTCAATGTTGCAGGATTCATCATGTATATACAGTAAGAATGAAAAATCTTTTTAAATGAGCATTGATAGCTATATTCTGACCTGTTCCAAGTAAGAGATCCAATTGTTGTTAGGAAGTAGTTTCAGAAAATAACAAAAACAAAACACAAGTGACCAGTAAGGACTGGGCATGGTTTACACTTCTGATGAGAATAAGAGAGCTAATTTGGTAGTCATTTATCCACTAAGCTGAGATTTTTATTCTAGATACTCATCTTTCTTTCCATCGCTGAAATCTTTGAATGACAGTCCATGATTATATTTGGTAACATTTTCAATTTTCTTTCTTGATGGCGCATAAAATACTGGTGTGTCTCACACTCGACAGAACCAGTGTGAGGCTCAAAATGTCATCCTATTTAAGTATTTATTATTTGGATCCCAGTTATGTGTAGCTGAACACAATTTCTAAGTGATAGCAGGCTTTCTGTTTGATTCCTAGCGAAGTCTCAAGTCCTCATCGTGGCCTTTAAGAACCTCCAGGATCTGCCCTTGATTTTCTTTTTTTTAATTAATTAATTAATTAATTTGTTTATTTGAAAGTCAGAGTTACACAGAGAGAAAGAGAGAGAGAGAGAGAGAGAGAGAGGTCTTCCAACCACTGGTTCAATCCCCAGTTGGCCGCAATGGCTGGAGCTGTGGTGATCTGAAGCCAGGAGCCAGGAGCCAGGAGCTAGGAGCTTCTTCCAGGTCTCCCACGTGGGGACAGGGGCCCAAGGATTTGGGCCATCTTCTGCTTTCCCAGGCCATAGCAGAGAGCTGGATCAGAAGTGGAGCAGCTGGGTCTCAAACCGGCGCCCATATGGGATGCCAGCACTTCAGGCCAGGGCGTTAACCCACTGCCCCACAGCGCCAGCCCCTGCCCTTGATTTCTTAGACCTTGCTACCTATCAATTCAGCCCTGTCACAAATGGGACTTACTGCTGGGCCTTGACTAAGCTCAGCTGTCTCCTGCTCCCAAACCTATGCCTTCATTGTTTCTTCTGTTTGGCAAGTTCTTCCCTTTGAAATCTTCATGGCTTTCTCCCTCATTTGCTTCACAACTCTGCTTAAGGGTCACCTTATCTCAGAGTCCCTCCTTGACCTCTATATAAAATAGTACCCCATCCTTGTTTTATTTTTTTTCAACATCACCACATACAAGAGATTTGCAAAAATTCATGGAAAATGTTTATTATTATAAATAATATTGTCAAAAAAAACTATGAGGGGCAGCATTGTGTCACAGCAGGTTAAGCCGCTGCCTGTGACACCTGCATCCCAAATGAGTGCTGGTTGGAGACTCTGCTGCTCCCCTTCCAATCCAGCTCCTTGCTAATGCACCTGGGAACGCAGTTGAAGATGGCCCATGTGCTTGGGTCACTGCCACCCATGTGGCAGACCAGGATGGAGTTCCTGACTTCTGATTTTGGCCTGGCCCTGCCCTGGCTGTTGTGGCCATTTGGGGAGTGAACCAATGGATGGAAGATTCTCTCTCTCTCTCTCTCAAGTAAAATAAATAATTATTTCAAAAAAACAACAAAAAACTATACATGGATTTCAAAAATGCACTAAAGTAGACTTACCTTTTATTTCCATTTTTCACAAACTTTGTGAAGCCTCCCTGCATATTAAATATTACACACACACATAGATATATGTATAAAAATTAATGTAAAGTCCATGAGAATAAGACATTCCCTATTCTATTCCCAATGCCTCTTTGGCACTTAATACATATTTAAATATTTGTAAAGTGAACCAGTAACTTTTAAATTATGAGTGCAGTAAACCATATTTTCATTTTGTACTACATCTTTGTCTACTATTCCTGTGGCTTTTATTAATCATAATAAGTAACACCTAGGTGACATTTGAAGTATCCTAAAAGCTAATCTATTAAGTCGTTTAATCCTCACTACAATATTAAGAAGTAGGTGCTGTTATCAATCCCATTCTATAAGTAAGAAGACTGCAGCACAGAACGATTGAGTGACACCCAAGGTCATGAACTAGTAAGTGATGTCCTTGGGACTCAAACCCAGCAATTGGAATTTAGAGCTTGGGGGCCGGCGCCGTGGCTCAACAGGCTAATCCTCCGCCTTCCGGTGCCGGCACACGGGGTTCTAGTCCCGGTCGGGGCGCCGGATTCTGTCCCGGTTGCCCCTCTTCCAGGCCAGCCCTCTGCTGTGGCCCAGGAGTGCAGTGGAAGATGGCCCAGGTGCTTGGGCCCTGCACCCCATGGGAGACCAGGAAAAAGCACCTAGCACCTGGCTCCTGCCATCGGATGAGCGCGGTGCGCCGGCCGCAGCGCGCCATCCGCGGCAGCCATTGGAGGGTGAACCAACGGCAAAAGGAAGACCTTTCTCTCTGTCTCTCTCTCTCACTGTCCACTCTGCCTGTCAAAAAAATAAATAAATAAAATTTAAAAAAATAAAAAAAAATTTAGAGCTTGGGTTTTTAACTGCTCAACTATGAGCCCTTTGTCTGTCAGATTGTAGTGTAGACCTGAGGGATCTTCAAATGAAGTTCATGGAAGATTATATTATGAAAAAAACTATGGATTTCAATTTGTTGCATTAAAATAAACCTCTCCATGAGATCCATTTTCTCACACATTTTCAAATTACCTTTGTATATTTGCCAAGTTATTAATGATTGTTATATTTTATTTTATACTGAAGATCATTATACAGACAGATTTCTCAAACTTTTCTTTATGGGTTCTGGATTTCAGTGTCTCATTTTTTGAAAAAAAAAGTTTCTTCTTTTATGATTATAAAGTGTAGAGCAAGTGAAAATGGCTCAAAACAAAAAAAAGAATTTCAAGAAATTGAAAATAAGGCCAGAATAACTTGAGCTTGAAGACAAAGAAAATGTCTTTGGAAAATGGGGTAGGATGAGGATCAGGATAGAGATGTAGTCAGGGTCAGGTCATCTGAAGCTTTGTAGATCATCATGTGGGGTTTTAATATGATCCCAATTGCTACAGAAATCACTTGAGTTTTAAGAAAGGGAATGACATGATATTACTTATGGTTTACATATAATAATTACAATCAAATAATAGCACTCTGATGGAGTAGGTATTAATATTATTCTTATTGTACAGATAAGGAAATTTAGGTAAAAAACATTAAGGACCTACTCTCTACCTACTCTCTGCTTCTATATCTCTTCCCATTCAGAATGCACCTAATTTTCACAATGAGATGTCTGAGACTTACTTTGTCCAGGCCCCTGATGTCTCACTAGTGGCCTACTAGTGGCAAATAGCAAGTCCACGAAACCCAAGGGCCTCACGATCTACAAGCTGATTAAGATGGCCTCCTCTCATCTGATTTGGACAATGCCAAATTGCCCCAAGCTCAAGAAAAGGCAGTCAGCTGGCCTGTTCAAGCTGACCTGAAGAGTCAGCTTGGCAGTCCCTGAACACTGTGGCAGCAGGAGTAGGCCTTGCTCTCTGCACCCCTACTCCCGTGGCCAGGGAACTGAGCAATGGAGTCCTCAGGATCCACCACACATTTCCAGGTGATGCCAGTCCTACAGAGGGAAGAAGCAGGCCTCATGCCGTGGAAAAAGCAGAACAAAGAGGAGCTCACAGCTTCCTTCAGCACACATCTAGCCCTGGGTAGCCTGGAACCGTGCGATTCCAATGGACTGCACTGAAAGAAAGGAAAGGCTCATAGAGGGAGAGAAAAGATGTAGATGACATTGCTTCATATCCTAATCAACCATTTCCCCAGTTTTCAGCACATACTGCCTCCTGCTAGGCTGCTTCTTAGCTTCCCTCTGTCTTTAGCAACTCTGACTGTTAATCCTACAGACTGATGCGCCATTTGAGTTGCGCTTTAAAAATTATTTATTTGAAAGGCAGAGAGAGAAAGAGAGATGGAGAGATGAAGAGAGCTCTCCCATCCACTGGTTCACGCTCCACATGTCCACAACATCTGACACTAGCCCAGACTGAAACCAGGAATCAGGACCTCAGTCTGGATTTCCCATGTGCGTTTGTGGCAAGGATCCTGCTGCCTCCCATGGTGCACATGAGCAGGAAGCTGCCATTGCGGGAGGAGCTGGAACTCAAACCCTGGCACTCTGATATGGGATGTGGTCTTCGCGAGTGGAGGCTTACTTGCTGTGTCAAACACTGTCTTCTGTCTCCCAGTTTGGATTCTCTACCTTATCTGCCTTATGTGGCCTCTGGTCAGCTTCCCGCCTGCTGGCACAACATCTGACCAACTGTTTGTCTTATCCTTGCCTTTTAGGAAAACCCTGGGATCCCAAAATCTATGTCTACTGCTGCAGGTTGGTTCTGTGGGATATAGCTTGGCCCTGCACTTGAGCTTAGACAGAGCACAATGAATAACACACTCTACTATTTTTCTCATCCAAGTATAGAATAAGACTTCTTGTGCTTTTCCCAGAAGCCTCCTTAAGGTTTGGAAGGTAAGAAAGGGCACAGCTTGTTATATGGCACACAAACTGGCAGGTAAACATCTTCATCAAACTTTATTCTGTTTCAACATTTTAATCCTTTTAAAGCCACAAAATGCAATATGAACAAAATTAAATAACCTCAACAGAGGGAAATTCAGCAATGTCTGGCAAAATTGCAGATGTTAGTCCAATAATCCCACTTCTAGGAATATAACCCAAAGATACACTAGCAAAAGTGAAAAAAAATGGCATATTCACAAGGCCAATCATTGCAGCACTATGTGTAAAAAAAAAAAAAAAAGACAAGAAAAGATGGTCACCATTAAGGGACCAGTTGAATAAATTATAGTGTAGCCACAAATTGCAGTACTATGGAATGAGATAGATTTCTATCTGATGATTAGGAATAATCTCTTTAATATGTTGTTAAGTGGAAAAAGCAAAGTACAGAAGCTTGTATATAGTGTGCTTCCTTTGTGTACAAAAGTTGGGGAAACACAAATATCCACATAAATATTTACTTACATTTTCTAAAATGGTACAATGGAATGTCAATTATTTAAATGACTACCTATGGGAGAAGGAGGGAATAGGGTAGAGGGCACAGACAAGAAATTGAGACTTTTAAAAACGCACCTTGTTTTATAGCTTTGACTTTGGAATTCTGTCCACTTAAAAGGGGAAAAAAAATCCTTAAAAGCAAACTGAATGAAATGACTCGAACTGTATAGCAAATTGGCAGTATAACCACAAAAAGAAAACAATTATTTCAAGTGACTTTCAAACAGTGTTCTGACTATACATCCCTAATGAGATGTGTCCTCGTGAAACAAGGAACTGCAATGAAGTCTTAAACTGTGTTTAGTGGGGTTTGGCTACAATAGCTGGTATTGTTAACATGAAACTGTTAGATGTATGTTGTAGAATACTGCAAATACATACTTATGATGGTGATTTCAAGATTCAAGATTTTTAACCTAAAAGTAAAAAGACACAATTATAACATTACAAAGGGAAAAAACCTCTAGGCTTACACTTGCAATATATTCATACAAAGTTATGATTTATTGATTTATTTTTCTCTTATAAAAATACATATTCCTATATCCATTGAGAAGATGTGAAAGCAATGACAACTTAGTCACAATGAATACATAAAAATGTCCATATTGTGGTCTCTAACATCACTCCTACCCCAAGGAACCAATCCTCCTTGGAGAAGTGATTATTTCAAGGTCTATAAGAGGAAATGAACCTGAGACTGTCTGTTTTTCCAGAAAGCCAAATAGCTATCAAAGAGTGATGGAGTCATGTCAAGAGAACACAGGAACCAAGGTGAAGGGGAATTCTCACTTGCCACTATTGGGACAATTAGAGCACCAAAAAAGTACTTGCAATTCATCAGGCAACAAATGTACGAAATATGTGAGTTCATAATCACATTTTAAAAAAAAAATGGTCATCTCAAGTACCAAAAGAAGAAAAGATCAATATTGCAAACATAATAAAGAAAAAATCAAGAATTGAACTCATTTTTCCAAAATGCACTGTATTTGAGGATAACCAAATAGCTAACAATATTCTTTATTTAACAATTCTAGCTAGCAAATGCAGAAGGAATGACAGAACTAGTATATTACCATTTGTAATCCCTAATTAGTAAGATCTAAGCCAAGGTTTCTCAACTCTGGCACTATTGACATTTGAACCCAGATAATTATTTGGAGCATGATCAAATAAAAGCCATAGGATGTTTTTTCTCCAAAGAAACCTTTTATTTAATGAGTAAAAATTTCATAAACACAACTTTAGAAATATAAATGATTCTTCCCACTATATCTGCCCTTCAACCCCCACTTCTACCCCACCTCATCCTCCCTTTCCCATTCCCAGTCCCATTCTCCATTAAGAATCATTTTCAATTAACTTTATACACAGAAGACCAACTCTGTACTAAGAGTGCAGCAGTTTGTGCACATACACACACACAAACCTGAGAACAAGTTTTACAGTTAATTCTCATAATACAACTCATAGAGGACAGAATTCCTCCATGGTGAGTAAGTGAACAGTGACTCCTGTTGTTAACTTAACAATTAACATTCTTATGTATGACATCAGTGATCACCCAAGGCTCTTGACATGAGCTGCCAAGGCTATGGAAGCCTTTTAAATCCACAATCTCTATCAGTAGTTAGACAAGGCCATAAGAAAAGTGGAAATTATCTCCTCCCTTCAGAGAAAAGTATATACTTCTTTGATGGCCACTTCTTTCCACTGGGGTCTCTCTCACAGAGTTCCTTCATGTGGGACATTTTTTTGCCAGTGTCTTGGCTTTCCATGCCTGAGATGGTTTCATGGGATTTTTCAGCCAGACCAGAATGCCTTAAGGGCTGATTCTGAGGTCAGAGTGCTATTTAAAGCGATTGTCATTCTATGAGTCTGCTGTGTGGACTGCTTCCCATGTTGGAACATTCTCTCCTTTGTAATTCTATTATTACCAGATATTTGATCTTATTTATATGATCTATTTAACACTTAATCTTATCTATATGGTCACTATAACACTTGATATTGTCACATTAACACTTAAGATGGAATTTTTACCACCCAGCTTAATGGGATTTGGGGTCCCATGGCAAGTTTTTAAACTACACCCTTAGAAGTAAGTCCTTAGGAATGTAAGCAGAACTAAGCCATAGTATTTTTAGCAGCATCTCTGGCACTTCCTCATCAGATGTCAATAATCATAGCACTCTCCCATCTCCCAAGTCATGATAATCAGAATTGTCTCTAGATATTGTCAAATGTCCTCTGGGGGATAAAATCCCCTCCAGCTAAGAATCATGAGTGGGTAAAAAAGTATTAGGTAAAATGATAGGGAACTTTACAATGGAGGGATCAAGTTGATATTACCTGAACTTATTGATCAATGATGGCATCAGGAAAACTGGAACAGCTACATATAGCTACATATTATGGGCCTCCTGATGTGATACAACAGGAAATATATAGGGCCACCTATGATGTGCTGATACCCAAAACTAGAAAAAAACATAAAACCTAAATCTAATGAAGGGTATGGTGAACATAGGAGATAGAAAAACAATCAGCCAAATCCAGAATATAGGATTTTTATTTATTTGAAAGGCAGAGATACAGATAGGCAGAGAGAGAAAGAGAGGTCTTGCATCCACTGGTTCACTCCCCAGATGGCTGCAATGGCCAGAGCTATGCCGATCTGAAGCCAGGAGCCAGGAGCTTCTTCAGGGTCTCTCCCATGTAGGTGCAGGGGCCCAAGGACTTGAGCCATCCTCTACTGCGTTCCCAGGCCATAGCAGAGAGCTGGATTAGAAGTGGAGCAGCCGGGATTCAATCTGGCGCCCATATGGGATGCCAGCACTGCAGGTGGCGGCTTTACCCATTACGCCACAGTGCCAGCCTCAAATATGGGATATTTTATAAGAATAAATAACCTGATTACATCAGCAATAAATGGCACTTACAAGGGGATGAGGAATACTACACTTGATCTTAGCCAAAAGGCCGAGAGGTGATGAGGAATAGAAAGAAAGAAAATTTATAGATTTTTTAAAAGATTAATTAATTCATTCAAGATTTAATTTAATTGAAAGGCGGAGTTACAGAAAGAGAGAGAGACAGAGAGAGAAAGAGAGAGAGAGAGAGAGAGAGAGAGAGAGAGAGAGAGAATCTTCCACCTGTTGGTTTACTTCCCAAATAGCTGCAACAGCCAGGGCCAGGCCAGGCTGAAGCCAAAAGTCAAGAGCTTTATCTGGGTCTCCCATGTGAGTGTAGGGACCTAAGCACTTGGGCCATCTTCCACTGCTTTCGCAGGTGCATTATTAGGGAACTGGATTAGAAGTAGAGCAGCCAGGAATCAAGCACCCATAGGGAATGCTGGTGTCACAGGCAATGGCTTTACCTGCTATGCCACAATTCCAGCCCTTATTTATTTATTTATTTATTTATTTACTTGAAAGGCAGATCGAGAGAGAGAGAGAGAGAGAGAGAGAGAAAATCTCTTCCATCCCCTGGGTAACAGCCAAGGCTGGACTAGGCTATAGCCAGGAACCAGGAACTCCATTCAGGTCTCCCACATGGGTGGCAGGGGCCCAAGCACTTGGACCATCTTATGCTAATTTCCCAGGAACATTAGCAAGAAGCTGAATTGAAAGTGGAGCAGCCAGGACTTGACCTGGCACTCTGATATGGAATACCAGCATTACAAACAGTGACTTAACCCACTGTGCCACAATGCTGGCCCCAAATTTATAGATTTTTAAAGATTTATTTATTTGTTTGAAAGTCAGTGTTACATAGACAGAAGAGAGGCAGAGAGAGAGAGAGAGAGAGAGAGAGAGGTCTTCCATTTGCTGGTTCACTGCCCAATTGGCCACCACGGCTGGAACTGTGCCGATCTGAAACCAGGAGACAGGATCTTCCTCCGGGTTTCCCACATGGTTCAGGGGCCAAAAGACTTGGGCCATCTTCTACTGCTTTCCCAGGCCATAGCAGAGAGCTGGATCGGAAGTGGAGCAGCCGGAACTTGAACCACTGTCCATATGGGATGCCGGCACTGCAGGCAGTGGCTTTACCTGCTATGTCACAGTGCAACCCTCAAATTTACAGATTTTTTAAAAGACTTAACATCTAAATGTAATATTACATTTGGTTCGTATCCTTTTCTGGAAAAAATCAACTTTAAAAACATTTCTTGAAAGAATCTTGGAGATTTGAGTATGAATTGATATTTAATTATATTAATGAATTATTGTGAATAAGTAAATTGGGATAATGACTTTCTGGTTATGTTAAAAACGACTTTTTTTTAATTGGCGATGCACACTCACATTGGGTGAAATGATATAACATCCAGAATTCCCATTTAAAAGGCTCCAGCAAATCTTAGAGTAGGGAAGACAAATAAAATAAGATAGGAAAATGCTGAAAATTCTTGAAGTGAGTAAAGAGGGATCATCTTACTAATCTGTACACTTTTCTATGCATTTAAGTTTTTACATAATAAATTGATTTTTTAAATAAAGCAATGAGATCTCTGATTCCAGAGAGGTATAATAGTTGTAACAAATAATTGATTATTTGCATCATTAAAATTAGGAAAAAGGAAGAGAAAAGAGTGGAGGCCAGAAAGGTGTTCAAAGAAATAAAATGCCTGATGATTTACCCAAAGTCGTAAGCCTACAAATTCAAGAAAATCAGGAAGCCCCAAATAGGCTAAAAACAAACAAATCCACATCAGGACATATCATAATGAAATTTCTGAAAACAAAGGACAAAATAAAAATCTTGAAGGTAGCAAGAAAGAAACAACTGCCTATAGGGAAGAAAACCAATTTGGATTTCAGAAAACTTCTCACAAAAAAACCACGAAGATCAGAATGAAGTGCCACAATATTTTTCAAGGGCTAAAGGAAAGAACTGTCAACCCAGAATTCTATAGCCAGCAAAAATATTCTTCACGAATGAAGGGGAAGTCAAGAAATTCTTATGTAAATTAAAACTAAGAGAATTTTCCAACAACCTGCCCTGAAAGACTAACAGAAAAAAAGAAATTCTGTAAAAGAAAAGGAAATGATAAAAAAAGGAATTTAAAGGCATTAAGAAAGGGGGGAGCATAATAGAGTAAAAAATGTGAATAAATACAGTAGATATTTCCTTCTCTAAAGTTGTCTAAATTGTTTTTGACTTGAAACAAAAATAATAACAATGTCTAGTGTGATTCTTAATGTATGCAGAAGAAATATCTAAGGCAATTATAAATGAAATAGAACAAAAAAGAAGTAGGAGTCTACACTTCACCCAAACTAGTAAAATGTAAAGAATCAGTAGAATGTGGTAAGGGGTATATATATATATATACCTGCAACAACCAATAAGACATAAACCTACACATTCGAGAAAGTGAGACAAAGAGATACAAAGATAAAAGTGATACAAAGAGATACACTTTATAAGCACTATAGGGAAACAAAACTATTCAGTTGTAAAAACAAAGTTCGCGCGGTGCGCCGGCCGCAGCGCGCCGACCACGGCGGCCATTGGAGGGTGAACCAACGGCAAAAGGAAGACCTTTCTCTCTGTCTCTCTCTCTCACTGTCCACTCTGCCTGTCAAAATAAAATAAAATAAAATAAAAAAACAAAGATAAAGTAACTTATAGGAAGACAGGAAAAATGCAGAGACAACAAAAAACAAAGAGATCAAATAAAAATAAGCAACTAAAATAGACTTAAGGCTTAACAATCCATAAAAAAACTGGAAACACTCAAAATGTCCTTTCATAAGTAAATGGTTAAGCAATGTGTGGTAATTTATGCCATGGATTAGTATTCGCCAATACAGGGACAATAATTTCAATGAACCTCAAGGGCATTGTGCTGAGTGAAATCAAAACCAATCTCAAAAGGTCCCAGACTGTATGATTACATTTACATAACATCGGGTGCCTTAAAGAGAGAAAATTACAAAAATGGAAACCATATTAGTGGTTGCCAGGGGTGGATGTGGTTCTTTTTTTTATTTTATTAAGATTTATTTATTTGAAAAGAGAATTACAGAGAGAGAGAGAGAGAGAGAGAGAGAGATCTTCTATCCACTGATTCACTCCCCAAATGGTCGCAATGGCCAGCGTTGGGCCAGGCTGAAGCCAAGAGCCAAGAGCTTTCTCCAGGTCTCCCATGTGGGTAGCAGGGGCCCAAGCACTTGGGCCACCTTCTGCTACTTTTCCTAGGTCATTATCAGTGAGCTAGATCAGAAATAGAGCAGCTGGGACTTAAAACAGTGCCTATATGGGATGCCAGCATGGTACCCTGTGGCTTTACCCGCTACACCACAATGCTGGCCCCTGGATGTGATTCTAAGGGGATAGCAAGAGGGAGATCTTTGTGGTGAGAAACAATTCTGTATCTTGCTTGTGGTGCATGCTACATGCACCTACATGTGATAAAATGTTGTAGAACTATTCACACATTAACCCAATGCCAGTTTTCTGTTCTACAAAATGTGACAATTGAGGGGCCTGGATTGTAGCATAATGGATTTGGCCACAGCCAAGGACACCAACATCCCATATCAGACACTGGTACAAGTCTTGGTTGCTTCTGTCCCAGTCTAGCTCCCTGCTAATGTACCTGGTATGGCAATGGAAGATGGCCAAGTACTTGTGCCCATACACCCACGGTAGAGACCAGAATGGAGTTCCTGGCTCCTGGCTCCCAGCCCCAGCCATTGATTTCATTTGGGGAGTGAACCAACAGATAGAAGTTCTTTTTCTCTCTGTCTCTCCCTGGCATTCTGCCTTTCAAATAAATTAAATAAATCTCTTAAAAAACATAAAAAGTAAGAAAATTTTATTTATTTATTTATTTATTTGGAAGAGTTACGGGGAGAGAGAGAGAGAGAGAGAGAGAGAGAGGTCTTCCATCGATGGTTCACTCCCCTATTGGCTGCAACGGCCGGAGCTGCGCCAATCTAAAGCCAGGAGCCAGGAGCCTCTTCCAGGTCTCCCATATGGGTGCAAGGGCCTAAGGTTGGGATCTCTTCCACTGCTTTCCCAGGCCACAACAGAGAGCTGGATCAGAAGAGGAGCAGCCGGGACTAGAACCGGTGCCCATATAGGATGCCAGTGCTTCAGGCCAGGGCATTAACCCGCTGCAACATAGTCTGGCCCCTGTCTCCCAATATTTTAATACAGATGTATAGAACTGTGTTTTATCCTGTACCTTCAGATTGGATGCTTATCCCAAATTTACTACTACTTCAGGTATGGAAAAGGCCATGGTTTTGAAGGCACTATCTTGCTTTCACTCAGAAAAAAAAAATCCTGCAGTTATTAAGGACTTGTTCTTAGAGGGCAATGAAGAATTTTAAGTCACAATTTTCTGCTTCTACCACTTAAGTAAAAAGTACAGGGGTTTGCATTGTGGCATAGCTGATTAAACTGCCACTTGCAATGCCCACATCTCATGTCAGAGCACTACTTCTAATCCCAACTACTCTGCTCTGATCCAGCACCTGCTAATGCATCTGGGAAAGCAGCAGAAGATGGGCCCCTACCAACCAGGTGGGAGACAAGGATGAAATTCCTGGCTCCTGACTTCAGTCTGGACCAACCCCAGCCATTGAACCCATTTGAAGAGTGAACTGTGGAATGGAAGAGCGCTCTCGCTCTCTCTCTCTCTCTCTCTCTCTCTCTCTCTGCCACTCTTTCAAATAAGTAAATAAATCTTTAAAAAATAAAATAGAAATGCACATAATTTTCACCTTTGCATTTAAATATTTATTTTCATTTTATTTGAAAGGCAAAGAGACAAAGACAGAGATCTTTTATCTTCTGGCTCACTCCTCAAAACCAGCAGCCCAGAATTCAATCTGGGTCTCCCATGTTGGGTGGCAGGAACCAAAATACTTCAGCCATCATCTGCTGTCTTCCAGGGTGCTCATTAGTAGGCACTTCAAGATTGGATGTCCCAAGTGCCTTGTTTTTAAAGATGTGTTTATTTATTTGAAAGGCAGAGTTACAGAGAGGCAGAAGCAGAGAGGGAGGGAGGGAGGGAGGGAGAGAGAGAGAGAGAGAGAGAGAGAGAGAGAGAGAAATGGTAGCCCTGAGAAAACTAAACAGGCAGTAAACTATTGAACATAAGAGGTCACATATACAAATTATGGTGAAGCAGCCAGAGTTATCAACAAGCCTCAACTGATTAAGTAGCATTTGATACATCAGAAGAAATTGTAAGGGGCTAGCGCTGTGTCGTAATAGGCTAAGCATCCGCCTGTGGTGCCAACACCCCACATGGGTGCCGGTTCGAGTCCCAACTGCACCTCTTCTGATCCAACTCTCTGCTATGACCTGGAAAAGCAGCGGAAGATGGCCCAAGTGCTGGGGCCCCTGCACCCACGTATGAGATCCAGAAGAAGCTCCTGGCTCCTGGCTTCTAATCAGCCCTGCTCAAGCCATTGCGGCCATCTGGGGTGTAAACTAGCAGGTGGAAAACCTCTCTGTGTGTCTCTCCCTCTCTCTGTAACTCTGCCTCTCAAATAAATAAATAAAATCTTCAAGAAAAAAATAAATTGTAAGAGTTTGTAAGGCAAAGAAGCAAGACATTTAGGGGAGACTTTTGCAGGCAGAGTTTAAGTAAAATCTCTGAGGTCACAGGAAATTTTGGTGGGTATATTATAAGAAATAACAGGTAGATCAATATGACCATGGAAGGGAAGTAACAGAATAGGAATCTGAATCTGTAAACTGGATCTAGATCAAAAAGGGCCCTGCTGGGGCCAGCGCTGTGGCGCAGCAGGTTAACGCCCTGGCCTGAAGCACCAGCATCCCATATGGGCAATGGTTCGAGATCCAGCTGCTCCACTTCTGATCCAGCTCTCTGCTTTGGCCTGGGAAAGCAGTAGAAGATGGCCCAAGTCCTTAGGCCCCTGCACCCACGTGGGAGACCCAGAGGAAACTCCTGGCTCCTGGCTTCGGATCGGCACAGCTCCGGCCGTTGCAGCCATTTGGGGGAGTGAACCAGTGGATAGAAGACTCTCTCTCTCTCTCTCTCTCTCTCTCTCTCTCTCTGTGTGTGTGTGTGTGTGTGTGTGTGTGTGTAACTCTTTCAAATAAATAAATAAATCTTTAAAAAAATAAAATAAATTTTTTAAAAAGGCCCTTCTTGCCATGACAAGGAGCTTAGCAGTTAGGTTGAAGGTATTGGGAGACAACAGGCAAATCTAGTAATGGCATGCCCTGTGCACAGATCATGTTGCCTGAAGGCATGGAGAAGGTGGAGGCTGTGCAGGTCATTATAATGAGGGCTACTGATGGCAGGATCCTGAGCAATGATTGTGGTCCTTGACAGAAAGGACTGATTCTTAGGTAGAATGGAAGATTGGCCAGGTGTGGAGAGTGGTGCAGGACTAGGGATGAATCTCAAATTTCTGCATGGGTGACAGGGGAGAGTGGTGATATTCACTGAGATGGGCAACACAAGCAGAGAGATAGGTAACAGGGCTGGGGAATGTTGTAGTTTCTGGTTAGTCATTGTTGGCATTGCCCAAGGATCAGCTTATCAACTCTTCCTTGGAAGGAGCAGTCCTGACCATACAATGACCCTCTCACCCCAATTCTCAGAACCAATGCTCAGACCAGGGCACCCATCTTGACTTCTCACAACTACAGACTGCCCCTGGGGGTCGGTGTTGTAGCACAGTGAGTTAAGCCGCCACCTTGCAATGCTAGCTAGTATCACATATCAGAACACCAATTTGAGTCCTGGCTGCCCTGCTTCTGATCTAGCTCCCTGCTAATGTGCCTGCAGGGAAGCTGATCTTTGCCAAAGCACTTGAGCCTTGCCACCTGCGTGCAAGACACGCCCATCCCCGCCTATTAAGGGCATTTGATGAGCAAACCAATGGGTCTCTCTCTCTCTCTCTCTTTCTCTTTCAAATAAATAAAATAAATACTTTAAAAAAAGACTACCCCTGGCCGGCGCCGTAGCTCAACAGGCTAATCCTCCGCCTTGCGGCGCTGGCACACCAGGTTCTAGTCCCGGTCGGGGAGCCAGATTCTGTCCCGGTTGCCCCTCTTCCAGGCCAGCCCTCTGCTGTGGCCCGGGAGTGCAGTGGAGGATGGCCCAAGTGCTTGGGCCCTGCACCCCATGGGAGACCAGGAAAAGCACCTAGCACCTGCCTCCTGCCATTGGATGAGCGCGGTGCGCTGGCCGCAGCGCGCCGACCACGGCAGCCATTGGAGGGTGAACCAACGGCAAAAGGAAGACCTTTCTCTCTGTCTCTCTCTCTCACTGTCCACTCTGCCTGTCAAAAAAAAAAAAAAAAAGACTACCCCTGGTCACATTTCATCTCTGCCTCCGAAATCAAGAGCAACCTCAACCTATTCAAGAATGTCACCACTGTATCAGTCCAAGAATCAAAGTTCACCCCAAAAGGGCTTTCCATGCCTCCCTACCTAACACTAGACTAGAAAGAATCGGATCAATAGCTACTGCTCACTTCTAAGAGTATTGGCCTCAAATGGGACATGCTTGACCTCTTAGCACTGTATATTTCTAACATAGTACCTTCAGTGAGAAAGGTATAGGGAGAAGGACCCATAAACAGTGATTTTCACATGAGCCATGTGTTGTGTATTGAGCCATCCTGCCGGAGGGATCAAGTGGGAACTGGTTTAATGAAGTCACATCTTAGGTGAGCTTAGGCAAGGTATTTAACCCAGATCTCAGGGCCTGAAGTTGAGAGCAACAGTAGATTCTGTCTACCATCCTATAGGTTTCTCTGAGTTTTATTTTAAAACACAAAATAATTCAAATTGGACCAAGTTATAAACTGGTCCTGGCTGATCGTCGTTATTATTGAGTGAGAACAACAGAGGCAGCAGATCAACATTAGCCCAGTTCAAGTCCACATCAGGTAGACCACCCCACACATAGAATTGGAAAGATTTCTAACATCTTCACATTGTCAGGATGCCTTTGGGAAGCTCTAAGTGTGCCAGAAAAATTTACTTCCCACAAACTTGACACAAGGAGAATCCGAAGTCCTGGGAGAATTTTGAGCAGCAGATTCTGGGACTAGAGTCTCTGAGATGAAGATGATGTTATTCCACATGGAGAGGCAGGAAAACAGTAAGGTTTCAGACACAGCACGGTAAGTATCACTAGAGTGTGTGACACAGCTTTCCCTTTCCATGCGATTGGAAGAGGCAGCATGAACAAACTGAACAGAGTGTGGGATGATCCTGACCTATTTTGGGGAGAAATGAAAGTGGTAGGCCAGTCAGTTTCAGCTCTAGAGGTCAAATAGCAATAGCACTAACAAATGAAGGGAAAATTGTAGGGAATTGGAAACCTAGTCTCAGTGATTCACTAGGGACTCCACCCCAAGAAGTAAAGGGAAAAAATCTGTCTGAAAGTGATGAGATATTTAGGGAGTGCCAAGACAAAGGACAAGCCCCTGTCATTATGGTGTGCCCACCCCCAGCTGAGCTCCACCAAGAGGGCATGGCTCCACTAGAAGCTGTCAAGGCAAATCAAACAAGGAAGATGATTTTCTCAGCAGACAATTAACCTGCAGGAGACAGAGGGGACAGAGAAGCCTGAGGCAACAACATGAAAAAAAGAATTCTGACTCTGCTCAGCCATCTACCCACCGTGAAGTGAGATGGACATTTATCATTGAAAACCTTGAAATCCAGTTGAGTACAAGAAAGTTTTCAAGGTCAGGGAGGGTACCCTAAGGACTGAGAAAAAATTAATGTTTTTTTTTTTATTTGAAAGGCAGAGAGAGAAAGAGAGAGAGATCTTCTATCCTCTGGTTCACTCTCCAAATGCACATAACAGTCAGGGCTGGGCCAATCCTAACTCAGAAAACTCCATCCAGCTCTCCCAAATGGACGCCAGGGTCCCAAATAATTGAGCCATCATCTGTTGTCTCCCAGGGTCCACATTAGCAGGAAGCTGGATTGGGAGCAGAGGTGGGACTGGAACCCAGGCACTCCAATATATGACATGGGTCTCCCAAGCACTTAACCCTCTGTGCCACAATACTTGCCCCTGAACATTTTTCCAAGTGGCTGATTGAAGTGAGATAGATACAAGACAACATGACACTAGTGACAAGAGGAAATTGTCAGAGCTTCTGCTAGAAGAACTGATATTGGGGGATATGTAGAAGGAGGTCAGAGAACATGTAGGAAACATTTGAGGATAGGATCAATCAGAAAGCAATGGTGAATGGAGACAGAGGTTCTCATGAGAATCACTGGGAAGCCGTTTTGCTAGTCATTCAGAAGGGCACTTCATTCAATTAGGATGAAACTCCTGGCCTCCCCAGTCTCAGCAAAGGCAATAGTCACATAACAACAATGTCAACAACAACAACAATAAATAATATTTAAGATTTTATCATTTATCCTATTGTGTGAAATATGGAAAGATTGTATTATATGACTTCCCAATTATTATAATAAAAAAACTAGAAAGTCAAAACAAAATATTTTATGCAAATTACTTTATAGAAACCAGTAGAAAGCAAACTTTTGGTGGTTGTGATGATTAAATTCATGGTGTCAGCTTGATTGGATTAGCCCATTAAGTCCCAAGTTTTTAATTCTGCAGGTATTTCAATGGTATATTTATTTCAAAGACATGTATTTATTTGAAAGTCATAGTTAC
Organism: Sylvilagus floridanus; assembly: GCA_949820135.1. NCBI lineage: Eukaryota > Metazoa > Chordata > Mammalia > Lagomorpha > Leporidae > Sylvilagus > Sylvilagus floridanus. The sequence goes on from OX463223.1 coordinate 98,070,782, forward strand.
AGAAAAAGAAGGAGAGAGAGAGAATGAATCTTCCACCTGCTGATTTACTCCCTAGATGGCCACAACAGCCAGGGCTGGGCCAGGCTATAGCCAGGAGCCAAGAGCTTCTTCCAGGTCTCCTTCCTGGGTGGCAGTGATCCAAACACCTGGGCCATCTTTCACTGCTTTCCCAGACACATTAGCAGGGATTTGGATCGGGAATGGAGGATCCAGGACTTAAACTGGTACCCATATGGGATGCCGGAGTTGCATAAAGCAACTTTACCCTCTCCACCACAGTGCTGGCCCCCATAATATTTGTTTCAAAGTTACCATAAGTGAGATATTTATTGCTCGATGTAAGTCCTTTTTTAAAAAAATATTTTTTAGTAGTTTGAAAGGCAGAGTTACAGAGAGAGGAGGAGAGAGACAGAGCAAGAGAGATCTTCCATTCGCTGGTTCACTCCCCAAATGGCCACAATGGCCAGAGCTGGGCCAGGCTGAAGCCAGGAGCCAGGAGCTTCTTCTGGGTCTCCTACATGGGTACAGGGGCCCAAGCACTGGAGCGATCTTCTGCTGCCTTCCCAGGAGCATTATCATTAGCAGGGAGCTGGGTAAGAAGCGCTACAATGTATGATGCCACTGTTGCAGGTGGTGGCTTAACCAGCTGCGCCACAATACCAGCTCCTGTCTTATTGTTGAGTTTTAATATAGTTCCGTTAGATGCAACTCCTTTGTCAGATATATTCTAATACTCTGTTTCAATCTGTGGTTTGCAGTTTCATTTTCCTACTGGCGCCTGTCAAAGAGCAAGCATTTTAATTTTGCTAATATCTGATGAGACATAATTGGTTTAGAAGTACCTAGAAACCTGAAGAAGTGCTGTTTGTATCTGGGAGAGTATTTCCAGAGGAGATCAGCAAGAACAGAAATGGGAAAGGTGAGGTGTATCTGTATCCCTGGAGCTGATGTGCAGTCCACGGTTATCAGCATGGATATCAGAACTCCAGGCTCTCTGGCCTTTGAACCAGTAGTCCCTGGGTTTCTCAGGCCTTCAGCCTTTGGCTGACAGTCAATCCATTGGCTTCGCTTGGTTTAGAGGCCTTTCAGACTGGTACCCAGCCATGAGGCTGGTATCCCAACCTCCCCAGCTTCTAGACAGCTTGTCATGGGATTTCTCAGTCTCCTTAATCATGGGGGCCCATTTCCCTAAGTAAGCACCTCTCATATTTCTACCCACATATATCCTATTGTTTCTGTGTCGCTGCAGACCCTTGGCTAATACAGCAGGGAACCTGCTTGGGGATGGCAAATCCCTGAAGCAAACTGATGGTAGCACGTTTCTCAGAGAGGAATAGGCAGAAACTGGGGATGATCGTGTTCACTGTTTTAGAAGTTACAACGTACATTTACCATATGTTCCAGTAATCTCACTCTTATTGTCTTTACTCGAGAGAAATGAAAATACATGAGGGAACTTCAAAAAGTTCATGAAAAATGTGCATTATCTTTTGATTCTGTTTTTCCATGAATTTTTTTAAGTACCTTCACACATTCACCCAAAAACCTATATATGAATATTTATAGAGGCTCAAAGCAACCCAAATATCCTTCATGGGTCCATGGATAGACTAACTTTGGCATGTCCACAGAAGGAAATGTTGTCATCTCTTGGAATCCACAAGGGATTGGTTCCTGGACCTCCAAGAATACCGAAATTTGTAGATGCTCCAGTCCCTTATATAAAACGGCCTAGTATTTGCATAGAACCATGCATACCCTCCCATATGCCTTAAATCATCTCTAGACTTATTTGAATACTTAATATAATGTAAATGCTATGTAAATAGTTATACTATATTGTTTAGGGAATAACAACAAGAAAAAAGTCTGTACACATTCAGTACAGATGCAAATTTTTTTCCAAATAGTTTTAATGTGTAGTTGTTTGTTGCAATCTGCAGATGCAGAACCTGTGACTAAGGAGGGAAGACTGAATTATTCAGTGAATAGAAGGGAATCAACCTACTGATACACCTGATAACACAGATGGATCTCAAAATACATTACGCAGAGTAACAGTAGCCAGAGTCAGAAGCCTACATACTATGTGATTACATTTATATTCTGGAGAAGGACAAACTCTGGGAATAGAAAATAGCTCAATGGTTGCCAACATCTGGGGAAGAGAGGTTGACTACTACTGGGTGCAAGGGACCCCTTAGGTTGTGTTAGTCATTGCACAACTGTACATATTTGTAAAAACTCATAAAACTTTACTTTCTAAAATGGTGAAGTTTACTGTATGTAAAGTATATCGTAATAAATCTCACTTTAAAAATTGAGTTTAAAAACTTTTTTAAAGACTTAGTTTACTTATATGAAAGAGTTACAGTGAGGGGAGAGAGAGAGAGATAGAGATAGAGAGCGAGCGAGAGAGAGATCTTCCATCTGCTGGTTCACTCCCAGATGGCTGCAATGGCCAGGGTTGGGCCAGGCCAAAGTCAAGAGCCATGAGCTTCTTCCGGATCTCCCACATAGGTGCAGGGGCCCAAGTACTTGGGCCATCTTCCACTGCCGTTGCAGGTGCATTAGCAGGAAGCTGGATCTGAAGTGGAACAACCAGGTCTTGAACCAGCTAGTGATGCAGGTGGTGGTTTAACCCATTACACCACAAGCCAGTTCCCAAAAATATTTTTAAATGTGTTTACCTGAAGAGTAATACATTGGAGGGCCGGTGTTGTGGCGTAGCGGGTAAAGCTGCCGCCTGCCATGCTGGCATATCATATGGGTGCCGGTTCGAGTCCTGACTGCCCCACTTCCCATTCAGTTCTCTGCTATGGTCTAGGAAAGCAGTGGAAGAT